>JAMPIV010011640.1:277500-590889 GCA_024509875.1 Oreohelix idahoensis
GTCAGCAGTGGTCAGCTTACGATAATATTACCTAAGCTGCACCTGGTGTTTGTCTGACTAGGGGAAACGCGTTGTCGCTCGTATCAGCGTTGATCTCGAGCGAGAAATAGTTTCTTTGATGAAGCGAACTGCTAGCCTACTACAGTCGGTAGCGAGAGCAAAGGGGAGACAAAACTCACGTTCGTTCCGAGATTTTGATTGTGGCCCTTGATCGTCAATATTAGAATAATATTATGTCTTATCTAAGAAACTTTCTCGCGGTCGTTGTCTCTAATGCATTTGTCTTACTCATGATTACGTTACACCGAACATCGGTGGGAACACGCAATGCCATGTGGCAGTCGGTAGCGTCTCTGGTAGACTATAAATCTAGATAGGTTTACTCAGTCAAGCACACTCGTAAATTTTTCCTGCCCGTAGATGACCAAATGAGACAGGCAGATGTGGGCACAACAAAACTAGATTGTGTTGCCTATTCTCGTCATCTCGGGGTAAGTTGACATCTTCTGTAATATATATATAATTCATGTTAGCTTTTATAACTGATAGTAGTATGACTTGAACTATTTTAGGTGATTTCTCCCCGGTAATTAATTCAGTGATAATGTAGCGCCGTTTACCGCCTTATTTAACTGGTGCTTAAGCAGTTAGGTATCACCTAGATGTTATTGTTTACAATGGGTTAATGGTAAACTTAAGCCAACAGATACTTACTAGGCGAAAAACCTCATAGTCCTTTCAGTGCTTACCATGGGTTAAGAGTAAGCTGAAAGCGTCATTACTTTAAGGAAATGTCAGTGGTGTAAACTGGATAGTGATGTGCATGCGAAATAACACTGGATTAAAAGAGGTAGTCCCTTATTACTTTCTGAGAGAAAACTTCTAGTGGTTGTGTGGAATTACTATATGCCTACTTGTGTAGTTAGACACCAGGTTAGAACTTTCACAGCAATCCAGAAAGCAGCCACCAGCTGGAGATCTAATTATATCTTATGTTTAAGTCACAACTGTATTATTATAGCAATAACATTGCATTTTCCATGTATTCAATTTTGGGAGGTTATTATTTTTTCCCTTTTTGTGTATCGACTCCAAGGGGCGCATCCCATTTATTATGTAATGTCTAAAGCTGTATTTTATGTAAATTCACTTAATGTTGTAAGATGAATCACATATCCACTCAGCTGGAAATACAGGGCTAGATATCCCTTATGTTGAGTTGGAAGAAAACGGAGTAGATTTTGCTGTCAGAGCATTTGCTGACAGGTACATGTATGTACAAGATATATTAGCCTATGCGGGCGCATGCTGATAATTGATAGAATGGAAGTAACAGGAGAACGAATCATATGGATAAAGACAGTCCGTGGCTATCACAGCAATGATAACAATAATTAAAATCCCATAGTGGAGCATAACTGTTATTATAACGTTATGGTAATTTTATTGTTTTCTTAGTGTAAAGGTTGCTTCTTTTTGGGTCTCAGTTTCAGGACACCCCATTGCTACTGCAGGATTCCAGTCAGGTGACGAACGTAACATTCTCATCGATCTCACGGTTCCTGAAAGCAATTAGCACCACGAGTTGTCATCTATACCTGAAGTACAACCCTTTTTCAACGCCCATCCCTCTAATGGGAAATTAGCTCATGCAGTGTATAACGAGCCATAACAAAGCTGAAATCGGATTTGGCAGTAGTGGTTTCCCACTCGCATCTTGATCACCAGTCAGAGCATAGTAACTTCCAGCATACCGATCAGCGCAGCGTCTGCAGCAGATTTGAAAGCACTAGACTGTGTGTGCTTAAACGGAGCGCTCAGTCACAAATAAAGTCCAAACCAGCCAAACCGGATTTAACGTCAAGTACGCGGGCCAACTTTCACGCGCTGGATAATAGCGCAGTGGACCGTTTGTCCTAAATTGACTCCATCTTGTGTGTGTTTCGGGTCATTCAAAACCTCCGCACGTATTAGCGGTCAGCCGATATAGACAGAGTAATCTACAGCCTATCTCGTTTTTAGTGTATGTCCAACGGTGCATGGATTTATAGTGTAATTCATCACCTATAGGAGGATATATACATATAAAGACACTAACTGGAGTAATGGAATTTGGTCCCACAAATGCGGAAGGAATGGAACTCTGTTTATTTATTTCTCGGTGTTTCTACAGGGGGGTATTGATGTTGGTGGATTGTTTGTTCGTTGGTTTTTAATTGGATATTTGTTAATTTGATGTGAATATTGATGCCATTCGTATGTTGTGCTGATATACTTATTTTCATATATTTTCTTCCTTCAGGAACCTTTAATAAATTTTACTCATTTATTAACGCGCTGTTCACGACCATTCATCCATACTTAATTGTTTTCAGCTCTTTCTATCGTCTCTATTTTGACCAGAGAAAGGAGAGAGAGCGGGTGGTGCTTAAGACTCGATAAGTGTGTTGAGGCTTGGAAAGAGAGATAGTTTTAATGAATCCTCTTCCAGGTTGGTCTCAAGTTCACCCTATTTACACATTATCTGTGTGTTGTCTATAATTCAGTCAGTTCACTCTCATTGTCGATTTCACTACAATTGTCAGACTCGACAAATACTCTAACACTTTAACTCAACCACGACAATGAACCACCACTGCACGGGCTGGTGATTGCTTTATTGATAGTTTCGAACAGAGAACTAAAAGCATAAAGAAGTTCCAGGTTCCCCATGGAGCAGGGAGGAAATGATGAAAGAAATGATGTACATTCTAAGTATAATACTTACATTTTCAAAGCAGTGTAAATGCCCCTATAAACATAGTCACTTTAAAATTAATGTGAGTTTTCAAGCTTTAAACCAGTGTAAATGTCTATGTGAAAATGTTCATTTTAAAGTTAATGGAAGTTTTAAACATTTCAATCAGTGTAAACATTAAATGAAAACAATTTACATTGTGAACACTTTTCAATCATTGGAGATGTATATGTAAACAGAATATCTGTATTATTATCTTTTTCATTTAAATATAAAGTAACTATGAAAGCTCAAGAAGTGTACACAGAAGCAAACATAGAAGTAAAAAGAAGTATCAAAAGAGACACGAGGAAGTACGAGTATATTGAGGAGTTGGCAAGAGAGGCAGAAGATGCTGCAGCAGAAGGAAATATGAGAGAACTGTATAATAGCACAAAGAAGCTAACAGGGAAATACAAGCAAACAAGTTGCCTCATAAAAGACAATAATGGAAAACTGCTCAGCAATATACAAGAGCAAATGAAGAGGTGGACAGAATATTTTGAGGACCTTCTCAATAGACCAGCTCCACAAAACCTCCCGGACATCCAGCCAGCAGAAGAAGAGCTAAAAATTAACGGTGAAAGACCAACGAAGGAAGAAATAAAGAAAGCCATAAAGCTTCTAAGAGATGGGAAAGCGTCTGGACCTGATGGCATTCCAGCAGAGGCCATCAAAGCAGATATCGACACGGCTACAGAGATGTTATATTAATTACTTGGTAAAGTCTGGGAGAAGGAAGAGATACCAGCAGAATGGAAGGAAGGATATCTGGTTAAGTTGCCTAAGAAGGTAAATTTACAAGAGTGCACAAATTATAGAGGAATAATGTTACTATCAGTGCCAGGAAAAGTATTAAACAGGATTATCCTTGAGAGATTAAAAGAGTCCATAGACAAGAAACTGAGAGATGAACAAGCAGGTTTTCGAAAAAACAGATCATGTACAGATCAGCTAGCCCACTTTGAGAATAATAGTTGAACAAAGTCCGGAATGGAATTCACTACTATACATCGGATTTGTGGACTACGAAAAGGCATTTGACAGTGTAGACAGAGAATCACTTTGGAAATTGATGAGGCATTATGGAGTTCCCCTGAAGATCATTAATTTAATAAAGAAAACATATGAAGACATGACATGCAGAGTTCTTCACGAAGGACAGCTTACAGAACCGTTTGGGATAAGAACAGGAGTGCGACAGGGATGCCTCTTGTCTCCATTTCTTTTCTTATTAGCAATAGACTGGGTTATGAGATCATCGACAACACACAACATCAATGGAATCCAGTGAACTCTGACTAAGCGGTTGGATGATCTGGATTTTGCTGATGACTTGGCTCTTCTGTCCCATAACCGTAATCAGATGCAAGACAAATTGAAAACACTCGATGAGAGGTCACAGCAATTGGGTCTGAAAACACGCAGGGAAAAGACAAACATAATGAGAATCAATGCAGGTAATGATAACAGGGTTGAACTTGAAGAAACACCAATACAAGATGTAGAATCGTACACATATCTTGGCAGTAATATAGACAAAGTTGCAGGGACAGACAGCGATATCAAAATAAGAATACAAAAGGCAAGAGGAGCTTTCATTGCATTGGGAAATATATGGAGATCAAGAGAAATCGGATCCAACACGAAAATAAGAATCTTCAACTCAAATGTGAAGTCAGTCCTATTGTATGGCTCTGAGACATTTAGAACAACAAAGACAACAACCAAAGAGCTACAGACTTTCATAAATGGGTGCTTGCGTAGAATAGAGGGATTAAAATGGTATGACAAGGTTACCATCGTGGAACTGAGGACAAGAACTAGACAAGTGCCAATGGAACAAGAGATGAGAAGAAGACGATGGCGATGGATTGGACACACACTGAGGAGACCTGTTGATAGCATTACAAGGCAGTCCTTGTTCTGGAAACCCCAGGGCAAGAGAGGCAGAGGTAGACCAAGAATGCGCATGGAGAAGAGAGCTGGAAACAGAGGTGAAAATGATGAGGAGAACGTGGAAAGAACTTGAGATGATGGCACGTGACAGGAGGACTTGGCATGTGTTTGTTGAAGGCCTATGCTCTTTTGGGAGTGAAGGGTTATGAATGAAAGCTATTCTATTTAAATGTAAAGAAAATTTTATCCCGAGGGATTAAATTTAATTCTCATCGACGGTAGATTCTGAGTTAATTGGGATGGTGGTATGGGAAGATAGGAACCCATAACTATGGGGTGGAAAACGCCATACTCAGAAGAGCGTTTCGTTCTATTCTTTTACCATAGTTATTGGTGGTACCAGCAGAAAGTACTATCTTTGGAACAATAAGGGAACAGTGGCCTAAGCTTTAAGACGAAGGACCCATGTGGTAGACTCTCCTTGACATTTCATACTCAGCCAAAGCAGTATTGTTCTCGCTTATTCTGAATATCTTGTGAATACTCCCTTTGTAATAGAAGTGTCATCACCCTTCTATCTACATCTCTGCCAAGAGTTATTCTGTGCGAAGGTAGATACCTTTGAAGCCCATATTAGATACTCTTGAGTTTTGGCCACTGTTGGACCACTACTGCAAAGCAGGGGAGGCAATACCGTCACACATGGCTTAAATTCAGTGTGGCAGTCTGCATTCCTGCTAATGATTCAGGCAGGATTTAGAAGTCACCATAGCACAGTTGGAGCGTCCGATTGGCAGAGTGGTAAGAGCGATAGCCTCTAGCGGTGAGGGAACCGAGTTCGAAAAACGATGACGTCATGGCCCATTCTACTTAGCTGTGACGAAACATGGCGACCTCTATCGGTCTTTGGTTGTCTCCGGCAGTATCGGTACATTTGCGGTACTGAATTCTATTAGGTGTTGTCAATTATCGCTCTTTTCTTTCTTTCTTTCTTTAATTTTCTGCTAAGTAGCAGATATCTGATTTTATCAAATCACCCTGTAGGTGATAAATATCACATTTGCAAGGAGTGCTACCCAGATTTGTGGTTATAGGCGCGGTCGACTAAAACTGACATCGGTCTGCGCTATCGGCTTAATTCACCGATAAGACCCGGGGTTTGCACACTCATACGATAGATAACGAAATTACTGTCTGTTTGTCACATGTGGGCAGACAAATGTGATGCAATTGCTTCCGGTCCTTGGTTAAAAAGTAGTCATGGATTTATTAAAAAATAAATTACATTTTAGACAATATGAGTCTACAAATGTGTTTGTAAGAGTGTATACAAGGCATCAGATGTCCATATATGGTAATACGTGACCTTTGCAGGCACGCATTTTATTTCACGTGGGACTATTTTGAAATATCACAGCCTACCCTGCATGATTTGAAATGATTGGATCTTTCTGATTAGATTCATAACATCACTGGAGGGAATATAGGGTGACAATTTCAGTTTTATTTCTCTGTGATTTGCACGCTCGCCAAGACATCATACCTTCGCCTGAGGAAGAACTAGATTCATAATTCCTAATTGTTATCCGGACCTTTTATTGGAGAACCAGATAAGACTTATACAGCACAGGAAATCTCTTTCAAATTTTAATAAGGAACAACCGGGACTAGGAAATTGAAGAAACATTGATTCAGAAGGGGCAATCTATATTAAAATTAAAAGAAATCCCAGACACGTGTTGTAAGAGAACGATTCGTCTCTTTTATTCATCTGTGCGACAAGTCTGTAGCCAGGATTGGCGTTTCATATTTTTTTACTAACATGTGAACTAACATATATATGTATATATTACCACGTGAATTTTATTGTGTGAAACTCGCTATTGGATGTCAAAGTCATTTGAGGCTGGCAACCTCAGCGTATAGAATGATGATTTACGAACCACCCCTGCACGGGCTGGTGATTGCTTTATTGATAGTTTCGTAAAGAGAACTAAAAGCATATAGTAGTTCCAGGTTCCCTATGGAGCAGGGAGGGAAAGATGAAAAGAAATGATGTCCATTCTAAGCATAAGACTTACATTTTCAAAGCAGTGTAAATGTCCCTATAAACATATTCACTTTAAAATTAATGTAAGGTTTCACGCTTTAAACCAGTGTAAATGTCCATGGGAAAATATTCATTTTAATTAATAGAAGTTTCAAACTTTTCCACAAGTGTAAATGTAAATGAAACACGAATGACTTTATATTGTGAACACTTTTCAAACAGTAAATGTAAAACATATTATATCTGTACGTTTAACCTTTTTCATTTAAATGCAATGTAAAGCTAAAGCTATTCAGTTTAAATGTAAAGGAAGTTTTACCCCGAGGGATCAAATTTAATTCTCATCGAGGGTAAACTCTGAGTTAAGTGGGATGGGGAAATAGAAGAGGGGGGGGGGGGGGGGGGAGAGACACATAACTGTGTCGGAGAACGCCATACTCAGAAGAGCGTTATTTTCTATTCTTCTATCACAGGTGTTGGTGGTACCAGCAGACGTACTATTTCTGGAACAAGAAGGGATCAGTGGCCTACGCTTTAAGACAAAGGCCGGACTGTGTAGACTTTCCTTGAAGTTTCTCGGAGACGAGCTACACCCGACAACCTTGACCAGAGACGCGGGATGAGTGTGAAAAGACAGAACCGTCATTTGCAGCTAAGTTCAAATACATATGCTGCCATCTGAACTTTCTTACCCTTTTCGCAATCCCCAAATGCGAGGATGATAGCTTTTCTTTATCCATAACTATTCAAGTTATTTTCAAACTGTTAAAACTAATAAAAACAAGCATACAATCAGCAAATGCAAATTTACCTAAAAAGGAGTCTAAGAAAAATCAAATTTGGATGACAGATGACATCTTGAATAAAATGGCAGAAAGAAAGAAAGCAAAAAACACTCCAGAATATAAAACAATAGACAATGACATACGTACTATGTGTAGAGAAGCAAAAGAACGGTGGATAGAAACAAAATGCAAGGAAATAGAAGACCTGGAAGCAAAGCACATGACAAGAGATATGCATGAAGAAATAAAGAAATTATCAAATCGGTCGCGGTTTGCACAAGGAGGAAGCTGTATCAAGAACAAAAATGGTGTAATATTACTTGATGAGAAAGACATATCAAACAGATGGGCAGAATACGTAAAAGAACTATTCGAGGACAACAGAGGTAAAAAACCATCACCAGATTCTAATGAAGGCCCAAACATTCTCAGATCAGAAGTAGAGAATGCCATTCATATGATACAAAAAGGAAAATCAGCAGGCATGGATAACATAAAAATTGAAATGATAGAAGCTCTGGAGAGCTTTGGTATAGATACAATCACAGAAATATGCAACGATATATACAATACAGGATATATACCACATGACATGAAGACATCAGTTTTCATAACATTGCCCAAAAAACCAAATGCAACAGAATGTTCAACTTCAGAACAATCAGCCTGATGAGTCATGCAATTAAGATACTGCTCAAAATCATACAGGAAAGAATAAAAAGTAAAGTAGACAGCGAAATCCAAGAAGAACAGTGTGGTTTTAGACGGAACAGTGGAACAAGAGAGGCAATATTTTGCCTAAGAATATTAGCAGAAAAATATACAGAGGTCCAAAAAAGTATGTATATGTGCTTCATTGACTATAAGAAGGCTTTTGACAGAGTCCATCATGAGAAAATAATTGAATGCCTCGAAGACATAGGTATTGATGGAAAGGATATAAGAATACTCAGTAACCTTTATTGGGAGCAAACTGCCACAGTAAGATCGGGAAGGAATTATTCACCATACATAGACATAAAAAAAGGTGTCAGACAAGGTTGTGTGCTGTCCCCCTGCCTATTTAATTTATACACCGAAAAATTTTTTAAACAGATACAGGAAATACCAGGACTGAACATCAGTGGAAGATCAATAAACAACCTTAGATATGCAGATGATACCGTGTTGCTAGCTGAAAGCGAACAAGAGTTACAAGAACTAGTGAAGCAGGTGAACAGTATAAGTCATGAATATGGACTCGACATTAATATTGAGAAAACAAAAACTATGATAATTAGCAAAACAGACGAAAAACCCACATTAGATAAGCGTAAATGGGAAAATCCTGGAACAAGTCAAGAGCTACGTATATCTTGGTCATATAATAACAGAAGATGGCAGATGTGAAACAGAAATCAAGAAGAGAATAGGAATGGCCAAAGCTACATTCAACAACATGAAACATATACTGACATCCAAACAGTTATTTCACAAATTAAAACTGAGAATCATAAAGTGTAATATATATTCTGCATTTCTGTATGGGGCAGAAACATGGACGATGAATAAGCATTTGGAAGAAAGAATTGAGGCTATTGAAATGTGGATATATAGAAGAATGGGGCGTATCTCATGGAAAGAGATGAAAACTAATAAGGAGGTCCTAGAAAATCTAGGTATGAAAAGAGAACTAATGATGGAGGTCAAAGTTCGGCAGCTAAAATACTTTGGCCACATAAAAAGGCATAACACCTTTCAGAAGACCATAATAGAAGGGAGAGTTGAAGGCAAACGTGCAAGGGGAAGACAGCGCTATAAGTGGGAAGATAACATCAAAAGATGGACAGGAAAGAGTCTATCAGAGTGCACCACCAAGACAAGAGACAGAAGACGTTGGAGATCCATTACAGCCAACCTTCGTTGTGGAGATGGCAACTGATGATGATGACTAAAGTGATTATTAAATTTTGTTATTTGTAATGTTACAAAATTAACTTCGATTTGATCATTTTAAAGTTACTGCACATTCTAAACAGAGCTATACTTGAATAAGAGAATTCCACTGAGTAAATCAGGGGTGGGGGCTTAACGAGCTGATAAATAAGTGCTTAAGTTCTTCACAAAAGTGGTCGGCAGGGTACAGAATTAACGTGCTTAGCGACAGCCAGCATTGTTTTAGCTTACCTGAATTTCTTGTGAAGACTCCCAAGTGATAGAAACTTTACTACTCTTCTATCTACATTTCTGCCAGTCCATTGAAGCCTATATTAGATACTCTTGAGTTTGGTCACTGTTGAACCACTACTGCAAAGCAGAGGAGGCAATACCGTCACATTAGCTGTAAATGTGTATCTAACTCTGCTCTTGAGTTTGGGAAGGCAGAGGCAGCAAGGAAAGAAACTGGTCACCCCATCTCTCGAATTTGGATCTACGAGTAGTATACTGCAGTCTCTAACAATTCACACCCCGACAGCCGTATCTGCTGTGAGACTACCTTTATATCAAAGCACAGTTATGGTGTAATTTCATGTAAGATAAGTCAAAGACTAGAATGCCACATGAGACAGGTAGTGGTGGTCGGATATGACTTTAGAGAATAGGCAAGTATGCCGAAAATTGAAAACAATCAATGGACGAAACCACTAGAAATATATAAATCCAACATTTAAAATCCCAAGGCGAGTTGAAACAGATATACGAAAAGATAACGTAGTGTTGAAAGATTTCTACCAGCTTTCTTTATTTTTTGGTTCTTTGCCGCTGACTGACAAAGCAGTCAGTGACCATCACGCCTGGTGCGACTTGTAGGGCATCAACAAATTATCTCCACTTTGCTCGGTCGGCAGCCATCCTTCATGTACTGCCCTAGCTCTGGTTCATGCCTTGTATCTCTGTCTCCACAGTTCTTCACTAGGTAGCTTTTGGCCGCCCTCGCTTCCGCTTTCCTTCTGGAGTCCATGCATGGAGATAATGGAGATGGTGTCAAGGTATCCTCTGAGAATGTGACCTACACAATTCCAACGTCTACCCGCTATAATGGTGCGCATGTCTTTGTGGTGGCTCCAAGTTAGCAGTTCTTGGTTGATGATGGTGTTCGGCCATCTAAGAATTTTCCTTAGGCAGGTTATGTGGAAAGAGGACGGTTTGGACATTTCCTTTTTTGTTACTCTCCAACATTCTGCACCGTAAAGAGGTACAGAAATTACGCTGGCCTAATATATCTGGTATAATTTTAATGTAGTGTTTGTACTGTACTGGGAAGACTTCCAGATGTTGTTTAGATTGGCGAAGGCTATTCTGGCTTTATTTATTCGGTAAATGATGTCTTTGCTTGTTCTGTCTTCTGGTGTTACCATGCTTCCAATAGTAGGTAAATATTTGTGTATTTTCTAGTTTTTGGTCCCTTAATTTTATAGTTTTCGATTAATTAATTTAATAATAACCGCACTCTACAACGAAATATTTTGATAAGGTACCGATAGTTGGATCAAGTGCATAGGTGTCACATAGAGATTTATGATCAATAAATTTTCTATATTCTTTTCTTTTCTACCCGTGCCCTCTACTATATTATCGCTCTTTTATCCTTTTCCTGGGGTTTTTTCGCATTCGTTCGTTTGCGACAAATATTATTTTCCCATTCTGACTTTGCCGTTTCTTTTCTCATACTGGTAACGCATTGTATTGCATAATCGTGTCAGTCCCTGGACGAGACGAAATACTGTGAAATTCGTCTCGATAGACATGGGATGGCAGACATATCGTCTAACATTTCCATCTGACACGAGTTTTCTTCGGCTATGTTTCTCGGCGAGGTGTTCAGACTGCCACCCGCATCGCTCAGAAATGAGACAGGTCGTCGTAGAAGGTGTGAAGACGCACGTTTGGCTGTTATGGGTAACGTCTAAGTTAATGGGAAGTGTTAAGAGAGAGAGAGAAAGAGGAGAGGGGGAGACAGGGGTTTTAGAAATAGCGCGCATCCTTTGTCTGTTTCATATATCTACCCCGGAGTGGAAAACTTGATTTCATTCAATCTCCAAGTTGCAGTAGATGTGATCGCTTCGTTCTAGATACTTATATTTATAAGTGTAACTCTTAGTTTCGTTGTGATACTCGTAGTTCTGGTTGGAGGTAATATAATATATCTAGTATTTTGTGAGTGATTTAAGTGTTAAATCGCCTATTATATTTCGCTAGTTTCTTGTGTGCAGAAGAAATTAATTTATAAGTCTGTTATATTCTCTAGTGAACCAACAAAGAATGAGAAGTCAATGATCGACTATGCCATTGTTCGGAGAAGCTCATTCAAATATGTCCGAGATGCTAGAGTCTGAAGGGGGCCAGAGATTGGAAATGATCACTACCTGCTAACAATCAAAAGAACAACTGAAAGAGTTGCTCAGCCTAGGAACTGCCCAACATCACGCAAGAAACCAAGTAAACGAGCGGGAGAAATGAGCATTAGGACCTACAAGCTGAGAGAGCCAGAAATTAAGACCAGATATCAGGGGCTTATTGCTGCAGCGGTGAGCAACACAGAAGAACGACCTGATGACTTGGAAACCCTCTGGATTAAATTAAAGGATATCATAAAGACAGCTGCTGCAGAAGCATGCGGTGAAGCCGACTTGGGAACAAGAGACAGAGGACCCCTTGGTGGACACAGGAAGTCAAAGAGAAAATGGCATGGAAACAATACTTAGGAGCTAAGAACACAACAGGACAAATTGAAAAATATAGAGAATATGGGACACTCAGAACAGAAGCAAAGAACAAAGTGCTAGCAGCTAAAACAAAAGTCCTGGGAAGAATTTGGAGAAAAGCTAGAAAAAGATGCATAAGAAAACCAGAAATTGTTCTATAAGACCCTAAAGAACATGAGGAAGGAAAAACAATGCCCTCTCAAATTTATAAAGGACAAGCAAGGCAAATTGCTTACTGCCCCGAAGGAAGTAATGGAAAGATGGAAAGAATATTTCTCAGAACTCCTGGATGGTGAGCATGGTGAAGCATCAGAAATGATAAACACTAGCACAGAAGAGAAAACCAATGATGGTGAAGATGACATAAAGATGGAAGAACTGAAGGCAGCACTGGAGAAAATCAAGATGGGCAAAGCAGCAGGGCATGATGGTATAACACCAGAAATGGTTAAGTTCATGGGAGCATCAGGCGACCTATTAATCTTAAGGGTTTTACAGGCAGCGTGGTACAAAAGACCATACTAAAAAGTTGGGAGATGCCATCATAACACCAATTTTCAAAAAGGGTGACAATCGACAGTGTGGAAACCATAGAGGCATATCCCTTCTCAGTGTCCCTGGTAAAATATACTCTAGAATCCTAGAGCAGAGACTCCGACGCCTAGCTGAGCCACAATTGGATGAGGTCAGTTGCAGAATCCGAGCAAACCGAAGTACTCAAGACCTAATCTTCACACTCAGACAGCTGAGTGAAAAGGCCCTTGCGTATAAGAGTGAGATCCATCTTTGTTTCATAGATCTGGAAAAGGCGTTTGACAGGGTCCCCTGGAGCAAACTTTGGGACTGTTTGGCAAGGAAGAATATTCCAGCACCTCTGATTTATGCTATACAGAGCTTCTACAAGTCTTGCAGAAATTATGTTAGGACAGCAAACCATAAGTCGGAAGAGTTCAGGACCACCACTGGTGTAAGACAAGGTGATATCCTATCACCTTACCTCTTCATACTCCTTATGGACGATGTCATTAAGGCATGTAAGGAGAGAACAAGAAAGTATTCAGTGGGGTACTGGAAGATGAGACAGGTCTATATTTCAGAGCTGGCATTTGCTGATGATGTTGCCCTGATTGCTAAATCAGAGGCACATCTCCAATCCAACCTGCAAGTCTGGAAGGAAGAGCTGGAGAAGAGAGGGATGATCATAAGCAGCTCTAAAACAAAATCCATGGTGATATCACGAGAAGAAAGAAGACATCAGATTAAGCTGGGAGAACAGGTCCTGGAGCAGGTCGACCACTTTAAATTCCTCGGAGCTATTATAGACCGAAAGGGAGGCATCAAAGAAGAGTTGGCCACTCGAAAAGCAGCAGCTAGGGAAACTTTTTCAGGCCATAAATCGAGGATTCCTCAGCAAGAGAGAGGTTGGTAAGAAAACGAAGATGGCTGTATACCGCTCCACCTATGTCCCAGTCTTGACATATGGATGCGAGTCATGGGCAATGACTACAACCCATAAAAGCCAGATCCAAACCTCAGAAATGAGGTATCTGAGGAAGGTGGTTGAAGTAACAAGAAGAGACATGGTACGCAACCAGACTATACGTCAAGGCCTAAATCCTACCCCCTGCAGACCCAAGTAGAACAGTCCCAATTAAGATGGTTTGGCCATGTCTGCAGAATGGGAGAAGATCGGATACCACAACAAGCATGGGAAACAAAGAGCCAAGGATCCAGACCCCGAGGACGACCCAGAGTCCGCCGGGAGGACAACATTAGACAATCTTTGAAGGACCAAGGACTAGAATGGAACCAGGCCAGGAGGAAGACAGCCGATAGGATAGTCTGGCGCTCTCTCTTCAAAACCTCTACACCTCACGGTAGAAGGGGAACGACTAAGTAACTAAGTAAGTATATTATCTAGTGACGTGTTTCAGTGGAAAGCAGAATAAATTATAATTTCTAGCTTAAACTCATGCAGCTATAAATAAATTTAATTTAACTGCTAAATACTCAGTCGAGAATATTTTAAAACAAACTTATAACTGCACTGATTCATCATTGAGTATTGACGAAATACGTATGTATTTCTAATTTATGATGATTGATTTTATGAATTATACCTTATTTCACAGGAGTTTTAAACGATAAGTCAAGCTCTCCGCTTGCAGTTTATAATGTAAGTTATAACCGAGTACATAGTATGTATAAGTATTTTATGTTGTTTTTTCTTTATTCAGTGAAAACTGGGGTATCCCAACTTTGCCAGCGTTTTGTACGGAGAAATATCTGTGAAGAAAAAAAAAAACATTTTTTTCTTAAAGACTTGGGTGTATAAAGTAAAACCTGTCTAGATTGCATTGGCATCCAGAACGACAGAGAACCCATTACATAAACTTTTTAAAGATTTAATGAAGTAACGGGCCCATCGAGCCTGATTTAATCCTTCCAGAGAAAAACCTCAAGTACATTTCAGCCCTTGTGGCAAGCAAAATATTAATATCAGTAACCTTCCGACGGAGTTGTGACTAGTGGTGGTGTGACCAAATAAAGTCCTATACTGAGAGAAGGCAGTTACCTGACATTCCTAATTACTAGAAACCTAAGCTATTGACACTGTGCTCGCTGTTAACGTTCGTGCCTGGACAATTTTAACGTGACAGAACCAGATATCCGAAAATAAGTATAACAAGAAAACGTTCCCTGAAGTAGTGAATTCAACCCGTCTTTTTGGAACTGGGGTTTTCTTGGCCAAGAATACCATTGGAGAGTCTGTATGTGCATGTTCTAAAAATTGTGTTTCCAGAAGTTGCTACCAAATCTGTAAGTACGAATGAAAGCACGTGATCACGGCTGACTGAATAGACTGAATGCAGGACTGAGTGATTCCTTTATTATTGTATTTTGGCACCCATTTTGCTGTCTTAAATTTCTTTATGCAAGTTTTTTTGTTGCTAACGATATTGTCCTTAGGGTAGATCAGAGTATCCACGTCTGTTCATACCTTTAAAGGGAACTCTTAGACTAAATCTTATGTATCCGTGACTCTTTGGGGCTATCACTTTCCTTCTAACAGGACTGTGGGCTCTACATCGAGGGAAAGGATCATACCAATGGGTCTATCATTCTTGTAGCAATTCATTGACTTTATGACTATTTGTATATGTTTGATGTAATTTTTATATGTTGTGATGGAAGTTTATTATGATAATTAAACTTCACATAAACTTATTCCAGTGTGTCGGTCAGTTCGTTTCCCAATTATCTATATTTCCAGTGTCATAGTTTCACCTCTGGGTGTCTACTGTAGTCACGTATGTGTGTGTGTGTATGGGAGATATATATATACTACTATATATATATATTATATTAGATTTGTCTGACTAATCTAACTCTGTTGTAGATGATAGGCTGACTGAGAGAAGCTTCTCGAGTGTCAGAGACAGAATCTACTATATTTCCTCCACCTCACTCGTGAAATCTATTCCTATTTTATCACCTCCCACTGAGCTATCACTTATTTCTATGTCTATTCAGAAGGGACCAAACTAAGTCTTAATCACCTATCACAAATCTACGACAACAGGTCGCAGTCCTATTTCGGGCAACGCCGAAACCTTTAAATTTAAACCCAACCCCATTTAGCAACAAATAAGGAATGGAGCTTTGTGTGTGTTTAAACATGCCGGCATTCTAATAGTTTAGTTCCCAAAAAAAAAAAAACAACCTAGACCAAGAAAAGGTAAAAAGGCAAAGCGTGTTACAGAAGTTACAACAATAAAACTAAATATAATATGCAGTGAGTGATTAATTTTATTTCATATATCATAATAGAGGAGATAGATAGCTCAATAGCACGAAAACCCAATACCAAATCTGGACAAGACATTCTCAGCTAGGAATCCTTCAAAATCAAAAGTGCAAACTACCATTCTCGTAATGATTGCAGTTCTAGACAATAAAATCTTCAAGTACCATGCCTAGTGGCGTAGGAGATCATATCTCTCCAAAACTTCCTGTTTCCAGTACAATTTATCAATTCTACTGTTGATTTATTACCATGCCACGATGTCAAACTGTCCAGTATTTGCTCTCTTTGTCTTCCCCTATCTCTTTTTCTTTCAATCTTACCAGTTGTTACCATATATTCCAGCTTTCCTCTTCTCTTAACATACGGTACCCAAAAAAACAGTGGACTGCTTCTTTCTAACTTGTGAAATAAGTTTCCTTTGTGCATTGGCCTCTTTCAGGACATCCTCATTACTCTTTTTGGCTGTCCATAGTATTTTTAACATTCTTCTGTAAAACCACATCTCTGTGGTCTCTAGTGCCTTCTCTACTTGTTTACTAATTCTCCATCACTCACTCCCATATGTCAGGATTGGTTGTATATAACACTGAAGAACTCCCTTTCTTACTTCCAATGACAAAGAATTGTTGCATAAAATACTCTTCACTTTATAGAATGCTGCTTTTGCCTGAGATATTCTGCTCTTCACTTCTGAGATGCATCTTCCATCCATTGTTATTAATGTGGCCAGATATTTGAGTTCATTTACCTTTTTGTTTTAAATAAAATTTTGCCTCGTTTTGACGAAGCACGTCCCGTTCAACCTAGTCGGTTATATTAGGACGCAAGTCCAAATATAAAGAAATGCGCCCTAATATAACCGACTAGGTTGAACTGGACGCGCCTCTCCAAAACGAGGCAAAATGTTATTTTTATAAAAAGACAGTACTGACCTGTTTTAAAACGGTTCCATTTACTTTGATAGTGCATTCTGCGGAAGCCCTTTTCTTTGACATAACCATTACTTCTGGCTTTTTGCTACTAAGGCTGAGGCCTTTATTTTCACTTTCTATCACTTTTGAATCAACCATTTCCTGCAGCTCCTTTTCACTTTTTTGCTATTCATACTGTATGTCACGAGTGGTTTTTAGAGTCTGTCTGAGACAAGACAAAAGAGTCTGAGTGACGTCTGAGACAAAGACAAAAGTCTGAGAGGGGACTGAGACGATAGATGAGTAATCGTGTTGAATGTGGATGGAGTGAATTATAGCTATCAGGTGTGGAAGAACAGATAATGACTCTCCCCTCCTGCCACTCAATGACTATGTTTCTAAGCTACTTTCAACTCCGCCACTCTCTTCTTAGAGTAAGGTTTAGTATACTTTTGTGGCCCAACAAACAAACAAGTGCAAGTACAGATAGTAAAGTAGTCTGTTCCGCCGATCGATTGTCTAATTTATTAAAAAAAACTATGACAAAGCAAGAAAATATCAAATCACAACCCATCAACACACAGAATGCATTACACAAAATGAAGTGACCACAATGCTAGTAATAATAATAATAATGAGCATAATCCACCCAGATTCAAACTCCCGCTATTATTGGGTAGATGTTTATGTTAATCCTTTTGCAGGGAACCCTGAAATAAAGAAGTCCTTACACAAACAATATAACTCGCTGACTTCTTCTTGTCAGCAACACGGCTAATACATTCAACTTAATGTCACTGTCCCACAATTATTACAAGCTCTCCCTCTCCCAAACGATTATCTGAGTACAATCCCCAAAATTCCTTCTTCGTTGGCACACGTGCGTTTATACTCCGCTGGGATTACAGCTTGCTGGTGGATAGCAGACGAAGAAATGTTAACCCTATCTTCTCCCGGTTTCTGCTGACAAATCGGTGGAAAAAAACAACCCCACTGTAAATCCCTTTCGAAGAGAATTATCAGGTCTTATGCTAAGTCCTCTAAATGTACAGGTGTACTGTAAATCCAGGATCTAAAGGGGGTAGCGATGAATGCACTCCAGATTTAATTATGCATTGGAGGTAATCAATGCCCTTTTTGCTAAGGCCCGCCACCCGCATGAACCTGTAGTAGGGTGTTGGGAAAATAACAACTGTAGTTGGGGGGTGGGGGGAGACACCCCAATGTAAAAGGATAGCAGCTTTATCCGGCCTTTCCAGGAAGGCATTTCAGGCCGATTGCTCAGAGTTTCCTTAAGTCCGTCCGAGTTTACCGGTTCTTGCGAGATTGTGAAGAATTTCCTACACTAAAGCTGGCAAACTGCACAGAGATCTCTACCACTCACGACAGAAGTTCCAGGGACTGAAAGCATTTAGAGACAGAAGAGGACCAAATATATAGTGCAACTCGGGCCGCAGATGTTCAACACCTGCACAGAAGACGCAGAAAAACAACTCGTAGCTTTCCCCGGATCATTCTCATGGCGACGCGCTACGAGAAAGATTTGCGTAACAGAGTGACTGTCATTACGCTGTGGGGGTCCCAGACTTTCCCTGGAATAAAAAACCCAGGGACACTTACCAGCATTAAAAGATCTTTCATCTCAGCTGGTCACGTACGCGGGGAGAAACAGGGGAGTTAACATGCCAGATCAAAGTGGCATGCTAGTAGCAACAGAAACTAGAAAAAAGATGAAAAATAGGCGTACCTAAAATCAGGAAGAATTTTGGGTGGGTGTTAGCGTATCTCAAGTTGTTTATATTATGCCCGCCATATGATATTCATGGCATGTCCTGTAGAGATCTCATTATATTTTCACAGTACAGATTGAACAGATCCGGTGACAGCACACATCCTTGCCGTACACCCTTTTTTAACTTGCTGAAGAACAAAAATCCTGCATACTTAAAAAAAAAACATTAGGAATACGTGTCATTTTATATACAGTAAACGTAAGGAAGAGAGATCAGACTGATTTATACATTCGTTTTTTTAACTGACTTGTCATGTTAGGAAATAAGAGGAAACCAAACAGATATGAATATTTGTTACTAGAAGCTAATCAGGTTCAAGGCTTTGCAGTGTCCTCAGAGCAGTGGCCGGCTGACCATGATCAGGGCTCTGGGTAATAAAGGTCATTGGCCTCTAACCATTCATCGGACATATATTACTGGTCCCTACCACTGTGGGTCCTCTGGGATTGTTCTATTCTTATCTTGCAGCAGTCCTAAGCGGGTTTTTTTCTAGTTCTACTAAATTCAGGATCATTTCATTTCCCGCTTCCAGTTCGGCTATTTGTGCTAAGTCGCTTACTCCAGTGTCTTGTGCAATTTTATGCGTCTTCCAAGATCTGCTTTATTTGACTAATTTTTGTAAGTCCCACCTTGTTACAATCTTTGTTGCTGCCCATCTATTCGATTTTACTTCCTTCTGTCTGTATTTTTTATTTCATTTCTTTTACTTGCATGCACACTTATTTTTTGTGAGTGTTTAGAACGTTTTCTTGGGAGTGTTTTTTTTTTTTTTTTTGGTTATTTGTCGCCTGTCTTTCTTTGACTTCCGAGAATGGCGTGCTTAATTACAATGGTTAAATGAGTATCTTTTTTTTTTTAATTAATTTATTTTTGGATGGCTAGCACCTTGATTTCTGGTACTCAGATTTCCAGAACAGTTCGCACACATTTTCTGATGAAAATTTCTTCTTTGTAATTCTTGTCTTCCTTAGCCGTAGGGTACCGTCTATGTGTCTGTGCTGCAGCAGAAAGTCCGTCTTTTTTTATTCCCCTAAATGCATCTTTTTTTATAAATAAATCCATATCTATTATCCGGACACAATATCGGAATTTCTTACTTTACAACCCATTCCTCCCTCTCTCTCTCTCTCTCTCTCTCTCTCTCTCTCTCTCTCTCTCTCTCTCTCTCTCTCTCTCTCTCTCTCTCTCTCTCTCTCTCTCACACACACACACACCACGGCTGTTTGTGCCCTATACCAGAGCGCTCTTTTAGTTTCGGTGACCGGAATTCTGACACCGGGTATAAAATTTTGTGTGCACCGTAAAAGACTATTTAAGTTTTTGGCGGGGAAAATCAGCTGATGTGTGAGTAAAATCAGTAAAATATAAATCATTACATACTCGTTCTGGATAAACACAGCGCTAAAATTCTTTTGTGTACTATAACTTTGTTCTGTGTTCTATTTTTGATTGCATTTTTATTTGTTTGAAATTAGTTTTGACGGAGTTACAGACTTTTGAAAACAGCGTCATCATTTAAGGAAATTCATAAAATAAGTAAACTTTTTATTAATTTAATATCTAAAAATCGGCCCATTCGTTTGAGTTTATAATTATAAAGACTTCTCGAAGGGAAGCTAAAGATTATTTCCACCTCCTTTTTTTTTTGGTTTCATATCTTGAGAATGTGTGGTAGTCAGTTTTGTGAGTGTGGCATTACAAGAACAAGCATATTGTCACCAGATTTTATAGCATTTAAATCCCTTTAAACGCATTCCTGATACCCACAAATCTTAAATAAGGTAGTAAAAAAAATAACTTTTTGTAAAGCACCATCTGTTTTTGCATTTTCATTCATTTATAATGATATTTAGCTACGTATATAAGCGTCAGAAAACATGTAAAGCTATAGATAGATTACTTCCACATAATTTGATCTATCTTTCAAGTCTTGT
The DNA here is from genome assembly GCA_024509875.1 of Oreohelix idahoensis. Taxonomy (NCBI): domain Eukaryota; kingdom Metazoa; phylum Mollusca; class Gastropoda; order Stylommatophora; family Oreohelicidae; genus Oreohelix; species Oreohelix idahoensis. The sequence continues at coordinate 298,142 of JAMPIV010011640.1, forward strand.
TAATCTTCTATTTATAATATGAATTTTTTTTAAAATTGTGTGTGAGATAAGGACTGTTCCATTGGTGTTCTTTGGTAGACAATCCTGTGCACACGACGGCTGCCAGCGAATTCTAAGTAACTGTTTGTATATCTTCTTTCATTCAAAGTTACAATGCAGGTAGTAAATTTAGAGAAACCAAATTCTAAATCTAATACCATCCTTTTATCAATGGCTAGAGTCAGAGATACATATGATAATTTAGAAATATTTATGAATGGCATGAAAGCTCAGATAGAGTCACTAAAACATTTAGGGTGGGATGGTAAACAAGTTGTTGTTTTCTTATTCGGGGATTATTTCCTTGTTTTGCTGGACATGGGTATATTCCTTGAGCTCCAGACAAACCAAACATTTTCATCAAAGACATCCAGAGAGCATACAACTTGCAAACCAAGAAGTTTGGCCATGTTGATAAGAGATTACAATAGATATATGAAATATGGGAAAGGGAATAAAAGGCAAGTGGCACATTACCATAATTGTTTACACAAACCAATGTTAGAGATTGAAATTGAAAATGTAGCTCCTCCTTACCTTCATATTTTATTAGGCATTGTTTTGAAACACCACAGACTTCTAGAACAGGTAGCTGATACAATAGACGCAAAGATATTTGAGAATTCGCAAGAGATACATGCAAACATTAGTACTTTTAAGAACATGAAGAGATTTAGTAGGAACTGGAAATAGGCAGAAGAATTAGGAGCTAAAATTGAATTTTTCAGGTAGGTATTGAACTTTGTGAGGATAAGGAGGAGACAGATAATTTTAAAGTTAGACTTGAAAATGCACAAGATGCGCTGGTCAAACTTTAGTTTCAAGATCTGTGTACTAGGTCTGGTCCAGTTTGCTCACACATGGACAAGGTACTAGCCAAACACAAAATCATACAACAGGCTTATAATAGCAGAGCATTTATAGGGAATCACTGCCACAGATATCTCACACAAAAAGTTTATAAAGATCTTACAAGAGCAATCATTACACAAACACTGAAAATTACAGACAAACAAGATATAACTAACATAGCTTTTATTGCCCAAGAACAATTCAACTCACTGAAAGAAGCATTTGAGAAAGTACACAACAAAATATCACACAGTAAACCAATTAGTAAAGAATCAATAACAGCATCGATAGAGACTTATATGTCTTTGTTCAGAAAGCTATTCCCTAGTAAGACAATTCATAAACAGCACATATTAGAAAAACATTGCGCAGACTGGATCAGAACTCATGATGTATGATTGAGATAATTGTTAGCTCTCATGTTCTGGGGACAATTGGGTGTGTTATTTTAAGGTTATAAATGTGGACATGCAATTTAAACTTTCAATAATTAATGTTTGACGCATGAAACCAAAACAAAACTTTGATATCCATTTTCTGCAGTTTTTCTACTTTTGATTTCTGTAATTTGTTATGCATGTTGATTGTGACCGTCTTAGTGTAAATTGAATTAGAAACAAACCATAACAAAATGTAAAAAAAAACCGTAAATTTTACACTATTTCAGACTATTATATCTTCTGTTCTAATTGCGATAAAATGTTTGTTCTTGTTCTAAAATTTACTCTAACATTTCTAGTCTAGCTTTACGCAAAATTAAAGCCGGTATTTATAATAATAAAGTAGCATAAAAGCAATTCAAACATGTTTTGGGGACAATTGGGTGTGTTATTTTAAGGTAATAAATGTGGACTTGCAATTTAAACTTTCAATAATTAATGTTTGACGCATGAAACCAAAACAAATCTTTGATATCCATTTTCTGCAGGTTTTCTACTTTTGATTTCTGTAATTTGTTATGCATGTTGATTGTGACCGATTTAGTGAAAATTGCATTATAAACAAACCATAACAAAATATAAAAAAAACGTAAATTTTACACTATTTCAGACTATTATATTTTTTGTTCTAATTGTGATAAAATGTTTGTTCTTGTTCTAAAATTTACTCTAATATTTCTAGTCTAGCTTTACGCAAAATTAAAGCCGGTATTTATAATAAAAAAGTAGCCTAAAAGCATTAATTAAGCCATATCAAAAGTAAACATCGCCACATGTTTTTCCCATTAGGAAGCTGACCACGTGACCTCTGTCAAGTGGGCTATAAATAGCGCGGTCGGGGAAAAAGGGGAAATAACTAAAAGATCGCTCGCAAACAGCCGTGACACACACACACACTCAACAGGTAGAGAAACGGAAATTCGTTAATTAACTTCTAGAGTGGTCAGAATGTTGGTTATGAAGGTTTTTTCCTCTGCTTACTTTGGAGAAACTTATTTCATCTCCAGTAGCTGTTATCCATTGTATGCTCCAAAGTGAGAATACGGGCGATTTTTGCTCATTGTGTTCCTAAATAACGGAACTTGGAGCTCAAACCAGCACACAGAGAAACTAAGGTACGAAAAAAGGATGTTCACCCGGTAGCCAACGGGAAATCACATCACTGCTGCCTATATTTTTCTCCAGTGATGATTCTAACAAGCTTCGTAGAACAATTGTTTATATTTCTCTCCTCTTATTTTCAAACATGCCAGTTTACAAGAAGGGCTGCACATAGATCCGCCTGATCGATCTTTGGCCTTACGTTTTCTCTAAGTTGAATTTGTAATGATTCTGTCGACCTAGCAGAAATAAATAACTAATTCTATTCAATGTTTTCTTATTACTGAACTGGTTTTCTTTGCCAACAGGATCAACTTTTCTTCTGCGATATCGGTACTGCGTGATCGCATGTTTAAACACACACATACACAACACATGTTTATTCTATATTTGATGCTAAACGGTGTTGGATTTAAATGTGCCTCCAAATCTAAGGATTTTAGCCTCGGCTAAAATAGATAAAACGACCAGTGCGTGTAATCCAACTATCGGAATTGGCAACGTGCTTCGTTGCTAGCCTGGGGTTTATTTTTAAACTTAATGGTCTTAACGTTGAGGCTGAAATTCTCCATCACGACCAGACGATACCTGCGACAGGTGAAAGATAAACATGTTGAATACAGCTGTTTGTAGTAGCTGTTTTTTAGTTGTGGTAATAGTAGTAGCGGTTGACACAACACGTAACTTTTGGGATCAGTGGCGTTCTATGAGAAGTGCGAAGGGGCTTTCGGCTCCGGGTGACAGCCAGGAGGGGTTGCCATCGGGCACTATTATGAAAGTAAAGGTAGTCCCATAGTAGATACTGCGGTGTTGGTGTTGGTGTTGGTGTTGTTGGTGTTGGTGTTGGTGTTGTGTTAAGGACTACCTTCATTGCACACCGACAACTCCATCAGTGTTCTGCCGTGGGTTTTTTTAATGTGCGCAGCCTGCAGACTGGACATCCTTTTTTTTTGCCCTTATGCGAGAAGGTTAGGCATTCGATCTCACTACCCAGGAGACCGGCAAGGGGGAGGGGGGATAGAAAGAGAGAGTATGACAACATTAGGACCAATTCTGAAAAACAAAAATGTCCATAAATGATCTCCCCTCTACTGGGAAATGAAACCGGTACGTTTAGAATTCGAGGCGGACGCCATACCTCTTACCTACTCCAACCCTAGATACTGCCGTATGGGAGTGAAGTATTACAGACTTCAATGTACTAGGTCCATAATCGAGAGGTGGGGTGACCAGTCCCTTCATCGCTGCCTTTTCCTTTGTGACTATATCAGTTGTGTCCTTTTACATAATTTTCGTTCTCTCCTGCATTATCAACTTATTTATTCATCTTTCCTCACTCATCATTTTTGGCATATTTTATGCACCTACATTTTTGCCTAGTCACTCTGACTTGTTTACATTTCACCGTGTGAATCGTAGTATTACAAGGCTAATTAGACCGGCTGGCAGATTATAATTTTATCGCCCAGTGTCGAGTAATGCAGACAGTCACCATAAATCATTGTTGACAAAAGGTGGTGTCACACGATCGACGGAAAGAAAGCCGGATAGTCTGTCTAAAAAATCAGCTTGGGAGATGTACGTTATCACAGGCGATAATAAGGTAATCGCGTCCGATTGTCAGCCTCTGTATCAATAGTACAGATAACCTGTCAGAGGAGACAATATTGGCGGAAGGTACTAGTCAGAAAATGAGTTCACAGATGTGTTTGTAAGTTTGTACAAATGTAACCGGAAATATTACGACCTTATTTGAAAAGATAGATCATGAGTTTAAATTTTAAAGGATAATTTTAAACACGCTGGGGAGAATTAGATTAATACTCAACCACACCCAGTTCCAAGCTTACAATTGGCTGCATTTGAGAGCAGAACATAAACGTTAGCTCTCATTGGCAAGTTCGTCGAAAATTCCATATGGGACTTGGAGCGGAAAATGAGAGATATAAACTAGCAAAGTCTGAGACACAAATCAGACTGCATTTTCAACAACGTCAAGTTACAGTTCCCCGGAGACCGAGAAAAGGATCGGTCAAAGAATTACAAAATTAAAAGGGACCAGATCGAAATATTTGGGCTTCTTTATAACTTAAAAGAGAACCCGCAATTTTAGATACAAAGACTTGAGACTTAAGGAATTAGAAGAACAAGTCATAAGAGGAATACTAAAAAAAACACAGACCAAGTGTTCGAAGCATCGGATCAGCGTTGCTGTGTCCATTCTACTGTGCCAGGAGATTGAAGACCCTATTTGGGGTAAGTTGTGAACATATATTTTACAAAGTGAATGTGACTTGTTACTTGCTAAGTGGTTATACAAGTCATACGAGGCTGGCAACCTCAATATTTGAAAATATTATAGTCATAAACCACTACAGCTAGCGCTGGTGATTGCTTCTTGCTAGCCGTACAGAAAACCGACAGCAGAAGTAACCCCAGACTCCGAATGTGAGTGATGAATACATCATATATGCATAGTGTGTATAGTATCATTTAGTGAGAAATATGTACTTGATAATATTAATTCAGGCACAAGCCATTGCACTCGCGCTGTCCAGACACATTGTCCCCATTAAAGTAACCAGAAGAAAAACGCTGATTTCTAATCATATTCCTTGGGTTATCCTGTGTATGCTCAGGGAGAATAATTATTCAGAGAGGTTAAAATTGGTGGGTGGACAGCGAGAAAATGCGCCTGTTTAATCTACCGACAACAATTTACTTAGCAGACGCATTTATTCTTTTATTGTTTCTATAAAGTTCGTGGTGCGAGACTACTTGACTGTTCGTGGTACGAAGCTACAAATTACAAGAGACCAGTTTAAAGTAAGAGTCTTCGCCACTATCTTGTGATTCAAGAGCTGGGTTTGACACTAACTATCTACAGTGGACGAGTTGTAAAGACACCCACCTTGACATTAGGAGTGAAGTTCATCTAGACGCCTCAAGGGCAGAGCCCTCATCACAAAAGACTTGACAACCAACCATTGCAGTACTCAGCAAGTTAAGTTTTGTTTAAACAGGCGAAAGCAACGGACAATTATCATCAGAACCCAAACACGTCTCAGTGACGAAAGTTTTTTAAACCCCCTAAAGTCACCTTCATCCATATTTATTTTAATGTGTTAAAGACTAACTATTTATTAAAATTGTTATATGTTATTTTACAAATTCATATGGAGCCACGGTAGCATAGTGGTTAGTGCACTGGCTTCCTAGCTCAGTGGTCTATGGTTCGATCCCCAGATGAGGTGGGATTTTTTAGGCCACAAACGGCTCCTGGGTCGACCCAGCCCCAAATGGGTACCAGAGCAACTTCTGGGAAGGTTAAGGCGGCCGGCGTGATGCTGACCACATCACCCCTAGTGTGCCGACGGTCAAGAAAATATTGGCCTAACACCATATTCCCAATATGCCTCAATGGGCGTGTAACGGGATCCTTTACCTTTACCTTTTTACAAATTCATAGTTGATTCAGTTCTTATAGATAAGAGAGCGCATGTATGATCCAAAATCTTTTATACGTATACATATAGTTACATCTATAGAGCCAAATAAATAATAAGAGGAATTTCTCTGAATTAAATCAGCTGGGGGCTTGAATTAGCTAACATTAAGCATTGCATAACCATCTTCATAAAAGGCGGCGGGTCAGATACTATACTTAACATTGCTCCGCTTCATGCAGCATTGTTCTTGACATCTGAAATATCTTAAGGATACTCCCTTGAGGTAGAAGCATCATTATCCTTCTATCTACAACTCTGCCAAGAGTAATCTTGTGCGAAGGTGGACACCTTTGAAGACCCACATTAGATACTCTCGAGTTTTGGCCTCTGGTGGACAACTACTGCAGAGCAAAGGGGAGGCAACCCGTGACATCCGTCCTTAACTTAAGAAAAAAGTCAGATAGTCTACCCATTTACAGCTTTGTATACTGGAGCGTTGCGATACCCTGAAACCAACCCGGCACCTATGCCACGAGAGACCAGCGCTTTAACCACTCTGTCAATAGGACGCTCATTTTGATAGTATTGTACTTAAAAAAAATTCTTGGAAGCACAAGGGTAGGGAGGGGGGGAATGAAAGGTGGAGTGGGTGCCATAAGAAAGATCCGCATCGGTGCCAAATTATTTAAGTACGCCCCTTTTCTTAATTTTAGTACCTGTTGTTAGTATTATCATTACATTGTGTCCTTATATTGTGCGGTTATAATTATTTCAGTATTCTCAATTGTTGGTTTTTGCATTGTCTTTGGATATATGTTTGAGTTTTCTTCATCAGATAAGTTTAGATCTTTGGTTTTTTTTAATGAAACTTTTGTGATAAGAACTGGAGTGCGACAGGGAAGTATCTTGTCACCGTTTCTCTTCTCGCTGGCTGTTATGAAAAAAAAGGAATGGAATTCAGTGGACTCTCACCGGACTCAACAGCTTGATGATTTAGATTTTGCCGATGACCTGACTCAAAGTTCTGTCCTTTAATCGTAATCAGATGCAAGACTAAATGAAAATGCTAAATGAGAAAATGAGAGATCACAGCTAGTGGGTCTGAAAATACACACAGAGGAAACAAAGGTAATGAGAATAAATACAGGAAACGATAACAGTATTGCACTTGAAGAAACACCACTACAAGATGTAGAGTTATACAGGGTGTCCATAAAAGATTGTACCCTTTTCAAAAAAAATTATTCTCGGCCCCATGACGTGGTAGGAGCCGCGGTAGCAGAGTGGTTAGTGCACTGGCTTCCTAGCTCAGTGGTCTATGGTTCGATCCCCAGATGAGGTGGGGATTTTTTTAGGCCACAAACGGCTCCTGGGTCGACCCAGCCCCAGATGGGTACCAGAGCAACTCTGGGAAGGTTAAGGCGGCCGGCGTGATGCCGACCACATCACCCCTAGTGTGCCGACGGTCAAGATAATATGGGCCTAACACCATATTCCCAATATGCCTCAATGGGCGTGTAACGGGTTCCTTTACCTTTAACTTTACCATGACGTGGTACGAGGATGCTTTCTATCACAAAAGTAAGATAATCTCTGCAAGTTTTTAAGCATACCCTACAAAGACTAAAAAAAGTGCGCATGCGCAGTTGAGTTGCAACCGGTAATTTTTACTTGTCTCTCAACACACTGGTCAAGAAGGTGAAAAAAAAAGAAAAGAAATTGGTACATTTTTTTTTAGTCTTTGTAAGGTATGGTTAAAATCTTACAGAGATTATCTTACTTTTGTGATAGAAAGCATCCTTGTACCACATCATGGGGTCGAGAATAATTTTTTTGAAAAGTACATATACCTCGGCAGCAATGCAGACACAGTTGGAGCGACAGACAAGGGTGTTTTAAAAAATTACAAAAGGCCAGAGGAACTTTCATTGCTTTGGGAAATATATGGAGATGAAAAGAAATCAAGTCCAACACAAAAATCGGAATCTTCAATTCAAATGTCACTCCTGTTGTTGGTTTTGTGACATAGAGAACAACAAAAACAACAGACAACAAGCTAGACTTTCATGAAAGAGTGCTTGCGCAGAAGAAATAAATATTTTTATATAGATTAAAAAAGAAAATGATGTGGAATCAGTTTCACAAATTTACACAGGAAACACGAAACTTTTCGGGGCTCACCATTCGTCAGCCACAGTTTCAAACAGGCAACAAGGACATATAGACAGGTCAAAGAAAGATACTATAAATAACTGCAAATGTGTAAAAGGATAAGAAACACAGATAAGAAGACCGATTTTGATGAAAAAGTAAACAACACAGGTTATGTGCGAATAAAATACTACAAATAAGCAAATAACAATACAAAACCAAAAATAAAGAAACATCAAAACAAGATATTCATCAATCAACAAAAATAAAAAGCAGAAAATGAAATAACAAAACAAGTTTTTATTTTATTTACGTAGAATAGAAGAAATGACATGGTATGACAAGATTACTAATGCAGGAACTTCTTCTTCTTCTACGTACCTAGGTTTAATTTGTATATTTATTTAGTTTCTTATGTGTCCTATCTAGCCTTATGTTACGTTTGTTACGTTGTGTCGCCGTTTACAGCAAAGCTGCGATATTTGCGTCTTTCGGCCCGACACATCCGGTTTCAGCATGGCATTTTTGGGACCGGGTTAGCCTTCACTCTTCGATCCCTACTCTCTCAGCCAGACTGCAGTGATGCAGCCTGTTTCCAGGACCACCACCAGCTGTGGGTCGTTGACTGCATTTATCACGGTTGCTGCGTCTTCGGTCCCAATGCAGGAACTGATGTCATGAATCAGACAAGTAGCAGTAGAACAAGAAATGAGTATACACACTCAGGAAATCTGTAGATAGTGTTACAAGGCAGTCCTTGTTCTGTAATCCCCAGGGTAAGTGAGGTCGAGGGATACCGAAGAATACATGGAGAAGAGAACTGGAGACAGACATGAAAGGGCTGAGAAAGGCATGGAAAGATCTTGAGCTGATGGTACGGGACAGGGAGACTTGACATAAACGTCTATGCTTCGTTGGGAGCTGGAGGATTATGAATGAATTTTCATGACATATTAAAATTTCGTTGGCTAGTTCTTCTTCTTTGATCCTTAGCTGCCGACTGTCAAAGCAGTCAGTGGCCATCACACCTGGTGGCGTCTTGTAGGGCAGCAACAAACTGCTTCCACTTTGCTCGGTCGGCGGTCATCCTTCTTGCAGTGCCATAGCTCTGGTTCATTCTTTGCATCTCGGCCTCCACAGTTCTCCGCCAAGTTGTTTTTTGGTCGGCTTCTCTTTCGCTTTCCTTCAGGGGTCCATAGCATAGCTGTTCTTGTGATGGCATCGGGGTCTCTTCTGAGGACATGACCAACCCAGCTCCAGCGTCTGCCAGCAATGATGGTGTGTATGTCCTCTTGCTTGCTCCGAGTAAGCAGATCTTGGTTGGTGATGGTATTCGGGAAAACGATTCGGAGAATTTTTCTTAGGCAGATTGTGTGGAAACAGGACAATTTCGACATTTCCGTTCTCTGTTACTCTCCAGCATTCCGCACCATAGAGGAGCACAGGAAGTACACAGCACTCATTTTATCTTAATTTGGTGTTTTTTTTGGCTAGTTCTATTTGAAGTTTAATTTCGTTTGCTTGTTGCACGTCTTGTAAGTCTGTCGGATGACCTTGTATGTCTGTCAGATGATCTTGTATGTCTGTCGGATGATCTTGTATGTCTGTCGGATGATCTTGTATGTCTGTCGGATGATCTTGTATGTCTGGCGGATGATCTTGTATGTCTGTCGGATGATCTTGTATGGCTGTCAGATGACCTTGTATGTCTGTCGGATGATCTTGTAAGTCTGTCGGATGACCTTGTATGGCTGTCAGATGATCTTGTATGTCTGTCGGATGATCTTGTATGTCTGTTGGATGATCTTGTATATCTGTCGGATAATCTTGTATGTCTGTCGGATGATCTTGTATGTCTGTCGGAGGATCTTGCATATCTGTCGAATGATCTTATGTGTCTGTCGGATGATCTTGTATGTCTGTCGGATGATCTTGTATGTCTGTCGGATGATTTTATATGTCTGTCAGATGATCTTGTATGGCTGTCAGATGATCTTGTATGTCTTACGGATGAGTTTGTAAGTCTGCCGGATGACCTTGTATGGCTGTCATATGATCTCGTATGTCTCTCGGATGATCTTGTATGTCTGTCGGATGATCTTGTATGTCTGTCGGATGATCTTGTATGTCTGTCAGATGATCTTGTATGTCTGTCCGATGATCTTGTATGTCTGTCGGAGGTTCTTGTATGTCTGTCGCATGATCTTGTATGTCTGTCAGATGACCTTGTATGTCTGCCGGATGATCTTGTAAGTCTGTCGGATGACCTTGTATGGCTGTCAGATGATCTTGTATGTCTGTGGGATGATCTTGTATGTTTGTCGTATGATCTTGTATGTCTGTCGGATGATCTTGTATGTCTGGCGGATGATCTCGTATGTCTTTCGGATGATCTTGTATGTTTGTCAGATGATCTTGTATGACTGTATGTGGATATTGTATGTCTGTCGGATGATCTTGTATGTCTGTCGGATGATTTTTTAAGTCGTCGAATGATCTTGTATCTCTGTCGGATGATCTTGTATGTCTGTCGTATGATCTTTATGTCTGTAGGATGATTTTGTATGTATATAGAAAAATCTTGTATGTCTGTCTGATGAACTTTGTGACAGAAGTATGTAAATATATTACATGATATCTACACGTTTTTGATTCCACCTATTTTCCACCTTTTCTTGCTTATTAGTTATGCACGTTTTGTTAACGCAGTACCCCTAACTACAATTCATTCATGTTTCATTCATAATTTTGCCACGCCTTATTTTTTTTCTTTTCTCTATTGTCTTAACAGGCACTAGGAATGTTTAAAATCAGATCGTTTCACGTGTAGAGAGAGGAGACGTGTCGTATATTTGTAGAATCAAGAGCGATAATTCAAAAGTTGTACCTTTTGATAGACGCACGTAGAAAGAGAAAAAGGTGAGATAAGCTATTGAAGAAAATCAATGGCGATTATCCAAAAGTCATACTTTTGTCAGGGGAAGATAATTACAGTTCCCCCTATCGTTCGTTCGTGAATGTAATTAAGCTACGGAACGAGGAAGATAAAAAAGACAGTTTGCTCGCTGCCGGGGTCTGGCGGTCGGCAAAAGGTGGCAAAATTAACTTTGATTCAAAATTTGACCACGGAATTCCCCAAAGGTGTTATGTCTCACACTGGTCAGCGACTTTTTGTCTATTTCATATATATATTCCAGCTTTCAAACTCAGTTTATCTAGTACCCACAAATTTTCAGACGTCTAGCTTCGATATTCTAGATCCATTACAACAGTGGAATTTCTTAGTTTTTTTTTTCGATTGGAGATAGTCATTTTGTGTTGCGGTAAATATTTATAATAGTCTCTTGAGTGATTTAATTGTTAAGTCCGGCATTATATTTCACTAAGATTTTTCTGTGTTGAGTGATTTAATTTTTAAAGTCCGTCATGATATTTCACTAGGATTTTTGTGCTAATTGACTAGCGAATTAAAACAACATAGAGCTAACTTTTTAATTTAATTACTTGCTATTAACTAACGGCCTTTATGCCAACTTTACGTGTAGCATTGGGTAGAGCAACCTAACCTTTGAAGTGAAGACAGGAGTACGACAAAGATGCCCCTTATCAACCACTCTATTTTTAACAGTCATAGACTGGGTGATGGTGCCAGACAACAGAAGGCAATCTAAGAGGAATAAGATGGACTATATTTTCTACATTGGAAGATCTGGAATATGCAGATGACATTGCAGTGCTAGCACATTCACAACACATCCAGGAAAAAACGGATAGACTTAGTAAGTATAGCCAGCAGGTGGGCTTGAACATCAACCTAAAGAAGACAGAGGTCATGACGCTCAATGTAAGCAACCCTGAGCCCATATCAGAAAGGAATCAGCAACTGGAACAGACAGATGCCTTCACATACCTAGGATGCATAGTAACACCAGACGGCGGAGCAAGCAACGACATCAACAACAGAATGAACAAAGCAAGAACAGCCTTTTTTAGTCTAAACAACATCTGGAAGTCCTCTCAGTACAGCACAAGCACAAAATTAAGATTATATCAGAGCTGTGTGCTTTCTGTGCTTCTCAATGGCGCGAAGAGCTGGAGAGTTACAGAGAAGGAAATGTCGAAATAGTTCTCTTTTCACACAACATGCCTAAGAAAAATTCTCCGAATCTTTTGGCCGAATACCATCACCAACCAAGATCTGCTTACTCGGAGCAAGCAAGTGGATATGCACACCATCATAGCTGACAGACGCTGGAGCTGGGTTGGCTATGTCCTCAGAAGAGACCCCGATGCCATCACAAGAACAGCTATGCTATGGACCCCTGAAGGAAAACGGAAGAGAGCCTGACCAAAAACAACTTGGCGGAGGACTGTGGAGGCTGAGATGCAAAGAATGAACCAGAGTTGGGGCACTGTACGAAGGATGGCCGTCGACCAAGCAAAGTGGAATAAATTTGCTGTTGCCCTACAAGACGCCACCAGGTGTAATGGTCACTGACTGCTTTGACGGTCGGCGGCTAAGGATCAAAGAAGAAAGAAGAAAGATTAACTAGTAAGAGATATTTTGGTCAACTAGTAAATGCACTATTCATTATGAGCACTGACGAAATAAATATTTATTTCTAATTCATTATGAGCAATTTTATAAATGATTAGCGCTTATTTCACGGGGTTTTTGTTAAACGATAAATAAGATATACACTTGTGTTTTTCTAATTTAAATTTAATATCCGAGTGGATATTAAAGTATACCTCTACGCGGGTTATTTTTAGGATAGAATACTGATTGTGGTTAAATGTTGCATTTTTCGTCCTATAATTCTAGTACGGGTCACAACCCAAAACCTACCAGCGGCTTCAATATAAATCTGAGAAAATGGGTCTAAGTACAATAGACGCCAAACAAACATTCTTATGCACCCAGATGGTCTTTGAGGTTTACCTGTTCGGCTCCTTTCTTGGTTTACCCAGAAAGAGGGAGAGTACCAACAAAACTAGACCTATAGCTATCCAGATTTCCTTTTCCCATTTTTCATCTACATTCAGCCCGCTGTGGCGAAGAATAGCAAATTTAACATTACCTGACTACCGACCACTTGTGTTGTGGCGAGGATTTATCCTGAAGAAAAGATTTATCTACCTGACATTCTATTTTACTATCGAATATTTCAAGCTACTGTACACTGTGACTATTTTCATCTCGAAGTTGTGTTTCATACCTGGACTAATTGCTGTGACATGAACAGAGCCAATGAAACAAAATAACAAAATAGGCGTTCATCAAATAAGAGGATTAAACAGTCATTTGAAGAACTGGGGCTTATCTTGCCAAAAGAACCGACACTGAATCTGTTACCTGGGGCATGGAGATATGTTCAAGCTGTTGTCAAACACTTATTCGGTAAGCGAGAATGAAATGTGATCACATGTTTGTCAGAGCGAGTGAAAGCAGGGATGAATAATTCTTATATTGTATAATTAATATACTCACTTTGATTTTTTTCTTCTTCTTATGTTTGCTAATACTGTTCATTTTTTTCAGAATAGACTAACTAGAAACTCTGTTCTTTACAGTATAGTCAAATTCTATACCATAGCGCTAATCTTTTGACCTTTCGGGGGTTAATTAACTTCTTCTTGTGGGAACTTGTCTCAACAGAGGCGATTGCGCATATGTGTCTATTCCTTTATTAATTTTGTAACCTATGATTTTTGTATTCTGATATTGTTTGATAATAACTGTTCTGAAGTTTCTTTATGGTAAATAAAAGTAACATAAAACTTAATTACCTGTGTCGGTCAGCTCGTCCCAATATCCCTACCCATAAATATAGTTTCACGTTTGTGCGTCTAAGTGTCGTCACTTATCTGTGTGTGTGTGTATGTGAGTGGTTGATAATATATATTAATATATATATAGGTATACTGTCTGATCAACAAATTTCTGTTGTAGAGATAGGCTGGACTAGAGTATCTTCTCAATCCAGGGACAGACTCTACCTTTCACCATTTTCACTCGTGAAATCTATTTCTTTACCTTACCTCTCACTGAGTTACCACCTGTTCTAGTTCTATTCAGACGGGACCGAAATATATCTTAAATACCTAAAAAAATCTACGACAAACTTGTATGTCTGTCAGATGATCATTATGTCTGTCCGGTGATATTGTATGTATGTCAAATAAACTTGTATGTCAGTCGGATGATCTTGTATGTCGAATGATCTGGTATGTCGGATGATCTTGTATGTCTGTCGGATGATCTTGTATGTCTGTCGGATGATCTTGTATGTCTGTCGGATTATCTTGTATGTCTGTCGCATGACCTTGTATATCTGTCGGATGGTCTTGTATGTCTGTCAATAAGGCGTTTGCCTTTTCCCTCCATCTCATTTAAAGAAAGCGTAAAACCAATGTGTTGTTTTTTGTATTTTGACAACAGATTACTTGTCAAGTATTGTCTCAAAGAAACGATAATTTTATTTTCAAGTAAGGGCATAGCGTGTCTTCTGTTCTTGCAGCTTGTGTCATTTGTATTCTCTGTGGTTTCGTTTCGTTTAGATTGTTGTTCTTGTTTATGTGTTTGCTTTGTTCTCTTTGTTGGTTAATGTGTAATTTTTGTCTGAATTGTGAGTTGTTTTTTTTTTGTTTTCCTTTCTGCAGTTTTATTTCTTGCTTGTCAATCTGTTTCTTTATTTATATTGTTTTCCCCTTTTTCTCTAAAACTTTTTTTTTTCTGTTGAATAGTCTTTATTTTCTGCATAATTTAATCTGAGATCCCTTTTTAAAAAATGTTCTTTTGTTGTTCTTTCTGTCTTTGGAAGAGATCTCTATTTTGAAAGTAAAGTCATAAAAGGCAGAGACCTATACAGAAGGCAAAGGTGACATTTCTGTTTTAAGCTATGAGACTAAACAATGTTTCAGAACTAGGTGACAAAGTACGGTCGTCTCAACATAAACTGCACTTAGCATACCTGGCAACCAAAACTGTTTGACAAGACGATACAACCTGTTACTCGCATCCTAGCTGCGGGCATGTCGCACATAACTTAGACTACAGTTGGCCACACTTAAGACAGTGCCACTAGTGGGACACGAGAAGGTGTGACACACTGGCCGGACTCAGACGGAATTGCCAGATTTGTATTTCGGCATAACTCCCCCGGTGCATGTTTACTGTGGGTTGTTAGCGCTGACAATAAACATTCTGCGGCTCAAATAGACTTGCCAGGTTGGCTGGATTCTAAACTTGTTTGAACAGACACAAAAAAAAAAGACAACACGACAATAGCACGTGATGTGGGGCTAAAAATATTGAATTCTGATGCTGAATTTGGTCTCCTGCTCTTACTGTCCTACTCATTCACTCTTATTCTAACTAAATTATCCTCTCTTTTACCCTCTTACTCTTTTGTCCCCCAACTCTCTCTTTTCCCTTGAATTCACACAAATATGGCTACAAAAGTCATATGGAAAAAAAAAACAATTTAGAAAAATAGTATGTCATTAAACTTTGTGCACAATGTATCATATTTGTAATATTATTACTTCTATAAGGAAGGAAATAATTTATAAAAAAACATTAATCCAAGTCTTCAAACACTGCAGAAAAAATCAAAACAGGATTTCACACATATCTTGGCACGCACTTGATGATGATTAATACGACTGCCACCACTGTTATCGCAACCGACACAGGAATTTTTCTCGAAGATATTAAAAACAGTCACTCCTTTCATCCATACTACTAGTGACTACTGCAATACGACCTTAATCCGTACTGCTAGTTTCTAACCTTAATCCGTACTACCACGAACTACTAATATCTAACATTAAACCGTACTACTTTCGACTACTAACATTTAACCTTACAAACATTTAACCTTTACTACTAGCGGCTACTAATGTCTTACCTCAATCCGTACTACTAGCGACAACTAATATCTAACCTTAATAAGTATTACGAGAAACTACTAACATCTAACTTTAATCCGTACTACTAGCGACTACTAGTATCTAAGCCTAATCCGTATTACTAGCAACTACTAACATCTAACCTTAATCTGTACCACTAGCGAATACTACTATACAATTTTACTATTGCTACTGCTAGTAACTACTACTACTAACTTTTTCCGTGCTACTAGCGAGTATTCTCAAACTATTCTTCTTACTACTAGCAACTCCTACTACCTAACTGTAATTTGTACTACAGGGGCTACAACTATCTAACTTTAATCCGTAAAGCTATCGTCTACAACTATCTAACTTTAATCCGCACTGCTATCGTCTACAACTATCTAATTTTAATCCGTAAAGCTATCGTCTACAACTATCTAACTTTAATCCGCACTGCTATCGTCCACAACTATCTAACTTTAATCCGTACTGCTATCGCCTACAACTATCTAACTTTAATCCGCACTGCTGTCGTCTACAACTTTCTAACTTTAATCCGTACTGTTATCGTCTACAACTATCTAACTTTAATCCATACTGCTATCGTCTTCAACTATCTAACTTCAATCCGTACTGCTATCATCTACAACTATCTAATTTTAATCCGTAATGCTAGCGTCTACAACTATCTACCTTTAATCCGTACTGCTATCGTTTACAACTATCTAACTTTAATCCGTACTGCTATCGTCTACAAATATCTACCTTTAATCCGTACTGCTATCGTCTACAACTATCTAATTTTAATCCGTACTGCTATCGTCTTCAACTATCTACCTTTAATCCGTATTGCTATCGTCTACAACTATCTACCTTTAATCCGTACTGCTATCGTTTTCAACTATCTAACTTCAATCCGTACTGCTATCGTCTTCAACTATCTAACTTCAATCCGTACTGCTATCGTCTTCAACTATCTAACTTCAATCCGTACTGCTATCGTCTACAACTATATAACTTTAATCCGTACCACTAGCGGCTACAACTATCTAACTTTAATCCGTCCTGCTATCGTCTACAACTATCTTACTTTAGTCCGTACCACTAGTGATTACTAATAATCGTAATCCGTACTACTAGCGACTATTGTTTAACTTTAATGATAATCTTACATTAATCCTTACTACCAGCGGCTACAACAAACTAACTTTAATCCAGGCTACTAGCAACTACTACTAACCCTAATCCGTACTACTAGCGCCTAATGTCTAACTTAAATTCTTACGACTAGTGATAATTGTCCAACTTTAATCCGTACTACTTGCAGCTATCTAACTAATTCGTCCTACGGGGCTACGACATTTAAACTACTCCATCGACTACATTATTGTATCTCCGTGTCACAAAATGACTTTTGGGTCGTTGTCTTGTCGCTCTCTTGTACACTACGGCCGTATCCTGGACATTTGTTATACAGTAGAACTCCATTTATCCGAACCCCAATTATCCGAACATCCAATTATCCGAACACTTTTTCCAGAAAAAAAAAAATCAGATGCCACAGTCACGTTAGACTAAAATTCTGAATCTTTTGATGCGGCAAGCTTCAAATGTGTGCGAACAATTTGTAGAGAATGGGATGGCTAATGGTCGGTCGCTTACGTACAGGAAGTCAGTTAGATCATAAAGTCAGTTAATATCTGGTTTAAAAATACAGTGTACGTGTGCGTTCTAGGTAGAACACTGGCTAAACAGACAGTTCAACTTAAAATAATTGTGTCTGCTACTACAGCAGAATAATTTTGGCGTACAAGTATTTCTCTGTGCGATATGGCATCTTCCAGTAGGCCTAAAGCATATAAAAGGAACCGCAATGTTTTGTCAATTGAAACGAAAACAGAAATTATCAAGAGACTAGGACAAGGTGAAACTGTGTCTTCACTTGCGAGGATTTTCAATGTTGGGAAAGCTACCGTCTCTGACATTAAAAGTAACAAGGATAAAATTATGAGTTTTGCATCGAAATTTGATAGTGAAAATGGGTCGAAGAAACGTAAAACCATGAGAAATGCGAAAGATGTGAAATTGGAAGAGGCTTTGTATATATGGTTTGTGCAAAGAAGAAGCAAAGGGGAACCTATCTCTGGTTCTCTGTTGTGTGAAAAGGCACTTCAGTTCAACAATCAACTTGACAGTCCTCCTGACTTTAAGGCTAGCCAGGAATGGTTAAGAAACTTTAAATCTCGTCATGGCATACGAGAATTGGAGATTCAAGGGGAATCTTTATCTAGCGATGCAACTGCCGCTAAAAATTTTATAGAAACATTCTTGGCTTTTTTGGAAGAAGAAGGTTATTCACTCGAGGATGTGTATAATGCCGATGAGACTGGCTTATACTGGAAATTATTGCCTCAAAAATCACTTGCATCTCAGCGCGAAGCAGCTGCCCCTGGGTTTAAAAAGTGCAAAGAGAGAGTAACAATTTTGGTAGCCGCGAATGCCAGTGGAAGTCATCGTTTACCGGTGCTAATGATCGGCAAAGCCAAAAAACCACGTTGTTTAAAGAATGTGACATGTCTCCCATTGTGTTACAAAGCACAGAAGAGTGCTTGGATGAATAGTGAAATATTTCTTGATTGGTATACAAATCAGTTCATCCCAAATGTGAAGAGGTTGGGAGAACAAGAAAAGAAAACTGGAAAAGTAATTCTTCTACTGGACAATGCACCATCTCATCCAGAGACGGATACATTGAATGCAGTTGATGCAAATTTTAAAGTAATTTTTCTGCCTCCCAATGTAACAGCACTGATTCAACCAATGGATCAGGGTGTTATAGCAAAGCTTAAAAAGATGTACAAGAAGGAAGTCCTGCGTCGTTTATTGTTGGCTGAAGATGAAGAAAGTGTGGTGGCGTTTTCCAAAAAGCTTAATCTCAAAGACTGCTGCTATATGTTAGCTGATGCTTGGACCACCCTGTCACAAGATAATCTCAACAAGGCTTTGAGTAGATTGCTTGGGAAAAAAGGAGGAAATGAAACTACTGCAGTGGACACAAATGATGATTGTATAAATGAAGTTGTGGAACTGTTTCAAGCAATGCCCGGATTTTCGGACTGTGACAAAGATGATGCACACATGTGGCTAGAAGATGATAATGATTCTGGTTTTCAGTTTTTGAATGACGAAGAACTTTTGTCTTTTGTGCAAGAAGAAAACCAAATACATGTAGTGACCGATGATGAAGACACCTCAGAAGTACATGATGTACTTGTAGATTATGAAGAAAAACCAAAACGTCGACCAAGTCCTGAAGAGGCCTTTATAGCACTAGAAACTGCGATGGCTTGGTACGAGCAAGAAGATGACAGCTGTCCTACACAGCTTCAGCTGTTGAAGAGAATTCGGGACTTAGCAGCCAAAAGGAGACTATCCAGTTTGGTGCAAAAGAGGATTCCTCATTATTTTAAATAGTGGGCTACATCTGTGCAAGTACATATATACGTAAGTTGCGCCTGGTTTTGAATCGTTTGTAATGTTATTTTGAAAACATTTCTCTTTCTTAACAAAAATAATTAATACAAGAAGTACATGCACTGCAGTGTAATAAAAGATTTTGGTGATACAGTGATCTAATACAGTGTGGGTATTATTATTACAGTACAAGTAAATATGTTTTATAGTGTATTTTCCTTGTGATGGTTAATTATTTTTAGAAATATGTGTACATGTACTCGATACATTATGTAATCCAATTATCCGAACATTTGATTATCCGAACGATGCTCGGTCCCATGGGGTTCGGATAAATGGAGTTCTACTGTATTGATTATTTACGTGTTTCAATGACCGGCACCCTCTTTCTTTCTCTGCACTGTAACATATATTTTGTATTTTCCTTCTTACACCCCTCTCAGAGATATTTCATCTCGTCTGTTTACCTGACCATCCCTGATGAAGATAGTAGACAGGTGATGCAATATTGAAAATACAGTGTGACAGAATGGGGTGACCCTTCTCGATCTCTGTTTAACTACAGCAGTATCAGTTACATTTTTGTACTGAATTTTATTGCGTGCTTTCAATTGTCGCACTTTCTTTCTTTTTTTCTCTGCTATGTGTACCAGATATTTGGTATTTCATTCTTACACTCCTCTCAGCGATAGTCGTCATGTATGTGTGTTTATCTGTCTATCCCTGCGGATAGATTAGATGGTGATGCAAGGATGACCGACAGAAATCCTCTTGTACCACAAGGGTGCGACTGTTTTCGCACGTAAATAGCCAAGCGAGTTTATTTAGCGCTGACATGGCTCGTGTGACCGACTAATTATTGTCGTGATAAGACACAGAACAGATGGTCAAACAGGAGTTTGTGTTTGCATAAGGAGCGCCAGTCAAGAATCGACCTGCTGGGATGACAGACATACCTGAACGGAATTGGTGTAATATTTCCGGGTAGATGTAAGAAGTTATATGTATTAATTGACGAGAATATTTGAATGTCACGATTGCCATATATGGGAAACGTGGCCTCTGTATTTCGTTCAAAATGTTTCCATGTCGGAAATATTTTGAATTTCCCCACGAGACATGCATGTTTGAAAACAATTGGTTTGTTACTTAGCTTTGTAACAAACATATGCGTGGGAAGACAGGGAATATAACCTGACCATTTTCGCAGTCTTTTTCACTGTGAAAATTTACTGTGAAGATCGCTTGCCAAGACGACACCAGACCTTGCCAGAGTTAGAATTCAAAATTCCTTTTTTCAAGCCGGACCTTTT
Organism: Oreohelix idahoensis; assembly: GCA_024509875.1. NCBI lineage: Eukaryota > Metazoa > Mollusca > Gastropoda > Stylommatophora > Oreohelicidae > Oreohelix > Oreohelix idahoensis. The sequence continues at coordinate 318,860 of JAMPIV010011640.1, forward strand.
CTTGGAGAATCTTGACGGACTTACAAAAACAGCCCAGGAAATCTCTATCATTTTAATAAGGACACCGGGACTGAGGAAACTGAAAACACACGGAGTCATAGAGGGACAGAGTCAATATGTGCTTCCTTTCTATCTTACTAAAGAAACGACACCCCAGACGCGTGAAATATATATATATATATATATAAATTATATATATATATATGAATACGAGAGAAAGTCAGAAACTAAAATCATAAAGTAGTCCCAGGTTCCATATGGAGCAGGGAGGGAAAGATGAAAGACATGATTTACATTTTAATTATAATGCTTACAGTTTCAAATCAGTATAAACATAAAAGAAAACTAATTCAATTTTTATTGTGTACACTCTACAATCAATGGAAATGTAAATGTAAACATATTCTATATGTACTATTAACCTTTTCAACTAAATGTAATGTAAAGCTAAAGTCATTCTATTTAAATGTAAAGAAAGTTTTATCCGAGGGATTAAATGTAATTCTCATCGAGGGTAAATTCTGAGATAAATGGGATGGTAGAATATAAGAAAGGGGACAATTAAGTATGTGTTGGGAGACGCAATACTCAGGAGAGCGTTTCGTTTCTATTCTTTATCATAGTTATTGGTGGTACCAGCAGAAAGTACTATCTCTGGAACAAGAAGGGAAAAGTGGCCTAAGCTTTAAGACGAGTGGCTAACATTGTAGACTCTCCTTGACATTTCTGGGAAACGAGCTACACCCGACAACCTTGACCAGCGACGAGCGTGAGCAGAGTAAAAAGAACCAACCCATCAGCGGGAGCAGAAACTACTATTAGCAGCTAAGTGCAAAATATACGCTGCCAAAGTGAACTTTCTTTCATTGACTCTACTATCAAATCAATGGTGAAGCTTTTCTTCTAAACTATTCAATTATTTTCACACTGTTAAAACTTAAGTGATTACTAAATTTTATTATTTGTAATTTTACAAATTTAACTTCGAACTGCATGTTTGTCTCAGTCAATTTACTACACACACTCTAAACTGAGCCATACCAGACTAATAAGAATTCCACTGAGTAAATCGGAGGTGGGGGTTTAACGAGATAAAACTAATCATTGCTTAATTCTTCACAAAAGTGGTGGGCAGATTCTAGAATTAACGTGCTCAATCAAAGCAGCATTGTTTTCACTGATTTGAATATCCTGTGAAGATTCCCTTTGTGATAGAAGTGTCATTTTCCTTCTATCTACATCTCTGTCAAGAGTAATCTTGTGCTAATGTAGACACCTTTGAAGGCCCATAGTAAATACTCTTTGAGTTTTGGCCACTGTTTGACCACTACTGCAAAGCAGGGGAGGCAATACCGTCACAGACAGGCATATTCTCGCGTACCCAACCTTGGCCGCTACCGATTAACACAAATATCGCCAGCGTATTTGTCTAATTACTGATGAAGCCAGGGTACGCGACAGATAAGAGATTGCTTGTCTGGGTGACACATCTTGGACAGACAAGGATGACCTAATCGCTTCCTGTCCGACTTGTTATGAGAAGATTACTTTAGATAGCAATAATTTTTTACATCTGAAACACATTGTCGTACGAGGTTACAGATGTGTTGGTGAGTTCGCCTGCCAGGCAATCGGAAATTTTCATACCATATATGGGAGAGGTTACCTCTACATCACGCGCAGAATTATTCCATGTCGGAATATTTTGAAATTACTCCACCCAACATTTTTGTTTGAAAGATTGAGCTTTCTTAGCTTCGTTACAAACAGATGCGGGGGTAGGGCAGGCAGATAACCGGACACGTTTCAGTGTTATTTCACTGTGAGAATCGCTTGCTAAAGACACCAGACTTGCCATTAGTTAGAATCAAGATTCCATCATATCAGACCAGACACTTTTATTGGAGTATTCATAAGGACTTACAAAACAGCCCAGGAAAACTCCATCAATTTAATAAGAAAAGCCACTGTCTGAGGAAACTGAACACACGGAGTCATAGAGGAAATATATCATATAAAAGTAACAACCCCAAGAACACCTGTAAGAGGCCCAATCAAGTGCCTTAACTTCATTCATCTGAGCAAACATTATGTGAGCCAGGATTGACGTAAGTTGTCATTTTACATTCTATATTTTTCATTATTAACATGTGAACTAATATGTATATATTATCATGTGAATATTAATATGTGAAAATCGCTAGTGGATGTCCAAGTCATTTGAGGCTTGCAACTTCAGCGTATAGAATGATGATTTCATGAATGTTACGACATGTTTAACAATGTCGTCTGCTATAGTTGGCAGTGCGCATTTTGGTGTTAAGAGATTTAATGTAGAATGATTGTAATACTTCATGGTTTAGTGAACACAATCCGCACGGTCGGATTGTGACGTGTGAGCGTTGATATGGTCCCGCTTAGTGACGAATGTAGGGCACCCTTTATTACTTGACCGTCACGCCATGAAGACGCGTTTTTATTAATCCTTCCAGAGTTAGGCTACATATTGCCGAATTATAATTTATTTTATGGACGCCGGGTCAGTCCATGGTTCATTAATGGATAATGAAAATATCTGGTTAGTATATAACCATTGGATGGAAGGATCTTTGATCAGTGTATGATCTATACATATTCGTCAAACACAGGCGTCTCACTACCGTCTGTCTGGATTACAGCAGAGCGCGTATATCGCCTTGATGTTCTGATGACAACCAATTGACTGGAAGATATACGATGCCATAGATTCCACATTGAATAACATGCAGATGTATTTTCTTATGATACTGAATATTCGTATGTTGTCGTCACATGTATTGTCAGAATAAATGAATGTATATTGGACTCAAATCGAAGGACTTACCACACTCATCATTCAATTTGAAGGTTGGCTCCTTATGCCAGTTTATTGATTGTTTTCGCGTTACACCTAATATGATCTTCTATGAAGAAGAACTCTATAACTTGTTTACCAAGAGAAGGTTCGCAAGGAACCAATCTGATTGATAACGAGTAAGCTACAGGCAAGACAATATATTAATTGACTCTTTACTAATTGTCTGAACCCGAACCCACGTATCAACCAAAAGCCTCCTGTAGCAATGAACCACCACTGCAAGGGCTGGTGTCTGCTTTATCGCTAGTTTCTTAAAGAGAACTAAAAGCCTAAGATAGTCCCAAGTTCCGTATGGAGCAGGGAGGGAAAGATGAAAGAAATGATGTACATTCTAAGTATAATTGTTACACTTTCAAACCAGTGTAAATGTCCATGTCAATGTTCACTTTAAAATTAATGAAAGTTTCAAACTCTTCAACAAGTGCAGATATAAATGAAAACATATTCAATTTATATGGTGAACACTTTTCAATTAGTGAAAATATAAATGTAAACATATTCTATCTGTACTATTAACCTTTCATTTAAATGTAAAGTAAATATAAAGCTGTTATATTCAAATGTAAAGAAAGTTTTCTCTCGAGAGATTAAGTTTAATTCTTATCGAGGGTAAACTCTGAGGTAAATAGGATGGTGGAATAGGAAGATGGGGGGGGGGGGGGGTTACATAGTTATGTGTCGGGAAAACGCAATACTCAGGAGATCGTTTCGTTTCTATTCTATTACCATAATTGTTGGTGGCACCAGGAGGATACTAATCTCTGAAACAAAGTGAGGGTAGAAGTGGACTGACGTAGAAATACAGGACCAGCTTGGCACTTACTCCTTGACATTTCTGGGAACGGGCTGCGCCTTTAATCTTGACCAGAGACGCGAGAACTCCAGTGACCTATCTGCACAGAACCAACCCATTAGCGGGAGCAGAACATACCATAGGAAGTTAATTAGCCCTATAAGTTACCAAGTGACCTCCTTTAAAGCTAACTTCCCATCACAACCGTGATGAAAACTTTTTTTGCTTTTAATTCATTATTCAAATTTTCTAAAACCTTGTGAAACTTAAATGATTATTAAATCTGTTATTTGTAATTATGCAAATTTAACTTCGATTCAATAATTTTAAATGTACTGCATGTTTGTCTCAGTCAATTTACTAAACACACTCTAAACAGAGCTATAACAGAATAGTAAGAATTCAATTGAGTAAATCAGAAGTGGGAGCTTGACGAGCTGAAAATAAATAATTGCTTAATCCTTCACAAAAGGTGTCGGCAGATCATAGAATTAACGTGCTCAGCCAATGAAGCATTGTTTTCGCTTTTCTGAATATCTTGTGAACACTACCTTGGGACAAAAGCGTCATTACCCTCCTATCTACATCTCTGCCAAGGATAATCTTGTGCGAAGGTAGATACCTTGGAAGCCCATATTAGATACTCTTGAGTTTTGGCCACTGTTGGAACACTACTGCAAAGAAGGGGAAGCAACCCGTGATACCCCGAGTACAACAACGTACTAATACTTTTACTGCTGTTGATTTCAGCTGCATCTACAACTGCTGCGGCATCTACTTTGACACTTCACCTTTGACTTCCGCTACCATCGACTTAATGGAAAACGTTTTTTTCCATGTACTTTCTTTCTGTGTACATCTCTTTCTTTGTATATCACTTTCTTTCTTTGTATATCATTTTTCTTCTTTGTATATCAGTTTCTTTCTTTGTATATCACTTTCTTTCTTTGTATATCACTTTTTTTCCCCTCTTCTCTTTCTTCTTGTTCTTCTTTCATCTCTTTCTACTTTCTTTTATACCTCTTCATTTCTGCATATCTTCTTAGCTCTGTAATACTTAATTTTCAGTCTGAGAATTTATTACTTAATCTTCATTTCTTTATTCATTCATCACCCGTTGCTTCCCCAAGAAGCATAGGCCTTCAAGAAACATATGCTAAGACATTCTGCGGCTCAAATTAACTTGCCAGGTTGGCTGGATTCTAAATCTGTTTGAACTGACACACAACAAAGACAACTACTAATATATAACCTAACTCTTTGACTCCGCAATTATTTTCCACCCTGTGCCGTAATTTTAATTCGTGATAGACTAAAAACAACGCTCAGAGAGTTGTTTTCGGCAGGGTGACCAACGCTCTGAGTGTTGTTCCGGAGTCAAAGAGTTAATCCTTACTACTAGCGACTACTACAATAATTTAACCTGTCACGTGCCATCAGTTCAAGGTCTTTCCATGTCTTCTTCATCCCTTTCACGTCTGTCACCAGTTCCCTTCTCCACGTGTCCTTCTGTCTTCCTCTACCTCTCTTACCCTGTGGTTTCCAGAGCAGGGACTGTCTCGTAATGCTGTCAACAAGTTTCCTCAATACGTGCCCTCTCCATCTCCTGCGTCTTATTCTCGTCTCTTGTACCTTCGACGTTGTCTGACTCTTGTCATCAGTTCCATTTTAGTGATGTTATCATAACACTTCAATCTGTCTATTCTAACCACGCATCCATTTATGAAAGTCTGTAGATTTTTCTGTTTTTTTTTTTTGTTTTTTTTTTTTAAATCTCTGTACATTATCTTTTAAAGCAAAAACTTTCAGTAAGGTTATAAGGAACATAAATAACAGTAACAATTACCATAACAAAAATAGAGAATATTTATAGGGAATTTAAAAAACCTAATTTCAGCCTAATTATCTTGCTTTGATCATACGCACGGCTGTTTGCGAGCGATCTTTTAGTTATTTCCCCTTTTTCCCCGACCGCGCTATTTATAGCCCACTTGACAGAGGTCACGTGGTCAGCTTCCCAATGGGAAAAACATGTGGCGATGTTTACTTTTGATAGGGCTTAATTAATGCTTTTAGGCTACTTTTTTATTATAAATACCGGCTTTAATTTTGCGTAAAGCTAGACTAGAAATGTTAGAGTAAATTTTAGAACAAGAACAAACATTTTATCACAATTAGAACAGAAGATATAATAGTCTGAAACAGTGTAAAATTTACGTTTTTTTTTTATATTTTGTTATGGTTTGTTTATAATGCAATTTTCACTAAATCGGTCACAATCAACATGCATAACGAATTACAGAAATCAAAAGTAGAAAACCTGCAGAAAATGGATATCAAAGATTTGTTTTGGTTTCATGCGTCAAACATTAATTATTGAAAGTTTAAATTGCAAGTCCACATTTATTACCTTAAAATAACACACCCAATTGTCCCCAAAACATGTTTGAATTGCTTTTATGCTACTTTATTATTATAAATACCGGCTTTAATTTTGCGTAAAGCTAGACTAGAAATGTTAGAGTAAATTTTAGAACAAGAACAAACATTTTATCACAATTAGAACAGAAGATATAATAGTCTGAAATAGTGTAAAATTTACGGTTTTTTTTTTACATTTTGTTATGGTTTGTTTCTAATTCAATTTACACTAAAACGGTCACAATCAACATGCATAACAAATTACAGAAATCAAAAGTAGAAAACCTGCAGAAAATGGATATCAAAGTTTTGTTTTGGTTTCATGCGTCAAACATTAATTATTGAAAGTTTAAATTGCATGTCCACATTTATAACCTTAAAATAACACACCCAATTGTCCCCAGAACACGAGAGCTAACAATTATCTCAATCATACATCATGAGTTCTGATCCAGTCTGCGCAATGTTTTTCTAATATGTGCTGTTTATGAATTGTCTTACTAGGGAATAGCTTTCTGAACAAAGACATATAAGTCTCTATCGATGCTGTTATTGATTCTTTACTAATTGGTTTACTGTGTGATATTTTGTTGTGTACTTTCTCAAATGCTTCTTTCAGTGAGTTGAATTGTTCTTGGGCAATAAAAGCTATGTTAGTTATATCTTGTTTGTCTGTAATTTTCAGTGTTTGTGTAATGATTGCTCTTGTAAGATCTTTATAAACTTTTTGTGTGAGATATCTGTGCAGTGATTCCCTATAAATGCTCTGCTATTATAAGCCTGTTGTATGATTTTGTGTTTGGCTAGTACCTTGTCCATGTGTGAGCAAACTGGACCAGACCTAGTACACAGATCTTGAAACTGAAGTTTGGCCAGCGCATCTTGTGCATTTTCAAGTCTAACTTTAAAATTATCTGTCTCCTCCTTATCCTCACAAAGTTCAATACCTACCTGAAAAATTCAATTTTAGCTCCTAATTCTTCTGCCTATTTCCAGTTCCTACTAAATCTCTTCAAGTTCTTAAAAGTACTAATGTTTGCATGTATCTCTTGCGAATTCTCAAATATTTTTGCGTCTATTGTATCAGCTACCTGTTCTAGAAGTCTGTGGTGTTTCAAAACAATGCCTAATAAAATATGAAGGTAAGGAGGAGCTACATTTTCAATTTCAATCTCTAACATTGGTTTGTGTAAACAATTATGGTAATGTGCCACTTGCCTTTTATTCCCTTTCCCATATTTCATATATCTATTGTAATCTCTTATCAACATGGCCAAACTTCTTGGTTTGCAAGTTGTATGCTCTCTGGATGTCTTTGATGAAAATGTTTGGTTTGTCTGGAGCTTAAGGAATATACCCATGTCTGTGGTGTCTCCAGCAAAACAAGGAAATAATCCCCGAATAAGAAAACAACAACTTGTTTACCATCCCACTCTAAATATTTTAGTGACTCTATCTGAGCTTTCATGCCATTCATAAATATTTCTAAATTATCATATGTATCTCTGACTCTAGCCATTGATAAAAGGATGGTATTAGATTTAGAATTTGGTTTCTCTAAATTTACTACCTGCATTGTAACTTTGAATGAAAGAAGATATACAAACAGTTACTTAGAATTCGCTGGCAGCCGTCGTGTGCACAGGATTGTCGACCAAAGAACACCAATGGAACAGGCCTTATCTCACACACAATTAAAAAAAAATTCATATTATAAATAGAAGATTAACAAGACTTGAAAGATAGATCAAATTATGTGGACGTAATCTATCTATAGCTTTACATGTTTTCTGACGCTTATATACGTAGCTAAATATCATTATAAATGAATGAAAATGCAAAAACAGATGGTGCTTTACAAAAAGTTATTTTTTTACTACCTTATTTAAGATTTGTGGGTATCAGGAATGCGTTTAAAGGGATTTAAATGCTATAAAATCTGGTGACAATATGCTTGTTCTTGTAATGCCACACTCACAAAACTGACTACCACATATGAAGATATGAAACCAAAAAAAAAGTATGTGGAAATAATCTTTAGCTTCCCTTCGAGAAGTCTTTATAATTATAAACTCAAACGAATGGGCCGATTTTTAGATATTAAATTAATAAAAAGATTACTTATTTTATGAATTTCCTTAAATGATGACGCTGTTTTCAAAAGTCTGTAACTCCGTCAAAACTAATTTCAAACAAATAAAAATGCAATCAAAAATAGAACACAGAACAAAGTTATAGTACACAAAAGAATTTTAGCGCTGTGTTTATCCAGAACGAGTGTGTAATGATTTATATTTTACTGATTTTACTCACACATCAGCTGATTTTCCCCGCCAAAAACTTAAATAGTCTTTTACGGTGCACACAAAATTTTATACCCGGTGTCAGAATTCCTGTCACCGAAACTAAAAGAGCGCTCTGGTATAGGGCACAAACAGCCGTGTACGCTCACGCACGCGTACATACACGCTTCCGGCCGGCATTGCCAAACTCCCAGTTCGTAATCACGAAATTTCGGTTAAAATAGCTTCATCAGTGATACTTGGACATTTCTACTGGACAATCATCGCAAAGTGTTTCTTGTTCACAAATATTCGTCGAACGTAGTCTGTATTAACAGATTAGAACGTCAGAAATATGAAAGATAAGATAAAATTTAGATAGACAGACAGACAGACAGACGGACGGTCGGACAGACAGACAGGCAGACCTCGCAAAATGTTTCCTGTTCACAAATATTCGTCGAAATTAGTCTGTATATAGAACAGAACGTCAGAAGTGTGAAAGATAAGATAATATTTTGATAGATAGACAGAATGAAAGACAGGCAGACAGACAAACAGACGGACGGACGAGCCGGCGGTCGGACGAACTAACTGACAGACGGACGGAAGGATGGACGGATGGAAAGATAGATAAATTGACAGATAGATAGATAGATAGATAGATAGATAGATAGATAGATAGATAGATAGATAGATAGATAGATAGATAGATAGATAGATAGATAGATAGATAGATAGATAGATAGATAGATAGATATTGCACCAGCTAAACAGTTTCTTACCGTCTCTTTATGTGTTTACTTTCAGTAGAAAAAAAAAACAATATTATCATCCCAGTTCTAGAAACTGAATGTTTTCTCTCTGTTGTCACGCGTTTAATATATCATGATATAGCCCTAAGGCTGCATGACGGAACGATCAAAGGGCAAGGAAGACAAACAAAATGCATTCGGTGTTACGAAACTTTGACGAGGCCATCACGTGGCGTGGTTTACCTAATTCGAATATACACTAACGGTGACAGGAAGTGGAAGTCTGGGAATGTGTAATGAGTATTGGCTGCTAAGTTTGCGTGTTTCTAATAATAAAACTAAGGATGTAACGAATTCGACAGAAATATCAAGGAGGGTATTATTTTTTCATCTTCCTTCAAAGTATACCAGGAAAACATCCAGTGGTTTTTCAGTTCTCATTATGAGAAATTCTTTGTTTTTATATTAGTTCATTCCCTGCATATGGTTTATTCTAGTTCATCTATCTATCTATCTATCTATCTATCTATCTATCTATCTATCTATCTATCTATCTATCTATCTATCTATCTATCTATCTATCTATCTATCTATCTATCTATCTATCTATCTATCTATCTATCTATCTACCTACCTACCTATCTATCTACCTACCTATCTACCTACCTACCTATCTATCTATCTATCTATCTATCTATCTATCTATCTATCTATCTATCTATCTATCTATCTATCTATCTATCTATCTATCTATCTATCTATCTATCTATCTGTCTGTCTGTCTGTCTGTCAAACTATCTAACTATCTATCTATCTATATTTATGTCTGTGTACCTAGTCAAACCAATTCTCTTATAACATCTCATCGTTTGTTCCAAGGGCAGACTGATAGTGCCGGGGCTTTTGGGCAACACAATGGTCACTGGCCATTGGTTATCGATTCCATAAGAACTGCTGCTTCTAACTGACTAGGGAAGCGTGCGCCCTCCTACTGCTGTGGGCCCCCGGACAGCGCCCGAAATGCCAAACGCTCAGTCCGCCCCTGTTTCTAACTATTCATGTTATCTCCCCTCAGGCCAGACAACAAAGTTACTCGTTCTAAATGCATGCTCTGACACTTGGTCGGTGTCCAGTCTGAATTAGTGTCCGAACAGTTTACTTCCCGAATCATTGTTTTTCGTTAATCAACAGCCACATGTGATGATGATAATGACGTTGATAAAGACAAGGGGTTGATGATTATTTAACAAAAACAGCCAGTAACACCGCTTTTAAAAAAATCCCCTCACGTTTAATTTTACAACCTTCTTCTTCAAGTACCATGCCTAGTGGCGTAGGAGATCATGTCTTTCCACAACTTCCTGTCTCCAGTACAATTGATCAATTCTGTTGTTGACTTCTTTAAATACTACATTGTCAAACTGTTCAGTATTTGTTCTCTTTGCCTTCCCCTATCTCTTTTTTCCTTCAATTTTACCTGTTGTTACGATATATTCCAGCTTTCCTCTTCTCATAACATGCTAAAAAAAAAAAAAATTTACAACCACCGTTATTAAAAAGATGTTCTCCTAAATAAAAGAAGACCCACAGGGGAGTAAAGTGATAGAGACTTCACTATACTAGTTTTTAAATTTATGAGGTGGGAGTAACCTGTTTTTTCCTTGCTACCTTTCCTTTTCTTAATTCATGAGAAGAGTCAAGTACCACCTTATAGCTGATTCTCATAAAAAGAAAGGTAAAGGTAAAGGATCCCGTTACACGCCCATTGATGCATATTCGGAATATGGTGTTAGGCCCATATTATCTTGACCGTTGGCACATTAGGGCACGCCGGCCGCCTTAACCACCCCAGAATTGCTCTGGTACCCATTAGGGGCTGGGTCAACCCAGGAGCCGTTTGCGGCCTAAAAAAATCCCACCTCATCTGGGGATCGAACCATAGACCACTGAGCTAGGAAGCCAGTGCACTAACCACTATGCTACCGCGGCTCCATAAAAAGCTTAATCAAATTCAACACATCGCCAAATCTTAATTGTGTTTTTTATTAAGTCTCTACCCCAAGGGTTCTACACCATGCAAGTGACGATTTTAAATTAAAAAAAAGGAGTGGTAAGGAAAGGGAATTTCGATTTCTTTAAAAAAATCTTCAACTGAAGAGATTTGCACTTTCGGAAGTCTTGGATGTAAAGTCATAAAGAGCAGCTGTTAACAGCTGCTTTAATCTAAGGCTGTGGTTTAAACCTAAATTTAGCACATTTCTTCAAGCTGTAGGTTGTACATTTAAACTCCATTAGCTGAGAAAATACACCACGACATAAGCTATTATTAACTCAGTAACCTGTGTCAATTAACACCCTTTCTTTCCTAATAAAAAGTGTTTACATGTGGTAAAAGTGTCGGGCAAGAAGTTCAAATTCCTAAGCTTCCGTACGTGTTTGTATCATTATCATGTCACTTTCCTCTGTGCGCCCTGTGGAGCATATCACCAACACTGGCAGCTGACCCTCTTGTAGGAAGCCTGCATCAAAGCAATTTACTTCTTTTTGCAGCGGTGATTTATTTAGCAATTTGTTTTATATAATGGGGCAGTCACTCCTATATTAGTCGCCTGGTAGCCGCGCTAGTGTAGTGGTTACCACACTGCGCTGGCGATCGGGAGATCCCAGGTTCAAGCTCGGGCGATACATTTGAAGAAGTGACGTCGACCGGGACTTGAACTGGAATAATTCGAGCCCTGGCGAAGCCATTTGAAGTAGTGTTGTCGCCCAGGGACTGGAATAACATGAACGGCTCCTGAGCCGACTCAGCTCTAATGGGTACCTCCGAAGACGTCGAGTATCTGCCTGAATGGCGAGAGGACACCTGTCAGCAAACAGGGAAAAGGGATACTCACGTAAAATAAGTCTCAGGTTAGACATACTAACCGGAGATTTCGCCTCGAGCGAACGATAAAAAATAAAAAAAATAAAAAATAAAGTCGCCTTTTACGACATGCTTGAGAGAACAGCAATCTTCCTTTGTATAACCATGTTTGTATATTTATTAGAATACATTCTGGATTATTTCTCCTTGAATTTACTTTCGATATATCTCAATATGTGCTTCCTTTGTCTAACCATGTTTGTATATTTATGAGAATTCATTCTAGATTATTTCTCCTTGAATTTACTTTTTATATATCTCAATATGTGCTTCCTTTGTCTAACCATGTTTGTATATTTATTAGAATTCTGTCGTAGATTTTAGATAGGAGTATTAAGACTAGGGTTGGTCCCTTCAGAATAGGTTGGAATGAGTGATAGTCACAGTGAGAGCTGGTGAAAAAAAAACCACAATAGAATTTCCCACACGTGAGATGATAGAATGTGATAAAGAAGCTGTCTTTGAGAATCGAGATAATCTTCTCTCTCTCACCTATCTTCTACGACCGCTTTTAAAGGCGTCAGACAGTCTACACACAGATATATATATATATATATATATATATATATATATATATATATATATATATATATATATATATATATATTAATATATATATATTAATATATCTCTATCTACTCACGGGCACGCACATACACGTGACGACAGTTAAACACACAGACGTGGGAATCTATCACAATGAATATACAGATAATTGGGATCGAGCTGACCAACGCACTGATTTAGTTCAAGAGAGAGATTTTTATTATTATCATCAAAAAAAAAATCTTCTCACAACACCAAAAATACATCAAGGAAAAACATACAAATAGTCATAAAATTTAAGAAAAATGCTACAAGGATGATAGCCCCGTTATGATCTTAGCTCTAGGTTTAGCCCACAGCCCCGTTAAGAGAACAGATGATGGCCCAAAGAGTTATAGATACGTAGGGTTGAGGCTAAGAGTTTTTCTTCTTTTCTCGTAAATGTATGCACAGAGTTGTATAATCTGATTTAGCCTAAGAAGTAAAGAAAACTCTAGCAAATAGTAACAAATTCTGCAGGTTAAACAAAAAGAATTAAGACAGTAAATGGGTGACAATCTATAACTGTAAAATAACACTCTGATCTGCGTACACTCATTCATTCAGCCATGGCCATGCAGTTATACTCACAACTTTGCTCGCTGCCTCTGGGAACATACTCAATTCTAGGACCTTCACACAGACCCGAAAATGCAGTCCTTGACCAAGAAATCCCCAGTTCCAAAAGACGTACTAAACTCTCAGGGAACGATTCCTTGGGTGTTCTAATTTTCGAATGTCTGATTAAGTCACATAAAATATTGTCCAGGCACGAAAGTTAGCAGAGCACAATGTCATTAGCTTTGGTTTCTAGAATTTAAGGAATGTCAGATCGGTGTCTACTTTCAGGAAGTTACTATATTTGGTCGCCACAGTACTAGTCAAAACTCTGTCGGAATGTTTCTGATCTTTGCTTGCCACAACGGGCTGAATTGTACTGAAGAGTTATTCTGGAAGAATTAATTCTGGCGCGAAGGCCTCTTACTTCATTTAACTGTTACAGTTCAGGTAATGAAAGTGATTTGTTTCTTCCCAAATAAAGTTCACGTACTAGAACGCTGGTAAAGTTTGGTACCACCGTTTCACTATATAAAAGAAAGAACACATATCAAAAAATTTTTCAATATGTACCCACTATAACTTACATTATTAAACCGCAAGTGTACTGCTTGACTTATCATTTAAATTTCCCGTAAAGTAAGTTATATCTTAAAAAAAATCATCAATCCCCATGAATTTAGGAACACGTGCGTGTTCCGTCAACATCTCATGAGGTTTCTAGCATTTGTAAGTTAGCTTAGAAAAATATGATCTCGTCTGATTTCTTAGCTGTAAAATTTAACTTCATTATAGCTACATTATTGTTTAGTAAGCTAAGATATAATTTATTCTGCTATCCACTGAAACACGTCACTAGAAAATAATACAGACTATATAAATTTGGCACTCTGCGCAAAATCTAACTAGTGAAAAATGAAATAAGCGACTTAACACTTTATCATTTCACAAAATACTAGATATAATATATATTACCTCACACAGAACTACAGGTAGTCGCACAACTTAAGAATTATATGCTGAATATTTAAGGAAGTCTAGAAGTTCGACAAATTGCCGAAACAAACTGAGAAACTTCGCTAACAGCTATTCTGTTTCGAACAACCTGTCTACTGCGAATATAGGAGCGAGAATGAAATTAAAGTTTCAAACTCGGGCCAATATCTTAAAATCAGACAAAGGGCCCAAACTTATTTCGCCAAGCGAAATTATCTCCCCTACTCCCAACATTTACGTCAGCTTAACGCGTGACGTAACTGCCACCAGTGACCGAGAAATGCGCGTGACAGTTGCAAATCTCAGACAACCGTCTACAACTGCGTCGTACAGATGCCGGGTTTGACACCTTCAGCTAGTGACAGGTGAACAAAATGGTAGACCAAAAGTCTGCTCTATGTCCAGCGAAACGAATTTTTCACACCCCAGGCCCAGAAATCTGGTCGGGCCGCGCTCTGACCCGGGGAAACTGCAGACGTATGTCTGGCGAGAACCTTACATTCACAGCTATCTGCGCGACTGACATCTGATGCAATAAGGTTACTAGTCAGTATGAGAAAGAAAAACGATGATGGGAAAGAAATATATTTTTCGTAACGAATGATGCGAAAAAATACAGGAAAAACAAGTACGGAAAAGTAATAAAATGAGAGGATTAGGTGTGGTGAAGTGGGATGTTATAAATACTTATAGGGAACTTAGTGTACTGACTGAGATCAGCTGTGAAGGTATCTATATCTATTAAGAGTAGTGTATTATAGATAACCTTACTTGCTACCACATATCTATATATCTCAGTCAGAATTATTCTGGAATAGTGTGATGCTACGTTATGTGTCTAGGGTATGTGTATGATGAAGTGTAAGTCACAACAACAGACAGATAAACAATTTAATTTAATCCACTACTCTTGACAACACTGTGACACTCACATACATATAACACTCTATGAGAATATCTTAAAGAAGTCACTCGTAACGTTTCAAATAACAATATGTATTCAGTGCTGTTAATAATGTATTTGTGTCCTGATTCAAATACAAAGGAACCAGGAATCACAATCAATTTTAATTACAAGTTATGTACAGAATGTATTAATATGAATCTGGTAGTGACATATATTATTACAAATATCCTATGTGTGTCAGTTGTGTAATGGTAGTATGAGGTAATACTGGTTTGGTTTTGTACAAGCTCTGTTGGTAGTTGTCATCATGACTTCAATAGTTTGTCTTAAGGAAATTAGTATTGGAGATGTTCTCAGTTCCTGATATTAAGACAATTAATTTCCCCTCTTAATATTATTTTTACTAAGTCATTTCAAGATGAGGGGATATAATGTTGAGCTCAGCTGGCCAAGTTAGCTTATCTGGCGTGATGGCGGCAGGAAAGGACTCCTCTGCTCGAATTCTCCTCTGGGCTCTGGAGACACCTCACTGATAGCTAAAAGGACCAAGGAGTATGCTGTCCGACACTGGATTCAGCAAAGCTCTGACCAGGTGCTGCTCAGTACCATCAAGACCACTGTCCCACAATTCATACGAATAAACACAGATACGTTGATTAGCAATGAATTCTGGCACAAACTGGCACAAATTCCCATCTGCTTATCTTCCAGGCTTTTATTTAGCCAAATATATGCTGGCTTCAACGCACTGATGCTTTATCAAGCTATTTTAAACAAGTGGTTTCGAACTAACGCTCCCAAGTGTGTATATCAGCGAGTCTGACCAATGAGCCCCGTTTCGACAAGTGTTTGAAAAAATGTTACCTTTCCCCGTTTCCCCTAACAACCAAGATAGTATTTATAGCCCGACCAATCGTGGTTAGGCTTTCATTTGTTGCGCTCCAATCAATTTGGAGTTTACATGGTAGGCTATTTCTGTAACGTAAATTTTTTTCAAACACGTTAAAAAAAAATCTTATGAGCAGAAATGATTTTATGCTGTCAGGCACCCCCAATATTTTATTTTGGGTATAATTTATTAATTCCTGGACTATTTGCGTAACGTTTTACATATTATTTGTCAGCAAGCCCTAAGGAACCCAAAAATACAAATTTAAAGGAGCTACGTGGCTGCGTTCAAAATATGTATTTTCTACCTCCTGTTTCGAAGATATGCTGTCTGGGTACTGTTATGTTTTCAACCGTAAACCCATCTATTGTTATCTTTCCTAATAAGCGTTTTTTTATGATTTATAAACCTAACTCTGGGAAAGGGTAGTGTATTTTATCACTGTCCGTCTGAAAAAAAAAATTAGTGCATGTAGACTTACACGCGTGATGCATGCGTTCCTGATTTCCAGCCCTCCCCTCTCTCTTTATCCTTTTGTCCATCTGTTCGTTCGTTTTGGTAACGCAGTATAATTATGTTAGGATTAATTTAGGTCATTACGCAGTACGTCTCAATGTTTTTCTTAGAAATGCAGCACACGTTTCATTGAAGAAGGCGGGTAATAATACAGTAAGCTTTTATATCAACGTGAAAGCGTTACAATTTGCAGACGAAGCAGAAAACAAGGGGGATTTCGAGTACATTCTTTGTGACAGCACTGTTATTTTACCATTGCTCTTCTCTTTATTAATTTTATTTGTTAGGCTTCATATTTACCTAATAATTTATATATGTGGATTAGAATATTTCATGACACCTCCCCTCTTAAAACAGACATTATATGTCAGTCCTTTATTCTATATACACATAGAGAAATTTATTATTATTTCTGGGGTTTACGGTGATTCTCATCACACGGATGGCGGCTTAAAAAATCAGCTCCCAAATTGGTTTTTCCAGATATATACTCAATGCTAAAATTATATGGAGCCAGAAGCAAAGACCATCGGAGTAACCTAGAGTTCTCATGCTTAGCCTGTGCTAAAAACGATAAAGGTTTGTGATCTGTTTGCAACTTAAATGCCTTCCCATATAGATAAATATTGAATTTCTTTATTGCCCATATTACTGCAAGACATTCTTTTTCGCTAGTTGAGTAGTTGATTTCAGCTTTATTCAACTTTCTGCTAGCATATGCCACTGGGCTTAATTCCCCATCCAATGCATCTGATTTCTGTAGTAGAGTTGCACCTAGCCCAATATTACTTGCATCCGTCCTTACTATGAATTCTTGACTTAAGTCAGGTAATTTCAAAATGGGTTTTCTTGTGAGCTTTTCCTTCAATTCTTGGTAAGTCATTTCACATTGTGGTGTCCATGTAATGCGATCTGGATGTCCTTTACGTGTCAATTCAGTTAACGGTGCACATATGGAATTAAAGTTTTTGATATACTTCTGGTAGAAACCACATAAGGAGACAAAGGATCTCACGTCCTTCTTGGTTTGTGGTCTCGGGGCTTTCTGTAGTTTCTCTAAGTTCTTTGGGTCAGGGGTCATGTTTCCCTGATAAACTGTGTGTCCCAAAAATTCCAATTCTTTACATCCAACGCAACATTTGGTTGGTCGGGCTGTTAAATTTGCCTCCCTAAGTCGAGTAAACAGCATGTTCAGAGAGTCAATGTGTTCCTCAAATGTTTCTGTTGCTATAAGGATATCATCCATAAAATTTGTTATACAGGGATTATTCAGAGGATCCAATAATTTTCTCATCATTCTAGAGAAGACACTAGGCGCATTCTTCAATCCAAATGGCAATCTATTAAACTCATAGTGTCCTTCTGAGGTACTAAAAGCTAGGTATGGTCTAACCTCAGGCTTTACTGGAATCTGATAGTATCCTTTACTCAGATCCACTTTTGAGAAATATTTAGCTTTATTTAGTCTGGCAAACAGCTGATTTGTATCCGGCAATGGATCCACCTGTCCTTCTGTAATAGCATTCAGTCTCCTGTAATCTATACAGAGTCTATGTTCTCCAGAGGGCTTCCTTAAGAGTACCACCCCGGAACTATACGAAGACTCACTGTGCGAAATAATTCCTTCCTTCAACAGATAGTCTATCTCTTCCTTCAAAGCTTTTTCCTTAGCAAACGGAATCGAATATGGTTTCATACAGACAGGTGTGGAGTCTATGAGTTTCATATCATATTCCAATAGGTTTGTATGCCCTGGTCGGTCTGTTAACACCTCTGCATGATTATTTAGAACCTGTTGCACTCTCTCTTTCTGAGTTTTCGTTAAATGTGTACTGATTTTCACCTGTGCTGCTGTCTCACAGGGGTGTAATGGATATTCAAATGATGAAAGTGGTTCCTTTTTCATCTCCATGGCGATGGACAAGGTCAACAAGTGTGTCTCTTCCTGATGTTCTCTTTCCAAATATTTCTTCAGGAGATTCACATGATAGATTTTTTCTTTCCCCTTCTTATCTATCTTATAATTTGTTCTAGACACCTTCTCTAGAACTGTATATGGACCCTGCCATACAATTTGTAACTTATTCTGACTCCCGGGCAAAAGAAGCAGTACCATCTCTCCCACAGCCAAATTTCTGTCTTTCGCCTTCCTGTTATAATAGGCAGCATGTTTCTTCCTGGCTTGTTTCAAATTTTAATTGGCAAGTTTCCAGCCAGTTTTTAACCGAGTGGTCAGCTCATTCACATATTGGTATGAAGATGTAATGTTTTCCTCTGCCTTTTCATCAGTCCACGTTCTTAACAAAGCTACATATGGACCTTTAATTGTGTGGACCTATTTGTCCATGCACCGGTATGGTCTCTTCCACTCGAAGCTTTATAGTGATGATTTTTTCCTCCCAGAATTATCATTCACAAAACGACCGCTACCAATTTTTCTTGTCTTGGGGCTTTCTCCCCTCTTAAAATTCTTGATGAGAGATTTCCTCTCTACATCTTCTTCCTCCAGTTTGTTTAAGTCCGATTGAGGGATTGTCGGCTTATCCTGGGGTAAGACATCTTTTTGCACTCTCCGCATAGTGGCCATTGTAAAACAGTTAAGTGAAGCTTGTCCGTGAAAAGGGGCTTCCCATTCCATTTGGTCCACTTTATCAAATCTATTTTTCTTTTTATTATCAGGCCTAATTTTGCTCCGGGGCGTGTCCAGGTCCTGATCCATGTTCCCACTTGTGGGTGTTCCCTCATGTGCTATGCTACACCTTTCTACAAAATTCTCAATGTCCCATCTTGCTTTGGGCCAATAATAATTGTGAGCCACCTTTTGAATGATGGTACCTATCTTCTCATGGTCCCCATCTGGTTTCACATGTAGGCTCCTTATTAATTCTGTCCTGTATCTTTTTGGAAGAACCAGCTGTCCGTGACCATGGGATCTAGTTCCGGCCTTCCTATACATCAACTTGTTTTTCATGTAAAAGTCTCCCTTGCCTGGAGTTGTATGACAAGTTGACAATTTTCTGAAACAAGGCTTGAGTGTTTTATCCCCAGCCTGTGCCTTCCTCATCTCTTCTGGAGTGGTATCTAACATAATATCCTCCTCCTGTCTTGAGGTCGACCTGACCTGAAGGGTTGCCATATACACAGGTTTCCTTCTGCAACGGTCAGTGTCATGATTGTCCATCTGACAATTTTTACACCACCTTTTTCCTTGGTTGAAAGATTTTCTTTCATTATATTTCCTTTCATCGAATTGTGGGAATTTATTTTTATTTTCATACCGTGGCCTATCAAATTGGTGCTTACCTTTATTTTGATCCTTAGGATCAAATTTATTAAAGTTCTGTGGTGCCCTAAAGTTGTCCACCTGTTTCTTTTTATTACCTGTTACCTCTGCTTGAGCTGCTTGATACCTTTCAGCAACATTTAGCAACTCACCCAGCCTCTCTGCACCTTGTTCCATGAGAAACTTTCTCAGGTCTGGAGCCATGGACTCTCTTAGTTGCTCTATAAGGACCATTTCCTTAAGATCTTGGGTTTTCCCCAGAGAAGTCCATTTCTCCAAGTATGTCTCGATTCGTGCAGAGAACTGGTGATAGGTTTCACCTGACAGTAGTTTAGCATTCCTAAATTTTTTTCTGTAAAACTCTGCATTCTTTTCATACCTTAACAAAAGAGCCTGCTTTAGCATGTCATAATTTTCCTGATCACCTCTGCTCATTTTTGCAAAAACTTCATAAGCTGCCCCACGAAGTCCCTGAGATAACTTTAAGCTCCACCTTTCTCTCTCTAACCCATACGTGGTAGCTAATAGTTCGTACCTATTTATATAGCTCTCAATATCATCGTCTTTCTCAACAAAATGATCTAAATGAAAGTTCATAGCTGAGGTCGAGGCTCCCTGAGTAACCGTAGCATCAGAGGCAAAGGGACTGGCACCATTTTCAGGAGCATGGCCTTGAAACTCAAACTCCCTTAGTCGTAACTCATGTTCCCTTTGTAATCTCTTCTCCTCCTTTTCTGCTTCCCTTTCTGCAGCTAATCTTTTCTCTTCCCTTTCTGCAGCTAATTTCTTCTCTTCCCTTTCTGCAGCTAATCTTTTGTCTTCTCTTTCTGCTTCCAATTTCTTAGCCTCTTTGTCAGCCTCAATCTGCAACCTCTTAGTCTCAGCCTCAGCTTGCAACCTCTTAATTTTCCTTTCAGCCTCTAACCTTCTTTCGGCTTCTTTTTCTAATCTTCTTTCTTCGCGTTCAATAAATTTGTCACATTCCGTTGTGACATAGGCAACCATAACTTGCCCATCTAATCCTAACTCTTTTGCAGTCTGAACCGCAGCAGATCGAAATTTGGCCAGGTCCGCCATTGTCTATCAGGTAAATTTTATAATGTCTACCCAACAATTCAATTTCTAACTATATATCTAATGGACAACACAGGCACCGTGAGCTCAACCTTATTTAATTCCACCCAAGGATACCTTTTAATTCTTATATTCCCTGAAGTGAATTACCCCCAATATTTTTAATAGTTAAAGATTCAAAATCCCAAGAGCGAGACCCCAATATATGTGGTGAAGTGGGATGTTATAAATACTTATAGGGAACTTAGTGTACTGACTGAGATCAGCTGTGAAGGTATCTATATCTATTAAGAGTAGTGTATTATAGATAACCTTACTTGCTACCACATATCTATATATCTCAGTCAGAATTATTCTGGAATAGTGTGATGCTACGTTATGTGTCTAGGGTATGTGTATGATGAAGTGTAAGTCACAACAACAGACAGATAAACAATTTAATTTAATCCACTACTCTTGACAACACTGTGACACTCACATACATATAACACTCTACAAAGGATATCTTAAAAGAGTCACTGATAACGTTTCAAATAACAATATGTATTCATTACTGGCATGAATGAATATGTGTCCTGATTCAACTACAAGGGAACCAGGAATCACAATCAATTTAAATTACAAGTTATGTACAGAATGTATTTAATATGAATTTTGTAGTGACATATATTATTACAAATGTTCTATGTGTGTCAGTTGTGTAGTAGTAAAATGAGGTAATACTGGTTTTGTTTTGTTCAAGCTCTGTTGGTATTTGTCATCATGACTTCAATAGTTTGTCTTTAGGGACTAGTATTGGAGATGTTCTCAGTTCCTGATATTAAGACAATTAATTTCCCCTCTTAATATTATTTTTACAAAGTCATTTCAAGATGAGGGGACATAATGTTGAGCTCAGCTGGCCAAGTTAGCTTATCTGGCGTGATGGCGGCAGGAAAGGACTCCTCTGCTCGAATTCTCCTCTGGGCTCTGGAGACACCTCACTGATAGCTAAAAGGACCAAGGAGTATGCTGTCCGACACTGGATTCAGCAAAGCTCTGACCAGGTGCTGCTCAGTACCATCAAGACCACTGTCCCACAATTCATACGAATAAACACAGATACGTTGATTAGCAATGAATTCTGGCACAAACTGGCACAAATTCCCATCTGCTTATCTTCCAGGCTTTTATTTAGCCAAATATATGCTGGCTTCAACGCACTGATGCTTTATCAAGCTATTTTAAACAAGTGGTTTCGAACTAACGCTCCCAAGTGTGTATATCAGCGAGTCTGACCAATGAGCCCCGTTTCGACAAGTGTTTGAAAAAATGTTACCTTTCCCCGTTTCCCCTAACAACCAAGATAGTATTTATAGCCCGACCAATCGTGGTTAGGCTTTCATTTGTTGCGCTCCAATCAATTTGGAGTTTACATGGTAGGCTATTTCTGTAACGTAAATTTTTTTCAAACACGTTAAAAAAAAATCTTATGAGCAGAAATGATTTTATGCTGTCAGGCACCCCCAATATTTTATTTTGGGTATAATTTATTAATTCCTGGACTATTTGCGTAACGTTTTACATATTATTTGTCAGCAAGCCCTAAGGAACCCAAAAAATACAAATTTAAAGGAGCTACGTGGCTGCGTTCAAAATATGTATTTTCTACCTCCTGTTTCGAAGATATGCTGTCTGGGTACTGTTATGTTTTCAACCGTAAACCCATCTATTGTTATCTTTCCTAATAAGCGTTTTTTATGATTTTAAAACCTAACTCTGGGAAAGGGTAGTGTATTTTATCACTGTCCGTCTGAAAAAAAAATTAGTGCATGTAGACTTACACGCGTGATGCATGCGTTCCTGATTTCCAGCCCTCCCCTCTCTCTTTATCCTTTTGTCCATCTGTTCGTTCGTTTTGGTAACGCAGTATAATTAATGTTAGGATTAATTTAGGTCATTACGCAGTACGTCTCAATGTTTTTCTTAGAAATGCAGCACACGTTTCATTGAGAAGGCGGGTAATAATACAGTAAGCTTTTATATCAACGTGAAAGCGTTACAATTTGCAGACGAAGCAGAAAACAAGGGGGATTTCGAGTACATTCTTTGTGACAGCACTGTTATTTTACCATTGCTCTTCTCTTTATTAATTTTATTTGTTAGGCTTCATATTTACCTAATAATTTATATATGTGGATTAGAATATTTCATGACATTAGGGTGAGAGAATAGGAAGAAGATGTAGGTAATTTAATGATATAAAGACCCACGTGACAGGACGTCTCCCCTTAAGATATGGAAGCACTCCATGTCTACGTTATGGAATTAAATTTCCTATAACCGTAGCTTCGGGGTGTCTGTCTTCTTCCCTCCCGTCTTCCCCCTCCCTCTCTCTCCAATTCCTACTCAAGTCTACTCCCAAAGTTTCCTTTCTCTGGAATGTTTCCCATGCGCGCTTGAAAGAGCGTCGCCGCTTCTGACATTTTTGAAAGATTTCCTGTGATAGCGGTGGAATATCCCTGCCACTATCGTCATCTTCGTCAGTTTTGGCGATCGTCAGGAGATGGTCGGAGGTTGGCACTGGTTTTTCCAAGTATCTCTTTAAGAGATTTAAATGGAAAACCTTCTCCTTTCCTTCAATAGAGATCTGGTAGTTAGCCTTAGAAATCTTTTTCAGGACGGTAAACGGCCCTTGCCATCCGATCTTCAGTTGGTTGTTCTCGGTAGGGAGCAACACCAAAACTTTCTCTCCTGCTTCCAGTTCTCTCTCTTCCGCGACTTTCCTGTATCGGTTAGCGTGCTTGGTGCGTGCTCGCTTAAAGTTAGTCGTTGCAAGGTCCCACCCTAGTTTCAACCGTTCCTTTAAAACCGACACATATTTACTGGCTGAGACAACTGTCTCATCAGCCTTCTCATCTGTCAGAGACTGAAGTAAGGCTTCAAGCGGGCCCTTAATGGGTCTGCCGAATAAGAGTGTAGCTGGCGGAAATCCTGTGGAAGTATGAGGAGATTCTCTGTAGCCAAATAATGCTGCAGGAATACAGAGATCCCAATCTTCAGGTTTCACTTGTGCCAGCTTACTTAGCATCATGGTGAGGTTTCCATTAGCACGTTCCACGAGCCCATTTCCGGCCGGAGTATATGGCTTAGTGTGGATGTGCTGGGTCCTCAAGATCTTAACGATCTCATCCATCAACAGGTTTCGGTATGGAGATCCATTATCCGTCAACACTTGCTGAGGGAATCCCAACCGAGTGAAAATCTGCACGAGGGCTTCTGCGACATGCTTGGCATCTGCGCATGTTAGCGGGATAGCTTCTGCCCTTAAAGTGCATGTATCGACTAAGGTCAGGATGAACCTGTTCCTTCTTTTAGTCCTTTCGAAAGGCCCTAAAATGTCGATCACAACCCGTTCGAATGGTGTTCCCATTATTGGCATTTCACCCCTGTGGACTGGGGGTGTCCGTTGCTTGGGTGGCACACGTTGGCACTGGGCACAGGATTTGACATATCTGATAATATCAGTATTTACTCCTGGCCACCAATAATGAGTGGTTATACGTTGGTTTGTGGCGTTCTGTCCCATATGTCCGCTGAAGGGAAGAGTGTGCCCCATTTCTAGGATTTGGCTTCTGTACTGTTTCGGTACTAGGAGCTGGTTGTAACCTTGGTCAGGCTTGCCCGTTCTCCGATAAAGTACGCCATCCTCAGAAAAAATGTCCCCGTGCTGTTTGGGTTCCTTAGCAATGGACAGTTTCCTAAAGCAGGGTGCCAAGGTAGGGTCCTTGTATTGCGCTTCTTTAAGTTCCATGGGTAACAAATTAGGCGCAGGCTCCCGTTCCTTCTTGGTTTGCCCTCTTGTAGTTACTGCTGCCACAATCGGCTCTTCCGGTTTCCCAATACACACGTATCTCCCGCCAAGTATGACTGGGTAGATGGGATCATCCATAACAGCCGCTTTGATCACACCTCTGACAAAGTCAGAGTGTATCTCCACCAATGCGATGGGAAGCGCTGTAGGTGCATCACTCTTACGAACTCCACAAAGTTTGACGGTCTCTCCTGTCTCTTGACCGGGTTTAACCAGCTTTCTGGCAACAATGCAATCGTAAGAAAGCCCCGTGTCAAATAAGCAAGAAGTTTGAGAACCGTTCAAAGTAACAGTACCTCGCGTTGAGGGTCTATCCCCAACAGGTTGGGAATCACTGTCAATAATTCCACCTTGCGAGACTGTCAATAAGCATCCGATGCGTTTCGGCTCGGTGTGCTCGGTCTGATCATATGTCCCGTGCTCAGGGGTTCTCCCTTTGCCACCTTGTCCTTTCTGGCTACGCTGCCATGTAGGGCGGTCGGGTTGATCAGACGGTTTGGGGTGGTTGGGGTACTTGTTCTTGTAGAACTTGGATTTTTCAGGAGGGGGGTTTTGAGGTCCAGTTTCTCTGTGGTTATTTAGGTTAGAAGCCTGAGAAGATTGCTCTAGGTTATGTTTTCGAAAATGCTCCTCTGTCAGTTTCCGCTTAGTGGCCGGTAGTTCAGCCAGCGCATTGTGATAACGCTCAGACTTTTCCAAAATGTCTTCAAGTTTTTCTGCCCCCTGCTCAGCGAGAACTCTCCGGGTATCCGCAGACAATGTGTTCTTTATTTGTTCTGTTAAAACAAATTCCTCAAGACCTTCGTAGGTAGAGGGGAGCTGCGAGAGCTCAAGGCACTTTGTCAAATATCCCTTTAGACGGGAAGAGAAGTGGTGAAAAGATTCATAATTCTCCTTTCTGCTGTTGCGAAACAGTTGCAAAAATTTGCTAGCGTTCATTTCAAAGCGCTCCAGTAACGCTTTCTTCAACACATCGTAGTCGTCTTGTTGGCTACTTTCCAGCTTAGAATAAACATCATAAGCAGAACCTTTTAGGGCCTGGGAAAGTTTCATATTCCAACGCGACCTCTCTAACCCGTACAGAGTTGCAATTTTCTCAAATTTTTCTAACCATGTGTCAATCTTCTCATTTGGACAAGGGAAAGACTCAAGAGTGAAAGACATAGCATTTAGTTGAAGAGATTGAGTGTTAGCAGGGTCAGTTAAGGAAGAATGAGGAGAAGACTCTCCATTGCTGGAGGTAGAGGCAGCACCACGACTTTGGAATTCTAGAGTTTTAAGAGCCAACTCGTGCTGTCTCTGTTTCTCTTTTTCCGCAAGCTGTCTCTCCTCCCTCTCCTTCTCCTGCTGTCTCTCCTTCTCTCTTTCCTCATGCTGCATCCTGCGAATTTCCATTTCCTCATCCATCTTCTTCTGCTGTAAATCTGCGGCTGCTTTTTCCTTAGCTTCCGCTGCTTTCCTCTCCGCATCATATCTCTCGAGTTCGTCTCTGACAAATGCTTTCGCTTCTTCTCCTTCCAGTCCCTCTTCCATTGCTTCCTGTCTTAACATCTGCCTCAGTTTCGCCCTCTCGGCCATATTAAATCAGTGACTGAGACTAGTCGAGAAAGAAAATAGGAAAAAGGATACACTGGTTCCTACCACTTACGAGAAAAAATTTACCAAAAATCAAAAGATGATATATTTAACCCTGGGATACCTCCTCCAAATTAAAATCTAACTATCGCTGCTATTATCGGCAATAAAGCACTTAATGCAAAACACGACTACGCCAACTAAATGGTAGTTAAGATTACTTCTGAAAAATAAGTTGCTACAGTGGAAAAGCAAAATAATTATTGCAAAAAATTAAAGAGAAAAATAATCCCTTAATTATAAAGTCCACTATCAAGTTCACCCCTGAAGACAGTTAGGGTAAGGGAGGCAATTAATCTGGACAAATAGTCCGAATCGCACTCCTTAGCTTTTGCTCAAACACCTACTTCTTCAAAACCCAGTGAATGTTATACACTCACTACTTTACCAGCGTTTAGTATTACAAAATCAGTAATTAACATATATTCCGACAATCAACCTGTAAACCAAATGTATAATGCTTCTTAATGCTGTGGAAAAAAAAACTTATCAGTTTGTGTGGTCAGCACGCCCGTAAACAGATCGTTAGTCTAGGGGATAAATTATTTAAAGATATAACAACTCACAAGACATCACACTCTTACTCTATATCAGAATAAAGAATCTTAAGTACAAAATCCAGATAGACGAGTCCACATTTGTCGTATCGCCTTAGGATTTTGGGTTCAATTCCCGGTAACGAGCGACCATTTGTCGTACTCGTCTTCCTATTCTAAGTTCAAAAATCCTACGGACGAGAACCCATTTGTCGTACTCGTCTTCCTATTCTAAGTTCAAAAATCCTACGGACGAGAACCCATTTGTCGTAGATTTTAGATAGGAGTATTAAGACTAGGGTTGGTCCCTTCAGAATAGGTTGGAATGAGTGATAGTCACAGTGAGAGCTGGTGAAAAAAAAACCACAATAGAATTTCCCACACGTGAGATGATAGAATGTGATAAAGAAGCTGTCTTTGAGAATCGAGATAATCTTCTCTCTCTCTCACCTATCTTCTACGACCGCTTTTAAAGGCGTCAGACAGTCTACACACAGATATATATATATATATATATATATATATATATATATATATATATATATATATATATATATATATATCTATATATATATATATATATTAATATATCTCTATCTACTCACGGGCACGCACATACACGTGACGACAGTTTAAACACACAGACGTGGGGAGTCTATCACAATGAATATACAGATAATTGGGATCGAGCTGACCAACGCACTGATTTAGTTCAAGAGAGAGATTTTTATTATTATCATCAAAAAAAAATCTTCTCACAACACCAAAAATACATCAAGGAAAAAACATATACAAATAGTCATAAAATTTAAGAAAAATGCTACAAGGATGATAGCCCCGTTATGATCTTAGCTCTAGGTTTAGCCCACAGCCCCGTTAAGAGAACAGATGATGGCCCAAAGAGTTATAGATACGTAGGGTTGAGGCTAAGAGTTTTTCTTCTTTTCTCGTAAATGTATGCACAGAGTTGAATAATCTGATTTAGCCTAAGAAGTAAAGAAACTCTAGCAAATAGTAACAAATTCTGCAGGTTAAACAAAAAGAATTAAGACACTAAATGGGTGACAATCTATAACTGTAAAATAACACTCTGATCTGCGTACACTCATTCATTCAGCCATGGCCATGCAGTTATACTCACAACTTTGCTCGCTGCCTCTGGGAACATACTCAATTCTAGGACCTTCACACAGACCCGAAAATGCAGTCCTTGACCAAGAAATCCCCAGTTCCAAAAGACGTACTAAACTCTCAGGGAACGATTCCTTGGGTGTTCTAATTTTTCGAATGTCTGATTAAGTCACATAAAATATTGTCCAGGCACGAAAGTTAGCAGAACACAATGTCATTAGCTTTGGTTTCTAGAATTTAAGGAATGTCAGATCGGTGTCTACTTTCAGGAAGTTACTATATTTGGTCGCCACAGTACTAGTCAAAACTCTGTCATCTTGCTTGCCAAAAGTTCACGTACTAGAACGCTGTAAAGTTTGGTACCACCGCTATATATAGAAAAAACACATATCAAATAATGTTAAAATATGTACCCACTATAACTTACATTATTCTCGTCTTGACTTATCATTTAAATTTCGTAAAGTAGCATCATCAAAAATTTAGGAAACTTCATTATAGTTTCTACATTTTATTGTTTAGTAAGCTTAAGTAAAATTTAACTTCATTATATACATTATTCTGCTATCCACTGAAACACGTCACTAGAAAATAATACAGACTATATAAATTTGGCACTCTGCGCAAAATCTAACTAGTGAAAAATGAAATAAGCGACTTAACACTTTATCATTTCACAAAATACTAGATATAATATATATTACCTCACACAGAACTACAGGTAGTCGCACAACTTAAGAATTATATGCTGAATATTTAAGGAAGTCTAGAAGTTCGACAAATTGCCGAAACAAACTGAGAAACTTCGCTAACAGCTATTCTGTTTCGAACAACCTGTCTACTGCGAATATAGGAGCGAGAATGAAATTAAAGTTTCAAACTCGGGCCAATATCTTAAAATCAGACAAAGGGCCCAAACTTATTTCGCCAAGCGAAATTATCTCCCCTACTCCCAACATTTACGTCAGCTTAACGCGTGACGTAACTGCCACCAGTGACCGAGAAATGCGCGTGACAGTTGCAAATCTCAGACAACCGTCTACAACTGCGTCGTACAGATGCCGGGTTTGACACCTTCAGCTAGTGACAGGTGAACAAAATGGTAGACCAAAAGTCTGCTCTATGTCCAGCGAAACGAATTTTTCACACCCCAGGCCCAGAAATCTGGTCGGGCCGCGCTCTGACCCGGGGAAACTGCAGACGTATGTCTGGCGAGAACCTTACTTTCACAGCTATCTGCGCAACTGACATCTGATGCAATAAGGTTACTAGTCAGTATGAGAAAGAAAAACGATGATGGGAAAGAAATATATTTTTCGCAACGAATGATGCGAAAAAATACAGGAAAAACAAGTACGGAAAAGTAATAAAATGAGAGGATTAGGGTGAGAGAATAGGAAGAAGATGTAGGTAATTTAATGATATAAAGACCCACGTGACAAATTCATTCTGGATTATTTCTCCTTGAATTTACTTTCGATATATCTCAATATGTGCTTCCTTTGTCTAACCATGTTTGTATATTTATGAGAATTCATTCTAGATTATTCCTCCTTGAATTTACTTTTTATATATCTCAATATGTGCTTCCTTTGTCTAAACAAGTTTGTATATTTATGAGATTTCATTCTAGATTATTTCTCCTTGAATTTACTTTCTATATATCTCAATATGTGCTTCCTTTGTCTAACCATGTTTGTATATTTATGAGAATTCATTCTAGATTATTTCTCCTTGAATTTACTTTCTATATATCTCAATATGTGTTTCCTTTGTCTAACCATGTTTGTATATTTATGAGAATTCATTCTAGATTATTTCTCCTTGAATTTACTTTCTATATATCTCAATATGTGCTTCCTTTGTCTAACCATGTTTGTATATTTATGAGAATTCATTCTAGATTATTTCTCCTTGAATTTACTTTCTACGAGTATATATCTCAATATGTGCTTTCTTTGTCTAACCATGTTTGTATATTTATGAGAATTCATTCTAGATTATTTCTCCTTGAATTTACTTTCTGTATATGTCAATATGTGCTTCTTTTGTCTAACCATGTTTGTATATTTATGAGAATTCATTCTGGATTATTCCTCCTTGAGTTTACTTTCTACATCTCTCAGTATGTGCTTCCTTTGTCTAACCATGTTTGTATATTTATGAGAATTTCTTTCTAGATTATTTCTCCTTGAGTTTACTTTCTACATCTCTCAATATGTGCTTCCTTTGTCTAACCATGTTTGTATATTTATGAGAATTTCTTTCTGTATTATTTCTCCTTGAGTTTACTTTCTACATCTCTCAATATGTGCTTCCTTTGTCTAATCATGTTTGTATATTTATGAGAATTTCTTTCTGTATTATTTCTCCTTGAGTTTACTTTCTACATCTCTCAATATGTGCTTTCTTTGTCTAATCATGTTTGTATATTTATGAGAATTTCTTTCTGTATTATTTCTCCTTGAGTTTTCTTTCTACATCTCTCAATATGTGCTTCCTTTGTCTAATCATGTTTGTATATTTATGAGAATTTCTTTCTGTATTATTTCTCCTTGAGTTTACTTTCTACATCTCTCAAAATGTGTTCTGCTTCTCTCTGCTTTAAGTTACAAACTCTTAACTGTTCCCTTTCTTTTCTTTCTACGAGGTTGTTCTGTCTTAATATCTGAATAGCTATACGCAATGAGTGTCCTCAGTACATGACCAATACAACTTAAGTGTTTTGCTTTCAAGGTTGTGGAGTCGGGAATAGGAGTCGTGGAGTCGGTCGTTTTTTAATGGAGTCGGTAAAAATTGCTCCAAACCCGAGTCCGAATCTTATGCCATATGACTTGTAAAAAAAAACTATAGTCCGAGTCGGAGTTAGGAGTCGGATTTCTAAAATTTCAGGAGTCGGGGTCGGAAATTTTTTGGCCGCCTTCACAACCCTGCTTGTTTCATAAGTACTGCAGGTTTCCACTTCGTTCGACTCCAGATGTTAAACACACTTTTGTGGCTTTGAAAGTTCAAAATGTTTTCTATTGCTCCTCACAAACGCTGGCACTATTTAGTATCCACGTTTAGTAGGAGTGGAATATTTCTATCACGTGGCACATTGACTTTCATGATCGTTGTCTTTTCTTTGTGAATATTTAGACTTATTTCATGTGACTCCTTATCAGTTGTTCTCAGTTTGCTTGCATTCGGTTTCAATTGTGTGATAGTCGATAGAAGAACAAGATTGTCGCAAAACTGATCATCGAGGTGTTTTGCCAAAGCCCACAGAATTCCACATGTTTATTTTGATGTTGTTTTCAGAAACCTAGTAAGAGTGAAAATGGTGTCAAGAGACATTCCTGCCGCACTCCAATTCTTATCTCCAAGGGAGATATATTTGCCCGTCAAGTTGAATTCTACATTTCGTTTAATTTCATTTCTTCATATTGTGACAAAACGGGGCGGCCCCTATCGATCTTTGTTTCACTTCAACCGTATCGGTACATTTGTGGTACTGTCTCCACTTTGCTTGGTCTGCAGCCATCCTTTGTGTGATGCCCCAGCTCTTGTTCATGCTTTTGTCTCTCTGCCTCCACAGTTCTTCACCAGGTAGCTTTTGGTAGCCCTCGCTTCCGCTTTCCTTCTGTAGTCCATAGCATGGCAATTCTGGTGACTGTGTCAGGGTCTCTTTCTGAGGATGTGGCCAACCCAATTGCAGCGTCTACCGGCTATGATGGTGCGCATGTCTTCTTGGTGGCTCCGAGTTAGCAGTTCATGGTTAGTGATGGTGTTCAGCATGAAAATCCTAAGAGTTTTCCTTAGGCAGGTTGTGTGGAAAGAGGATGATTTGGACATTTCCTTTTCTGTTACTCTCCAGCATATTGCACCGTACAGAAGTACAGAAATTACGCAGCTCTCGTATATTTTTAATTTAGTGTCTGTACTGTACTTGTCACAACGGGCTGATCACCCGTTTGCCAGTCACTTCGATTATGGAAACAACAGCAAATGGGTTGACTTATCAATGCATTTTCTCTTGTCTGTTCTGATATTTCTTCTTACTTCTTCTATGCTTTTATGCACACTTCATTAGAATTAGCTTGGTTCTTGGCTTCTGGTTTTCACCATCATCACCACCACCACAATCACCATCATCATCATCATCGTCAACATCATTATAATCATTTCCTTATCCCTCCCTATAGACTAGAGCATGGAGCCCACCCTGCAGTATTCTACTTGCAGGAAGTGTCCATCTAAAACATTCATGTATACTTGCAGCCGGTGGTTTCTGTGGCTATCTGTTGTGCATGACAAAATTGCCAGTCACGTGCACAACCTGACAGTCGTCGGCCATTATGACATGACTGAGGAAGCAATGAGGCTATTGTTTGTTTTCTGTATGACCTCGGCAACTATACTGGGGCAACTTCTGATCTTGCTTGTATTTAAATATCTCTTCTCTATATTTCTTTCTCTCTCTCTCTCTCTCTCTCTCTCTCTCTCTCTCTCTCTCTCTCTCTCTCTCTCTCTCTCTCTCTCTCTCTCTCTCTCTCTCTCTCTCTCTCTCTCTCGCTCTCTTTGTTACTGCTGCCCTCTGCTGTTTTTGAGGCTACTGCTGGTTCTTTTTTTCCCTAAATGTCCTTTACATATCTCGTTCCGTATATATTTTGTTGTCACAGTTCAGTTGTTTTTATTTTCTTTATTTGCTTCATCTGTTAGTTGGTGAAGCACCTAATACATACTGGTCGTTTGTGAGAGTACACTTGTCTTTCTTTATTGATTTTGATATATCCCTCATTATCATGGTAAGGACGACCCAGAGTCCAAGACAGCCGATAGGATAGTCTGGCGCTATCTCTTCCAGACCTCTACACCTCACGGTAGAAGGGGAACGACTAAGTAAGTAAGTATCATGGTAAGGAAAACGAAAGTAAGTAGTGTACGTTTTATAGAAGCAGTTCACAGGACAGAGGCCAACGTAACGACCGCAGCGTCTTCTCAAGCAGATAAGCACGAAAACAGTAGAGACAGGGAAGTAATTATAATTGGAACGCGTTATAAAATGTAAATAGGATACAAATCGCTAAGTAAGATTTCGAAAAAGCACCACTAGAAGATGTAGAATCATACACATATCATGGTAGTAATGTAGACAAAGTTGGAGGGACAGAAAATGAAATCAAAATAAGAATACAAAAAGCAAGAGGATATTTCATTGCATAGGGAAACATATGGAGAACAAGAGAAATCAAGTCCAACGCGAAAATCAGAATTTTCAACTCAAATGTCAAGTCAGTCCTATTGTACGGCTCTGAAACATGGAGAACAACAAAAACAAGAAGCAAAAAGCTATAGACTTTCATAAACGGGTGCTTGCGTAGAATAGAAGGACTAAAATGGTATAACAAGGTAACCAATGAGGAACAGATGACAAAAACCAGACAAGTGCCAGTGGAGCAAGAGATGAGAAGAAGACGCTGGTGATAGACATGACAACATTGAGTAAACCTGATGATAGCATTACTAGGTAGTACATGTTCTGGAATTCCCAGGTAAAGAGAGGCAGAGGTAGGCTAAAAACACACGGAAAAGAGAACTGGAGATAAAATTAAAAATAATGAGGAGGACGTAGGAAGAACTTGAGCTGATGGCACGTGACAGGAAGACTTGGCACGTGGTTGTTTGAAGGCCTATGCTCATTGGGAAGCTAAAAGGTACTGACTGAAGCAAAGTCGCTGTTATAAGTGGTAAATCCACGTGAGAAATACCATAAGAACACACGGAAAACTAAGAAAGGTAATAAAAAAGAAGGATGAAGCAAGCGGAAAAAAGAGACAGATAAATAACAAAAGAATTTTTTTTGCATATGGAGCCGTCATTTTAATTTCTTCAAATGTGTGTGGACTCCAAGCATTTCTACATAATGTTCCTTTATCGGTTTATCAACTTTTTAAATGACAAACTGGCATCAACTGCCAATCAACGGTAGCTGACTTCCTCGATTTCCAGTACCTAATTATATTCGATGAGTCTTACCCTGTAGTTAACAGGTGAGTGACGTCCTTCTCCTTATTAGGCTACTCAATTAACTTTACACCTCTGGTTAACAGTCATCCATATAAGTCGATGCTCTAAAAATGTACTAGGAGCTAGCTAATATCCTAACAAGATAAATGTATACCCTATTTTTGTGTACCGTACTCCCATCATCACTAACTGGCAGGTGTTCATTAATGTACACTATCTTTTAATAAAATAAAATGTTAACGGATTATCATTTGCAGCAATTATTATCATAATGTTTGTCTTTTCTTCCTTTATTTTCAGACCATGTAGCTGCGACCTCTCATCAAGAATTCTCATTAATGCTACCAGTGCCAAACAAAAAATATTAACCTGGCAGCCGCACTGAAAAATTACCGCACATCAAACAAAATTATGAGACAAAGAACTGATAAAATCCAGAGAAGCTCATTGGGTTTGAATGTGGTTTTAAGGACTATCTTTGAGGAAAATATGGAAAGAACTTGAGCGGATGGCACAGGTCAGGAAGACTTGGCATGTGTTTGTTAAAGGCCTATGCTCCTCGGAGAACTAAAGGGTATTGATTGATGACAATAACTAGTCAAGCGCCCAGTGAAACAGTTGATGAGATGACGACGCTGGAGATGGAAAGGACACACATTGAGGAAACCTTTTGATAGCATTACAAGGCAGTCCTTGTTCTGGAATCCCCAGGGCAAGAGAGGTAGAGAAAGACCAAAGAAAACAAGGAAAAACAACTGGAGACGGACATGAAGGGGATGAATAAGAAATGGAAAGACCTTGAACGGATGGCACTGGACGACTTGGTATACGTTTGTTGAAGGTCAATGCTCCTTGGGGGATTTTGAAAGGTGAAACAATAAGACAAATCATAACAGAACTATTAAAACTCCAAACAATGACAATTATTTTGCTTTTTATTCTTCTAGTCCAAAGTACTTAATTGTCTTGTTACCAGCTTAATCACTTTGCAAGGGAAATACCGCTAAAAATAGCTGGGATAAGGATGGGAAAGTTGCGTGATAATGTCCTTCATTATTCAGGTCAAAACAACAATGTTTGCATTTAGTTGCCACCCACGTGTCTACGACAGACATAAAAGAAGTTCCAGGCCTAAAAATAAGTAAACAATACTGCAAGACAGTGGTTTCAAATATGTTGCTTGCTTGATGTGGAAGATTTATTTCAAGACGGTCGCAAATTCACAGCTTCTACTTCCGGTTTTTGTTTCAGTGGTTGCTTCTTTAATGTCTTTGTTGTATCGACGGAACTCTTCGTATCTGCAAAAAAAAAAAAAAAAAGTCTCACGTTGTTAGGGCTGGATTAAGATCTCCGGAGGCCCTAGGTTATTAAGATATTATGGGTCCCCTCTCCAATCTTCTGAATGGTAAAATTAGAAGAAATTTTTTTTTATAGATTTCAGATAAATGTTTTTATTAATATTTAATAATATGTTTAAAAAAAGAGAAAGAAACAATTAATAAATCCATGCAAAAATCAGAAACTATTTATTTTTGGCGTTCTGTGTATACGTGTGTTCTTCAGTCATTTTCTTCTTACACTATCCTGTAAATACGTTAATTTTTTTCAATCTCCTGTTTTCG
The DNA here is from genome assembly GCA_024509875.1 of Oreohelix idahoensis. Taxonomy (NCBI): domain Eukaryota; kingdom Metazoa; phylum Mollusca; class Gastropoda; order Stylommatophora; family Oreohelicidae; genus Oreohelix; species Oreohelix idahoensis. The sequence continues at coordinate 354,524 of JAMPIV010011640.1, forward strand.
TGCGTTATAGAGGTCGGGTACTGTACATTTCAATATTACTTCTGTCACACATCTTTCCTTGTTCTTGTTACCGACCTACCAAGTTGTTGTTTGTTAAATTAGGGTGTACTGTTTATCATCATCATCATTGGTGTCATTGTTTGTTTTGTAGGGCTATTAGTTCTTTTAGATAGACATTGAGTGCAGTGAGTAAGATTTTATCTTAGTGGTTATTTAAGATATTATTTTGGGGTTGGAGCTATTTTGTTTTTTTTTAAAGAATATTTGAGGTGCATATAAGTCAGATATATTCATAATCATGTCAACATTTATGGATTTTGTCCTCGTCGGTGAGAGGATAGGAAAATCCGGAGAAGATCTCTTAGCATTTGCACAGGCTCAATTTAAAGAGGTGCAGGAGAGACAAGAACGACATGAGGAGAGAGTCATAAATATTTTTTTTTTTTTTTTTTTTTTTTTTTTTTTTTTTTTTGCGTACGCCCGCTAATACTCGAGGCGAAATCTCATTTATATCCCTTCTTTTACTTGTACAGAGACAGGTGTCCACCTCGCCATTCAGGCAAATACTCTCCGATTTTCGGAGGTACCCCATTGCAAGGTATTAATCCAGTCTCCAATTCCCGGTCACGAACGAAAAAATCCTCAAATGCCGTCGTTTTGATCCTGAATCACCGGTCGCCAGATCAAATAATCCACACAAATATAATGATTGCACTTTTTAAATTCGTATTAAAGCGTCTAATGTAAAAAAGAAAATTGTTATTATTATTTTTTACAGTTAAAAGAGAATTGTACTTTTTTGTATAAGTATCTTTTTTTTTGCAAATTGTGAGAGATAATTAGAACTCTTCATGATACTCTTAAATTTGGTATATTTCAATGTTCTCAAGGGCCATAGAAACACCTTTATTTTATATTAGTTATCTCCCCCCCCCCCCCCCCCCCCCCACCTTTCCCCCCCCCCCCCACCCCCCCCCCCCCCCGCCTTTTTCTGCATACTGTTAAGGGTTTGGACATTTCCAGGAAAACATTTGACATGTTTGCTCATATGTGAAATCGGTAAACTTATTAAAAATGTATTTTGTTTTTGTTGCAATAATTATGTCTTTTAATAAAACCATCATTGCGGACAGACGCTGGAACTGTGTAGGTTATGTCACATAATTGGTCAAATTCTTGTGTGTATTTCCTCTCTCTTTCTCTCTGCCATTATCTATTTATTTCTCATTTTCGGAGCACAGAAATTCGTGCGCCAGTCACTGTTTACATTTTCACACTTCAGTTCATGTCAGGTCAAGGCGCCATTGACCATCCTTATGGATTAATTATAATCGCTTAAGTGATTGCACCAGATTGACTTCAGGCGTGAATTGTTTGTTTACGATTGCGCTACCATTTCCTTACAGACTAGTCAATCGGGGAGTGTCGCTTCAGTGTTGATAAAAGAGACCAGGAATGTCTGATTAGTGACGCAATCACTTCCCTCGAAGTTAGATGTGATGATAATTACAGATAATATCAATTTGGCGAGACATTTGAAGAATGAATTTGTAAATGTGATAATACTGACGGAAACCACATTACCTTATATGGAAAGTGACTTTTGAAATTCTTTTTTTTTGTGTCACGCAGAATTTTCTCACGAGGACGTGTTGAGATAACGCCATCATAACAGCCAGGGTTGAATGCTATTGGCTTGCATTCGGAATGTAAAATTATAACACTTCTGATTGGAGCCTTGTCAAATAGCAACAACAATGTGCGTGGGCCGAAAGTTGCAATATAATCTGGAACTTTTGCCGGTCAAGGGCATTGTGAAATTCAACTCGTCAATAAGACAGCCAGACAAGCCAGAATAAGGAATAGGATAAGGATTCCACTTTAAAGGACCGGACAACGTGTTTGAGCATCTTGTGAACTTGTATCCCAGGAAAACTCTAATTCCATTAATACAGAAAGCCTGCAATCCTACGACCCTGAACACTAAGTCATAGTGGGAATCTATTTGCAAAGTAATTCCCCAGACCACGAGTAAGAAGCATCGTAACAAGTTGCCGTAACTATTTCTCTGAGTCAGAAGTCAATCTGTATTCCCAAAGAAATTCGGGCTAAGTTGTACATTTCATAATTCAATATTTTGCATTTATTAACATGTAAAAATTGCTAGTGGATGTCTTAATCATACGAGACTGGCAACCTCAGCATATAGAATGATGATTTAATGAACCACCACTGCAAGAGCTTGTGACTGATTTATGCGGGTTTCTCATAGAGAACCAAAAGCAGAGGTAGTCCCAAGGTCCATATGAAGCTGGGAATCGATGAAGATGTAAATGATGTACATACTTATTATAATAATTTTTTCAATCAGTGCAAATATAAATATAAACATGTTTAATATAAATGTAATAGAGGTTTTCAGCTCACTGGGATTAATATTAATGCTCAGAGAGGGTAAAGTTCTGAAGCAGCTGGGATGATGGAATGAAAATAAAAGGGGGGGGGGGGGATGTGGACCTGATTTTGTGTCAGGAAACCCAATACTCAGGAAGGTATTTGTTTCTCTCTTATTTTATGATACTAGTCGGTGGTACCAATTTGTAGTACTATCTGTGGAAAAAGGGAGTGGTATAAGTGGCCTTCAGTCAAAGCTATACACCTATAGCAGACGGATCTTAACAGACGCTGGATCATCCCTGCAATTACCCCACGATACTACGAGGGAAGTGTTGCAGTAACCAAACTTGACAGTGACGAGAGTGAACCAGTCTACATTCTGCAAAGAACCAAGTATCGGCTGGAGCAGAAACCAACCGACATTTTACTGGCAGCTACCTACACACATAAAAGCTGCCAAGTGAACTTTTCCAAGAAGAAAATTCCCTTAACTAACTATAATATCACCTGTGGTGAGATTTAAAGAATTATTCGTTTTTACACTGTTAAATATAATAAATTATTAAATTTGCTATCTGTAAATATACAAATTTATAGTTGATTTAATCATTTTGAGTGTACTGCACACGTATGTCTCAGTCATTTTAAAATACACTTAAACAGAGCTTTTAAATTAATATTTCACTGAATGAAATAAGTTGGGGGACTTGAACGAGTTAAAATACATAATAATTCTTCAAAAAAGGTGTCGGGCAGATACAAAGTAACAACTGCTCAATTCAATTCAGCATTGTTCTTGATTTCTGAATTATCTTATGAATACTCCCTCGAGATAGAAACATCATCATCCTTCTATCTACAACGCTGCGAGGAGTAATCTAGAACGAAGGTAGATACTTTTGAAGACCCTCATTAGATACTCTAAGTTTTGGCCATTGTTGGACCATCACTGCAGAGCAAGGGGAGGAAATCCCGTTACACTCTCAGATGTAACCCCGACACTATCAGAATAACTGCTATGATATGGACCCCAGAACGAAAGTGAAATAAAGGCAGACCAAAAAACAAACTGGCAGAGAACCACGGAGATCGAGATTCAAAGTATTAACCAGAGTTGGAGCACTGCACGACGGGTGACCACCGACCGAGCAAAGTGGGGATAGTTTCATGCTGCCCTACAAGATCCCACTAGATGTGATGGCCAGTGACTGCTTTGTCAGTCGGAGGCAAATGATCCAAGAAGAAGAACAACAATAACAACAAGATATATTTTAATATACAATTTTTTTAGTGTATACAATTATGATTTCACTCGTTCAAAGTGGCCAAGTATAATGATCTGGTCATGGACTTGATACACGACGGTTTTACTGCAAGAGTCATGGCTGTTGAGGTAGGTGCAAGAGGTCTAGTGGCTGCCTCAATGTATAATCTACTGAAACTGTTAGGTTTGAAGGGACAGTCAAGATCAATGGCACTTAAGAGACTCAGTGAAACTGCGGAAATGGCAACGGGCTACGGAATTCAGAACAGTAATTTATTTTCAACATACAAGTTACTTTCACAATAACCTCCAGCTGGCAAAAAAAAAACAGGAGTGAAGTTGAAAGCTGCAACCAAAAAGGAGGAGTGGGTTTAATTCTCTGCACAAGACAACAGGAAGCTGACACTTGGGAGTCATGCCCCAAGTGGGCCCCCTCCCCCCTTTTTTAGAGTGTAAATAAGATTAAGGGACGAAACACTTGATGATCAGATTGCCTCCTGTTTTATCGCCTTGAATAGAGTTTCCTGTCATCTTACATCATAAAATTCAATAACAGAACAGTTACAAGAATTCAGCCAAAGATTTGTGTCCCGGTTGCCTCCCCTTAGCTCTGCAGTAGTGGTCGAACAGTGGCCAAAACTCAAGAGTAACTGATGTGGGTTTTCAAATGTGTCTACCTTCGCACAAGATTACTCTTGGCAGAGTTGTAGATAGAAGAATAATGATGCTTCTACTTCCAGGGAATCGTCACAAGATATTCAGAAAGCGAGAAGAATGCTGCATTGGCTGAGCACGTTAACTCTAGTATCTGCCGTCAACTTTTGTGAAGGATTATGTAATCTTATAATTCGTTAGCTCGTTCAAGCCCCAGCTGAGTTAATTCAGCGAATTTCCTCTTATTATTATTTAGCTCTGTTTACATGTATTTATGAAATTGTCTGAGACATACGGATGTAGTACATTCAAAATGATTAAATCAACTTTAGATTTGTTTTTACGAGTAAAAAATTTAATAATCAGTTATGTTTAACAGTTATAAAAAAAATTAATAATTCTTTAGAACAAAAGTATTCATCACAGTGCAATGTTATGGTTTTCGAAAATGGACAGTTCACTTGGCAGCTTTTACTTAGCTGCCAATAGTTGTTTCTGCTGCCGCTGATGTTTGGGTCTTTGCAGATAGATGACTGGAGCACTCGCGTCCCTGGTCAAGATTTAAGAGTTGCAGCACGTTCCAAGTAGAATCAGGGAGTTACTGCAAAGCTGGTCTCGCATCTCTAAACCACATCTGATGATGGTGTCAAGCGTCGACTTCAGGCCACTTATACCCTCACCTGTTCTAGAAATAGTACCCTCACCTGGTACCACCAACTAGCATGGCAAAAGAAGAGAAACGAATACCCTCTGAGTATTGAGTTTCCCGACACATACTTATGTGCCCCCCTCTTTTCATTCCACCCTCCCATCTCAGAACTTTTACCCTCGCTGAGAATTAATCTTAATCCCAGTGGGCGAAAAACTATCTTTACATTTAAAATGAATAGTTTTATATTTAACTTTAGTTGAAAATTGTAACAATATAGTTTGAATACGTTTACATTTACATCGGTTGAAAAGGTTGTAAACTTTCATTACAGTTGGAGTGAATATGTTTTACATTTACACTGGTTGAAAAGGGTGAAACTTTCATTACATTTAGAGTGAATCTGTTTATATTTACACTGGCTGAAAAAGTTAATAATATAGCAAGTATGTACATCATTTCTTTCATCATTCCCTTCCTGCTCCATATGTAACATGGGACTGCCTCTACTTTTGGTTCTTTATAAGAAATTCGCAATAAAGCAGACACCAGCCCTGGCAGTGGTGGTTCATGAAATCTTCATTCTATAAGCTGAAGTTGCCAGCCTCAAATGACTTGGACATCCACTAGCAATTTTCTCATATTAATATTCACATGTTCATATATTCGTTTTAGTTCACATGTTAATAATGAAAAAAATAAAGAATTCAAAATGTACAACTTACGCCAATCTTTATTCTCACATACTGCTGGCTCAGAGAAATAAGGGCACTTATAGAGGCCTCTTACACTTGGTCTTGGGTGTTGTTACCTTAGCAATGAGTTCCCACTTTGACTTATGTTTCAGTTCCCTCAGATTCCGGTTGTCCGTGTTAAACTGTTAGCGATTTCCTAGGCTCTACGTCCTCAATGTGCTCTAACAAGGGTCCGGTCTGATAAATGAAAGCTGATTTTGTGAACGCTGGCAAGGTCTAGTTGTCTTCTTGGCGCTAGGTGAATTTTCACAGTGCTTTCAACCGAAAAAAGTGTCAGGTTATATTGCCCCTTTCGTTCCTGACACGTATTGCTTACTATTAGACCAGGCCCCAATTAGAAATGTAGTTAAGTTTACATCTCGAGTGACGGCCAATAGTTACAAACATGTGTGTTTATGATGTGGCAATTCAAAAAATTTCCACTAGGAAGTTTCTGTGCATTAATATAAAGGTGATGTCTTCCACATATGGAATAAAAACATCCGATCACTCTCTCGGCAATGTTTACAAATAAGATATTACTTTCATCTAAAGTAATGTCTTTGTAACAAGGTGTACAGGAAATGATTATGTCATTCGTTTCCGCCGAGTACATTCCGACAGGTCGATAATTTATCGAGGGCACTCCTAGGTAAACAGGACACGCGTTCATTACACGAATATTGACCGGGCCCATCTTGGTTTTACTTGCGTCTTAATCTTAGCAAAGCCGAGAAACGCAAAGATAACATGATCAATTATCACTGAAGGGAATGTAAAATTGATAAGAAAATAGCTACTATCTGCTTGATAGCAGAGAAAAAAATGGGCCGACCACGGACCTTACAAGTAATTTAGTACACACAAAAATTGTAACTAAATACTGCCGGAGAGGAGAAGAGATCGACCCAATAATTTGTACACCCAACTCATCTAGCTGGAATGAAGATTATATACGCTCTAATGGACAATATCGCATGTCGTTCCCAGACGTCTGCAATGAGAAAGAAAGACTAATTCTACTGCTGCCTGAAGCATGTCGTAGAAGGCGACTAATACGAGTTTTTTTTACATAAGATTGGCAATCTCATCACGTATTGCTAGAGAAACTACCGCCTAAAGAGCATGCAAACGCTTGGTGCAGGCTTCTGGTAAAGTGAACCAGCTACAGTAGTGGTTCCATGCTCCACCAGGCGTGATGAGGAAAATGATGATGGTGGTCACCAGTATTACATCATTTACTGAACTCGCACAATCAAACTCCAACCATTTAAACATTTAAAATACTGAACAGTTTTTCTACGGGGGAAAAAACCAAACAAAAACACAAATAGAAATACGTCTTGCTAAGAGAAAAAACAAGGAAAAATCTACGTTGCTGCCACAAGGCCTTCGTCGGGGATAGACAAAAAAAAAGACAGGAGGAAAAGAAAGTGAGAATTAAGTGGAGAACATGAAACTATAGAAATAAGAGAAAAATACTCCCTCCTGATGTGTGTCACATGTTGGAGCAAAAATGTCCGCTGACAGTTTTTCTATTACATCGGATCATACATCAAGACATCGTACAGCACTTATCTACGGTGGAACATGTTATCACTAGATCTAGCCTTTGGAGTAGAAGCCATGTAAAATTGTAACCTTGCATATTAACATGTGATTACATTTTAAATTATTCACATCGACTTGCATCCACTAGGCCAGAGGTTCTCAACCTATTTTGCTAATTATCCACTTCTGAGCCTTATATACCTCTGTTGCCCCCCTCCCCCCCCCTCCCCTGTTACGTGACTGATAATTCATTTTACCATTTCGTTCCATATGTTATTAACTCTTTTAATGTTCTGTTTTCCTAGACATTTTGTATTTCTTTTCTTTCATTTTTTCACCTTTTCAAACCCCACCCGCGGTTTGATTACGTTTGGCTGGCCTTCAGAATTAAAAATTCTTCAACAGTCAGCGTAGCGGTAACGTAATGTTATCTAAACGCACCTGTGGTTCGTGACCAGAGAAACATTTCTGTTACGCTTATAGCTTTTGATCACGAGCGAGAGACGGTTTCTATGAAAGAAACCGCTTGTCTGGGGGAGGTAACTTCTGCAGGTGGTCTCTGTGTTTGGCCTTCAGAACGCATTAGTGTTCATAATAGTATGTCTATCGGGAAAATTTTCTCAAAGTTGTTGCTTCTGAAACCTTTTGTCTTACTCTCGATTACGTCTTTCGCCGAACATCTGTAGAAATATGCAGGCCAGGTGTCCCGGGGGGGGGGGGGGGGGGGGGGGGGGGGGGGGGGAAAGCGTCCTTTGTAATCTATAAGAGTAGACGGGTTTAATAAGCCAACACACTCGTGAATATTCCTGGCCCGTAGATGACCATATGAGACTTAGGCAGAGTTAGCACGGCAGTACTAGAATGTGTTTGCCTAGGTTCTAGTCATTTTTCGGGGTGAGTTGACATATCTTATAATTATAATATGATATATTCATGTTAGTTTTATATATCTGATAGGAAAGTGACTTGAATTCATTTCTGAGGACTTCTCCTAGTAATTTAGTTCAGTGATAATGTAGCGCTGTCTACGGCCTTAGTTAAGCGGTGCTTAAACTGTTACAGTTTATAATGGGAAATGATAAACTTACAATAACAGATACTAGGCGTAGAATCAGTCCACAGATGCTTATCATGGGTTAAGAATAGGCTAATTAACTGTCATTTCTGTAAGATAATGTCAGGGATGGATTGTTCACTTAAAACTGAATAGTGAGATGCAGGCAATAACTCTGAATTATAGGAGAAAGTCACTTATTCCTTTTTGATAGATATTTCTAGTGGCAAGGGAGAATCATTTTATGCTTACTTGTGTGGCTAGGCACGAGTCTATAACTTTCACAGAAAGCAGCCACCCGGCATAGATATAATTATATCTTATGATTCAGCCGCAACTGTATTATTATAGCAAGAACATTGCACTTTCTATGTATTCATTTTGTGGAACGTTAATATATTTCCCCAAGGGGACATATGATTTATTTGTGTAATGTCACATGCTGTAATCTGTTTATGTAAATTCATTTACTGTTGTAAGATGAATAAGCATATTCATTTAACTGTAACTACAAGGTTAGATTTCCTGTACGTTGAGATTGGGAGAAGAGGAGTAGATTTTGCTGTCAGAACGATTACTGACAGGTACATGGGTGTACAAAAGATATTAAGCCTATGCGGGACATGTTATAATTGATAGAATGGAAGGAGCGGAGCATGACTAGGTTATAAAACATTAGATTGATTTTGTTGCTGCTTGATGTAAAGGGTGTCTTTTTTTGGGTCTCAGTTTCAGGGAGACCGAATCGCTAGAGCAGACTCCAGTCAGGCGAAGAACGTCATGTTCTCTTCGATCTAGAGGGTTTCGGAATACCGCTAGCGTCACGAGTCGTCAACCCCCGTTCCTGAATCAAAACCCCTTTTGTCAACGCCAAGTAAAGCTCACGCAGTGCAACGAGCCAACGCTAAATCTGGAATCACCAAATGCAGTAGTAGTTCTCCACTCGCCTATTGGATTACCAGTCAGAGCATTTCGGCTTCCAGAATATCAAAACCGCCCAGCATGTCTATAGCAGAATCTGATATCACCCGACTTTGTGTGCCTAAACGGGGCACTCAGCAAACCACAGCCAAACCAGTTTAAACAGGATTTACAGCCAAGCAAGCAATAGCGCCGGATAAGAGCGCCTGGGACTCCTTGTCCTCAAGTAACTTCGTCTGGTGTATTTCTGGATTTATGTAGAACTTCGCACGTAGGAGCGGCCAGCAAGAGAAATAAACAGCGTCTTCCAGCCCCTCACCCAATTCGAGGTCACCAACGTTTAGCACCAACAAGGAAAGCTTGGTATTTCACTTCATTCATCTTGAAGGATATTTATCTGTAAGACACTTTCTGGGGCTAGCTTCTGGTCCCACGAAAGCGGACAGGCTGACACGCAGTTTATTCATTTGGTAAAACGGAGGTAAAGAGAGTCTTCCAGCCCACCTCGCGCCAGTAGGGAGGAGTCACCAACGATAGCGCCTATACAGTGATTTTATTCAGGTTAATTCCATCACACATGGAGGATATGTACGAAAAAACCACTTACTGGAGCTATTTCATCTGGTCCCGAAAGCGGACGGACTGACACTCGATTTATTTATCTCTCCGTGTTCTACAGGTTTTATGAGTGTTGGTGGTGTGTGTGTTTGTGGGTGTGTATTTGCATTATTGATGATTATTGATGACTATTGATGATTATTTTGATTATTGATGTAATTTTATGTTGTTGGTGATGAAATGCATTTTTTTCATACATGCTTCTTCATTTAATAAAATTTACACCTTTGTTAATGCGCTGTTCACGACCCTTCCATCCATAATTAACTTGTTTTAGCTCTTTACTATAATCTCTATGTTTGATAAGAGAAAAGAGTGAGAGCAGGAGGTGCTTAGACAGTAAACGTGAGTTGAGGCTTGGAGAGAGAGATCATTTTGATAAATCTTCTTCCAGGTTGTCTCAAGTCCATCTCCTATTTACACCTTTCTGTGTGTGTAATCTATAACTCTGTCAGTCCACTATCCCTTTTCGATTTCACTACTATTGTCCAACTCGACAAATACTCTACACTTTACTCAACCACGACATATAATGGCGGGCTCGCCGGGATATTTTGAGCTACATTTGATGCACATATAATAGAGGTTGCAGTCTGGTATGAATCTCTCACAAGATTCTATTCTGATTCTTAGAGTTAGTGTTCTGAAGATTATAGGAATTGCTATCCCTAGACATATCGAACTATTTCTTTTGGTGGAAGTCGGAACAGCGTTTTTTCTCCACAGCAATCATAAATATTAAGTTACATTTATTGTTCATGCTACACATGAGACAGCTGGTAAAGGTTGCTGGTATCACTGTGTCATAAAATTAACAGTGATACAACGTAAAAATATCTCCGAAGGATAAAATGTAGGGATAAAAAGAATGCGTAAGTTACTAGAAGGCATGATCGCCCACGCCGCGGGTCATCACCCGCCATGGAAATTAAATTGCTAGAACGGTTACCATTTGAACGGGATGAGAACGGCGGATCAAAAAGGAAAAAATATGACTGAAAAATTGCGTGAAACTAGCAAGGCTAAAAAGATGCAATTGGGGGGGGGGGGAACGGAGGAAAAGTCACGTCCCCAAGTTGACACAAGGTAACGAAATCGACAAAAGGGACCATAGTTATTATACGCCACAGTCATTTTTTGGACGTTTTTGCGATATTTTGTCCTTTATTTGAATGCAGCGGCAAACGTTTCACAGAAGATTCTAGAAAATATTTCGAAAAAAACAACTAACCTTGAAAAGTAACTTTTTCTTAATAATGATGTTAGGAATATAAAACCTAGCTGGCCGGATGGCCCATTTTGAGCAGTGAAATAATATGCTTTTATTTATACAGACGGATAGATAATAATGAAGACATTGACAAAAGACTGTGTTGTTCACATCAGCGAAAGACTGCATTGAATCAAACATGTCACTAATTTGCACACAAAAACGCGACCTTGAGACTCAAGTGTCAAAATCTAGTTAGAATGAAAGAGAGGGACATTGGTGGGAGCTGTGGCTAAAAATAACTTTAAAGACAAAATTTGTAGAGGGGACGGATAGGTTGGTTCAAAAACCAAGTACGTTTTTTGTGAAAACGCAAGTAGAGACGGACGGACTAACAGATAAAAATCCATACTTGACTGAAGCATGACTGAAATGACTTTAGTGTAGGAAATTTGAATTTGAAAAAACACAAGGCATTGATTGGCCACAGACAATCATATTATCAGCGCTCAGACGCGCTTTTTTTTGCCATTCCTCAATAGTTGTCCAGTGATAGACACAGTAAATTTTAAGTGTGGTGATTTCCAATGAAGTAAATTGAAATAAGTTCAGGGACGCCATAATATAGCCAGCAGCTCAGCTGAGTTTTGCTAGCATTTCTGTGTTCTTTATTCATAATCTGGTAAGATTGAAATTATTTCTTTGTATATTTTAAATATTGTTTAATGTTTCGAGTGATTTGATACTGCCATATCGAAATCTAGCCTTACAACAAGTAAGGATTTGCTCTAGACCCCCCGCCCTAGTTCAGGGTCTAGGGACAAACAATATATATAAACTCCAGCAAGGATTAGGAAGGACAGATCAAGTGTTGAGATCAGTGGAACATATCACCTATCCTATTCTATGGCAGGAAGCTAATAAACATATGTAGGAATATGTAGTCTGGGAGAACTTATCCTATGTGAAACCAACTTGGTAAGATGTGTTGTATGGTCAGAGAGATCTGACCCTGTCTAAGTGGTGTTATTGTAAATTGTTACGTGTAGAAGTGGCTCCTTAGGTAAGGTTCTGAACCTAAACCAATACTTTATTTCAGAGCTGTGAGTTTTTTTATGTTGACACCAAAAGGTGGTGTCAAATGCTGGGTAAATAATTGACAGTGAGGACCCGTGCAGTGTCGCATCTCGGCAGAACAGCCTTGTATTGCCCCCAAGCACGGAGAGGTGGGGCCACCCGATATATTGCCCCCAAGCACGGAGAGGTGGGGCCACCAGATTCCAGCATCAGAACTACTCTTTCAAAGTTACGTAAGCAGGCTGGTCTGCTGGATTTACACCAACTTCATAGACATAGCACCCAAAGTGAATTACTACTAAAACATCCCATTTCCTTCCATCATTAATGGACAATGTTTGGTAGGCATAGACAGGGAGGGATGAAGCCACCCCAACAGCACATCTATTCATCGTTCTCCCAGGGAAAATAAAATTATGAACTGTAGAAATATTAACTAATCGTGAAAATTGTATACGTACACACCTTTTATTTATCATGCCATTTATTCATGCCATTCACTCATAAATTCCAAAATCTTTCATATGTTCTGGCCAAAATAAAACCTTGGTTCAGAACAAATAAATTTAAAAAAGATTTACTTTCTAAAATTTCACAAGCTGAATTTAGTTCATTGTGTTCTAAATTTTATTGATAATATTATATTATTTAATATCTGTGTGTGTGTGTTTGTATATGTCAATACAACACATTACATTCAGTACCCTAGATTTTAACGTAGCCACATTCATTAGTAAAAAAAGATAGGTGTGAGGTCGTAGTGGTAGCAAGAAGGGACTTCTGAAAATTCACAGCTACATTTTATCTCAGGAGCCTTCACAGCTGACCTCATACATCACACTTAGTAATATCACCATCATACAATACCACAAAATCCACTACACACTGCTGAGTTTTGGTTGACAAATCTGACGACTCTGGTTGTAAAAGTCAGAAATTTTTTTTTTAAGGGTTAATATTTGTTTCAGGAGTAGCTCTTTAATCTGAGATAAGAAGCTACAGATAGTCAGTTACTAGCTTGCATTTGTACCAAGGGAGGGTGTTCATTCGGATGATAGTAACCAATCCTCTCAATAGCTTAGTACTGACAGAAGTGGGGTGAAGTGATAGTAATAAGTTTTACATCACTTACATTTTTTGGAGTTTTTTGGGGTTTTTTGCTTGTCGCAATCAGAGTAGCTACAAACTTTCTTGTTTTTAAAGTTCCCAGGCTAGCTTAGATTTTATTGATTATTAAGTTAATCAGCACCTAGTGGACTAGGTAACTAAGATCTCTAGGTTCTATTCTTCTATAGTGTTTGCTCACCCTGATATAATGGGCGATCTAGATAAAATGCATAGGATTGCCCTCGAGGTAGCTAAGTACATGGAGTACCAGGATAGCGAAATCCAGCCCTTTCTAGAATTTGCAGTAAGCCTGCAGGATCAATACGAGGTAGACAACTGGTTTAACAGCCGTTTAATCCTGGCATGGTCCTGTAAACAGACTGGGGAGAGCGAAGCATTCACCCGACTGTATGTAGAAGAAGTGATAGAAGAGGAGAAGCAATTGGAAATAAAACGACAAGAACGGGACAAGCAATGGGAAAAGCAATGGGAAAAGAAGCGACAAGAAAGGGACAGACTAAGCCAAGGAATGGAAACAGATACTAAACGTAGTCACGCTAGTTCTCCTTCTTCTGTGCCCTTGTCTGACCACGCCCCTATTAACCTTGCGCTTCTGATAGATAGCTTGTCTGCTAAAACCGTGCCCCAACTCCAGAGAATTGACTTTCCTCGGGACTTGGATCCGAAGCCCGAACTAGGAAAGAATTTATGTCGGGATAGCAGACCTAAAGCCACGGGGAAAATTACGCAACGTTCCCAGGCATGGAAACTGCACAAAGGTGAGAGAGGTGCTAACAAGCATTGTAATACGGATTGTTCCCGTCTGGCAAGCGGCGAACCCCGAGCCTCTCACGCTCCAGATCGAGCAGCACCTAACCGACACGTGACGTCGAGAAAAGGGAGCCACACCCTATCACGTTATATTTCGCAAGATTTCCGGCCGGACAGCGAAAAACCATATGCAGAGGCGTATCCCTCCAACTCAACGATCGGAGAAAGGAGGTGCCGCTCCTCTTATCACCCTGAGCTTAAAAGGTGCAAGAATAAGTCGCCTGCTAAAAGGGGTAAACTTTCCAAACCGTTCCAAGGAACTTTGGAAAAACACACCGAGAGTTTTTTCTCGGGCACTTCGCGATCTAAGGGGATCTCAAACCGTCCAGTCCTTTGCATGCAGACTGCGGAGCCTGTAATCCAGGAAGTGGATCTCGCATTGCAGGACATTTGCCAACCGACACCATTAACTTCCTCAGGGGAGGGCAAAGTTGACGTTTATGGTGGACACAGAGTTCCAGGCGAAGGGATCCCTGGTACTCCATCTGAGTCTCTCACACTTCTCAGGGCAGAAGACAGTGAGAAAAGCTGCCTTACTACTTCACAAGGAGTCATTGTTGAGAGCCTTGACTCACGTCATGCTAGTAACGGTAAAGCGACTCAACAAACTCTGCAACTCGCAGATAATACCTATCTTTCTCCAAAGATAGAAGCTACGGAGATCTGTTATGATTTAGTAGAACCCCAGAATGCGATCGATTACTCTCTGCTTCAGGCAGCTGAGTTCTCTCATTCAAATCGCATTATTCCAGTGGTCTCAACCCCACTGATGGACAGCAAAGTAGTCGCCTCCGCCAGGCCATTACAGAGCAACTTGATCATTTCCGTTGACCAAGCCAGAGTTGTGAGTGGCAAGGCAAAGAAAGCTCCAGACCTACCTTTAGACGGCACAGGTCTGAAGATTGATCAATGCTCCCACCGAAACAGGGGAGTAGGTGTCGAGAGGCAGAAGAAAAATGCTAGCATTTCTTCGCCCAACTAACGGCTTTATTTGCCAACTAGGGTTACACGCGCGCGGAAAATCTCGATAGACTGCAGCTATAGAGGGTTATTCAAGTCCACGCCCGTGACAGGTAAACCCATAACGAAACGTAAACAGACCGAGCTCAGCAATGATTACACTGCACATAACAGGCGGATTACCTACGCAGTGGCCAGTGAGATCAGGCGGGGCCGAAACCCACAACAGGTGCGGATAATTTTCCGGACCATAAACAGGCACAGCGAATTGTGGAAGCAAGGTCAGGTTCACACGGAAACGTATTGCGTCAGTGCCGAGGGGCCTCGCAAAATCCCATTCGCTGAACGTCTATTAGACAGAGGGAAGAAAAGAAATGAACTCGGAGCTAGTCATACAGTACTGACAGAAGTTGGATACGATTTTGGTTATGATTATAGGATGTTCTAAGGACATGTAATGAACGTCTATGGAAAAGATAAATTACTGTCATTCAGTCCGTGTTCCTCGAACTTTAAAAGGGGGGGGGGGGGGAATATGCACCTGTCACGTGACTGATAATTCATTTTACCATTTCGTTCCATATGTTATTAACTCTTTTAATGTTCTGTTTTCCTAGACATTTTGTATTTCTTTTCTTTCATTTTTTCACCTTTTCAAACCCCACCCGCGGTTTGTTTACGTTTGGCTGGCCTTCAGAATTAAAAATTCTTCAACAATCAGCGTAGCGGTAACGTAATGTTATCTAAACGCACCTGTGGTTCGTGACCAGAGAAACATTTCTGTTACGCTTATAGCTTTTGATCACGAGCGAGAGACGGTTTCTGTGAAAGAAACCGCTTGTCTGGGGGAGGTAACTTCTGCAGGTGGTCTCTGTGTTTGGCCTTCAGAACGCATTAGTGTTCATAATATTATGTCTATCTGGGTAATTTTCTCAAAGTTGTTGCTTCTGAAACCTTTTGTCTTACTCTCGATTACGTCTTTCACCGAACATCTGTAGAAATATGCAGGCCAGGTGTCCGGGGGGAGGGGGGGAAAGCGTCCTTTGTAATCTATAAGAGTAGACGGGTTTAATAAGCCAACACACTCGTGAATATTCCTGGCCCGTAGATGACCATATGAGACTTAGGCAGAGTTAGCACGGCAGTACTAGAATGTGTTTGCCTAGGTTCTAGTCATTTTTCGGGGTGAGTTGACATATCTTATAATTATAATATGATATATTCATGTTAGTTTTATATATCTGATAGGAAAGTGACTTGAATTCATTTGTGAGGACTTCTCCTAGTAATTTAGTTCAGTGATAATGTAGCGCTGTCTACGGCCTTAGTTAAGCGGTGCTTAAACTGTTACAGTTTATAATGGGAAATGATAAACTTACAATAACAGATACTAGGCGTAGAATCAGTCCACAGATGCTTATCATGGGTTAAGAATAGGCTAATTAACTGTCATTTCTGTAAGATAATGTCAGGGGTGGATTGTTCACTTAAAACTGAATAGTGAGATGCAGGCAATAACTCTGAATTATAGGAGAAAGTAACTTATTCCTTTTTTGATAGATATTTCTAGTGGCAAGGGAGAATCATTTTATGCTTACTTGTGTGGCTAGGCACGAGTCTATAACTTTCACAGAAAGCAGCCACCCGGCATAGATATAATTATACCTTATGATTCAGCCGCAACTGTATTATTATAGCAAGAACATTGCACTTTCTATGTACTCATTTTGTGGAATGTTAATATATTTCCCCAAGGGGACATATGATTTATTTGTGTAATGTCACATGCTGTAATCTGTTTATGTAAATTCATTTACTGTTGTAAGATGAATAAGTATATTCATTTAACTGTAACTACAAGGTTAGGTTTCCTGTATGTTGAGATTGGGAGAAGAGGAGTAGATTTTGCTGTCAGAACGATTACTGACAGGTACATGGGTGTACAAACGATATTAAGCCTAAGCGGGCACATGCTATAATTGATAGAATGGAAGGAGTGGAGCATGACTAGGTTATAAAACATTAGATTGATTTTGTTGTTGCTTGATGTAAAGGGTGTCTTTTTTTGGGTCTCAGTTTCAGGGAGACCGAATCGCTAGAGCAGACTCCAGTCAGGCGAAGAACGTCATGTTCTCTTCGATCTAGAGGGTTTCGGAATACCGCTAGCGTCACGAGTCGTCAACCCCCGTTCCTGAATCAAAACCCCTTTTGTCAACGCCAAGTAAAGCTCACGCAGTGCAACGAGCCAACGCTAAATCTGGAATCACCAAATGCAGTAGTAGTTCTCCACTCGCCTATTGGATTACCAGTCAGAGTATTTCGGCTTCCAGAATATCAAAACCGCCCAGCATGTCTATAGCAGAATCTGATATCACCCGACTTTGTGTGCCTAAACGGGGCACTCAGCAAACCACAGCCAAACCAGTTTAAACAGGATTTACAGCCAAGCAAGCAATAGCGCCGGATAAGAGCGCCTGGGACTCCTTGTCCTCAAGTAACTTCGTCTGGTGTATTTCTGGGTTTATGTAGAACTTCGCACGTAGGAGCGGCCAGCAAGAGAAATAAACAGCGTCTTCCAGCCCCTCACGCAATTCGAGGTCACCAACGTTTAGCACCAACAAGGAAAGTTTGGTATTTCACTTCATTCATCTTGAAGGATATTTATCTGTAAGACACTTTCTGGGGCTAGCTTCTGGTCCCACGAAAGCGGACAGGCTGACACGCAGTTTATTCATTTGGTAAAACGGAGGTAAAGAGAGTCTTCCAGCCCACCTCGCGCCAGTAGGGAGGAGTCACCAACGATAGCACCTATACAGTGATTTTATTCAGGTTAATTCCATCACCCATGGAGGATATGTACGAAAAAACCACTTACTGGAGCTATTTCATCTGGTCCCGAAAGCGGACGGACTGACACTCGATTTATTTATCTCTCTGTGTTCTACAGGTTTTATGAGTGTTGGTGGTGTGTGTGTTTGTGGGTGTGTATTTGCATTATTGATGATTATTGATGACTATTGATGATTATTTTGATTATTGATGTAATTTTATGTTGTTGGTGATGAAATGCATTTTTTTCATACATGCTTCTTCATTTAATAAAATTTACACCTTTATTAATGCGCTGTTCACGACCCTTCCATCCATAATTAACTAGTTTTAGCTCTTTACTATAATCTCTATGTTTGATAAGAGAAAAGAGTGAGAGCAGGAGGTGCTTAGACAGTAAACGTGAGTTGAGGCTTGGAGAGAGAGATCATTTTGATAAATCTTCTTCCAGGTTGTCTCAAGTCCATCTCCTATTTACACCTTTCTGTGTGTGTAATCTATAACTCTGTCAGTCCACTATCCCTTGTCGATTTCACTACTATTGTCCAACTCGACAAATACTCTACACTTTACTCAACCACGACACCCCCCCCCCCCCCCCCCTTCCCCCAAAAGTCGCTGTTAGTTGGAAAAAAGTACTTTACCATCTTACTGTGGCCACCTAGAAATTTTGCATGGTTTCCAGGGGTGGGGGTGGGGGGGGGAGGGGGGACTTGACCCACGTTGAGAACCACTGCACTAGGTGACTATTTTGAGACTGTGCATGAGGATGACACCCTGATCATGTAAAATGAATAGCCATAGACACTATCGATGAACGAGCATGTGACCGTTTGGTTCAGACCTACAGCTCGACTTTACGTTAACTAGACTCCAGTCTTTCAATTACCATCACAAAATGATTTTACTTTAACTAGACTCCAGTCTTTCAATTACCATCACAAAATGTTTTTACATTAACTAGACTCCAGTCTTTCAATTACCATCACAAAATATTTTTACATTAACTAGACTCCAGTCTTTCAATTACCATCACAAAATGTTCTTACCTATCAACTTGACTCCAGTCATTAGGTTACCATCACAAAATATTTTTACATAAACTAGACTCCACTCTCTCAATAACCATCATAAAATGTTCTTACATTAACTGTACATGAGTCTTTCAATTACCATCACAAAGTGTTCTTACATTAACTAGACTTCAGTCTTTCCATTACCATCATAAAATGTTCTTACGTTAACTAGACTTCCGTCTTTCAATTACCTTCATAAAATGTTCTTACATTAACTAGATTTTAGTCTTTCAATTACCATCATTAAATGTTATTACATTAACTAGACTTGAGTCTTTCAAATACCATCACAAAATGTTTTAACTTTAACTAATATTGATTCTTTCAATCGCCATAACAAAATATTCTTACATTAACTGGACTTACGTCTGTCAATTGCTGCCCTACAAGACGGCACCAGGTGCGATGGCCACTGACTGCTTTAACAGATGGTGATTAAAGATCAGAGAAGAAAAAGAAGATGTCTTTCAATTGCCGCCATAAAATCTTCTTACATTTAACTAGACTAATTGTCACATTAACTAGACTAACTGTGACATTAACTATACTAACTGTGACATTAACTAGACTTACTGTGACATTAACTGAGTGCTTTAAATTACCGTTACAAACTTTTCATCAGTTAACTAGACTATCTAGGCGTGCGATCACATATGGTATTTGCCCCAAGCTGTTGTAAAGAGCATCAAAATGTGTTATAACCCTGGGGAGTGTAAGTACGTCTCGGGGCGAGTATAAACGATAAAGAATAATGTCTTATATATTTCCCCACAGGTACACAGTTAGGATTTTTATTTGAAATAAACTCGCGATTTATCATTACATTACAGATCTGGACCAAACTAGAACGTTGAGAACCACTAAAGCAGTCTTACAAGGGGTGGGGTTGGGGGGGGGGGGGAAAGTCCGTTTATTGTGTCTAAATGCTGTTTTCGATCCAACAAACAAAAATGAGATTAAAAAAAGATACTTACTTACTTACTTACTTAGTCGTTTCTCTTCTACCGTGAGGTGTAGAGGTTTGTAAGAGAGAGAGAGAGAGAGAGCGCCATACTAATCTATCGGCTGTCTTCCTGCTGGCTTGGTTCCATTCTAGTCCTTGGTCCTTCAAAGATTGTCTAATGTTGTCTTCCCAGCGGACTTTGGGTCGTCCTGGAGGTCTGGATCTCTGGCTCTTAGTTTCCCATGTTTGCCGTGGTAGCCGATCTTCATCCCCCAAAAATATATATTAATAAAATAAAATACGCACATGTGTTTTCTAAAGCGCTAATTACGTTTAACCTTTCGATGTAGTGAATTTAAAGCACGGCTGTGGAGTCGGCCAAAACATTTTCCGACTCCGACTCCTGAAATTTTACAAGTCCGACTTCGACTACAGGTTTCTATTAGTCCTATGGAACAAAACTCTGAATCGAAAACCGAAAATTTTTTGTTAACCGACTCTACTAAAAAAACGACCGACTCCCCGACTCCGACTCAATAGCCCTGATTTATCGAGTGTAATGTCATAGACACTGGTACTAGACGACTGATATGTGGTTGTGCATGAAGCTGGCACACCCGTGTAGTTACTTCTGAGCTTTTATGAGTCAAAGAAATAATAGGCTCCAGCTACGATGGTCTGGTTATGTCTGCAGAATAGGAGAAGATTGGCTACCGCGACAAGTATGGGAAAACACGAACCAGGGATCCAGATCTTCAGGACGACCCAGAATCCACAGGGAGGACAACATTAGACAATCTCTGAAGGACCGAGGACTAGATCGGAACCAGACCAGGAGGAAGACAGCCGATATAACAGTATGGCGCCCTTTCGTCCAAAATCTATACACCTCACGGTAGAAGAGGAACGACTATGGAAGTCAGAAATAATAGGACTCCTACTTTCTCTTGTACAAGGCGACTAATATGAAGTTGCGCTTGGGGCTGGCAACCTCATCATGTGAAACGAATTGCTACAGATACCATCGCTGCAAGAGCATATGAGTGATTTGGTGCAGGCTTCTCGCATGGGAACCAACTGCAGTGTGTACATGCTCCATATGGAGCGGAAATGACAATAATGATGATGAAGATGGCAACCTCATCATGTAAAACGAGTTGCCACGGAAACCACTGCTGCAATAGCTCTTGAATGCTTGGCTCAGTGTCATGGGATTTCTAACCTTACTCTGCAGTGATGGTCCAACAATGGTCACAATTCAGAGTATCTACTGAGGGTCTTCAAATGTATCTACCTTTCGCTCAAGATTACCCTTGGCAAAAATGTGAATTGAAGAATGTAGGTAGCCTCATAGGAATGTAAGAAATAAAGCACCACAGCTATATTATCGAGGCCGTAATGAACTTAGTATCTTCCCAGACCTTCTATGAGGAAAAGAGAATTTTGCTCGTTTGATGAGCCCCCAACTGATTAAATTCAGTAAAATATTACTTCAATAGCTCTGTTTATGTGTATTTAAAATGACTGAGACAAGCGGTGCAGTTCGCTCAAAATATTTAAATCAACTATAAATTTGTATATATACAGATAACAGATTTAATAATAAATTATATTTCACAAGGTTAAAATACGTAAAAGTGTTTATGAAAATTTTTTAGCCTTCAGGGTTCATCACAGGTGATCATCTGGTTAGTTATGGGAGTTTTCTAAAAGAGTTCACTTTGCAGCTCTGAATGGGTACTTAGCTGCCAGTAAGGTGTCGGTTGGCTTCTGCTCCAGCCGATGTTGGTTCCTTGCAGGTTATAGAATGGTACGTCTCGTCACTGTTCAAGTCTGGTGGCGGTAATACGTTACAAGTAGTATCAAGGGGTCATAACGAAGATGGTCCAGCGTCTTCAAGTCCCGTCTGATGTTTGTGTCTAGCTTTGACTGATGGCCACTTATACCATACACTTGTTCCACAGATAGCACCGCGTAGATAGACGCACATGTGACCGCATCTGAAATAAATGTATATTTTAAATATTTTTGCGTATTTTTCTGCATTATCATTGAATGCAGATGACGCGCTTTGCTGCATCGATTTGTTGCCATACAAATCAGACTCTTGAGGCATTGTAATATATTAGTCGTCAATGATAGACGTATTTTTCGGTGTTCTTACTCTGATGTGAAGAGAAGACACATACATGTTAACATGTTTATGAACTGAAAGACGATGAAGTTTATTCCTGCCGAATCTTTCCAAGAATCCGTCGAGATTTATAATTGTTGCCAGATAACGGCTCATTTCGATGTCTCACGCCTCGGAGACTTATAGCCCTGCTTGCCACGGCAGAACTTCCATTGAATTCGTTGTAATCAATGGCTAGTGCGTCCATCTGGCATGAGGAGCGAGATTAGATGTCAAAGTAATATAAATAATCTTCAAATCGACGAAGTCTTCGATTTGGTCAAGACGTTGACCTTGGTGTTATAATGACCGGCGCTATCAATCAAAGGCCATCTCAATGTCTATCTTAACGATGTTTGATGCCCACCACATGATCGTTGTATGAAATGTTCCTGCCATGCTACTATGTTGATGCCACTTTGCCTTTCCATGATGTCATTTTATTTAATCGTGAATAAACTGTCTCGTCATTGAAGTCTACAATGGATCCAGTCTCCTTTACTTACTTGTTGGTCAACCTTAGGACCCAACTGTCATAGTTGATGTTTATATTACCACCTTTGGCCCATCTAAACGGTCCACGTTATTCGCGTTATCAGCAAATAAATCGGCTAGGGCCTATAAGCCCGATAATAATACAACCATACAACAAAAGTGGTAACAAGATAATAGAGGTCGTGGTAACAACCACCAATGGTACCACCGACTAGTATCTTGGCCCGAAAATCAGGTTAACCTCCCTTTCATTCTACCATCATATCTTCCTCAGAACGTTACCCTCTCTGAGCATTAATATTAATCTCAGTGAGAGGAAAACACCCATCGCATTTATATAAAACATGTTCACATATACATATGCACTGGTTAACAGGTTAATATAATAATTATGTACATTATTTCTGTCACCATCCAATCCCTACTCCATATGGAATTTGGGACTACCTCTGTGGTGAGTATTGGGGGAACTACGACAGTAGTTTTTGCCAGGAATAGCCTATGAGATATTAGGTAGAAGGTCTCTAGAAAATGGCTCGTTAAGAAAGAATAAAGACCTATTCGAGATAGGGACAAGAAGAAGGGAATGCGAATGTTTTCCACTGGACAGTGTTTTCTGGTTAATTATGGAAAGAGTTGTATTTCCCCACGACCTTAGCTTCTGCCCTTAAATCCCGTAACAGAAAAAGCCCCCAACCTCATCTGAGTGTAGAAATGTTCCTATATGTAAATATTTAACACCGACAGCACGAGTGATACATTAACAAACTAGATAATGATCAAACGATTATTGCGTTTATTAATTAAATATCTACACATATAGGGTTAGTAATGGTTAAAACGTGATTATGGTAGAAGACGATTCACACAAAACACACACAGATGAGATATTAATATTGTAGTTAATTAAGTAGTAGTTAATTAAGAATGAGCTTGTGCAAAGCGAAATGATGATGATGTGATATGATACGAGTTACCAAAATGGTGAGTAATCTACACAGTCCATGTGTGCTGAAAGCTTCACCCGGATAGGATGATTCGCATGTATGCATAGAATGTCCCAAGTTGTTATGTGTTATATATATATATATATATATATATATATATATATATATATATATATATATATATATATATATATATATATATATATATATATATATATATATATATATATATATATATATATATATATATATATATATATCGTCAACGTTTCCATTACGACACAAGTTTTCATCAGAACTTCCTTGTGAATTACTAGAGTTTATATCTCGTGTTAAAGTGCGATAATACTAGCTAGACTCTTGTGGGTTTTAAATATAATTTAATACCGGAGTGATCTAGAGGTCTCACCTAACGAGTGTAGAATGTAATAATGATATCATTGTTAAAATGTTTGTTTTTTTCTACATCTAGGCGATCAACCCTGCGATCTAGCGGTCTGAATAGCTCCAGAAACATTCATAAAATATTATTGGGTCTTAGATTTGGACCTGTGCGGTACCCTTGTTTTCTTACAGAGAGTCCCCACATATAAACATTTAAAGAATAAAAAAACCAGAACTGGACAAGAAATTACCCAGATTGTTCACAGCAAATCTGATCCGCCTGTGGTGGCCAAATATCTATATATAAACATTTGTTTCCAGAATATTGACCATCGTAGTTTTTTTTCTTTTCTCAAGTGGATTTATCCAGAAAAAGGAATACTTGGGTCCATAACCGGCACCCAACCCCAGAGTGAGAGATAAAAACAGATAGGATATCCTTTGCTTATCCTTATTGGTTTTCTAACAGTGTACCCACCAGACATTTTCCTTAAATATCGGACTTCTGTCTGCTGCCCATGGTGAACATTTTGATCGCAATATATATTTACCTGCACTACCTGACGTGAACTTTTGACACATAAAATTAGCACTATTTAAGCGGACGTTCCTCATTACGAAAAATTAATCATTCTTGGAGGAACTTGGGTCCCTTGGATAGCACCACCCTAAAATATGTCAAAGATACACAGATATGTTCAAGAGTAGTAGGTAAGTGTGAGAGCGTGTGGCCACAGACTGACAGATTGTAAGAAAGAGAAATGAATATTTCATATTTTGTATAATCATTATACTCACTTCATTCTTTTTCGGGTTCGCAAATACTGTTATATCATTTCTTGTCTTCTTTGTTTCAGGATAGATTAACTAGAGACTTGGTTCTGCTATTTTATCGTCTATCCATATACTTTATTATAATCTGTAATCTTTAGGGTTAATTACCTCTGTCGGAACCTACTTTGGGATCTTTTACAATAGAGGAGTTAATAAATTTTCTTGCATTTTTATGTCTGTAAACTATACGTTCTGATAGATAATATTGATGTTGTGATTTTTTTCTAAGATAATAAACATAATAAACCTTAAGTTATCGTATTGGTCAAAAACCCCGCCCATTATATGTTAACCATAGTTCGTTTTCACGTCTGTACGTATTATGTCACATAATTGTGTGTATATGTAAGTGGAGTGTAACTCGTATATATATGTACCAGGAGAGAAAGTGAGTCTTGTTAAATATTGTCGTAAGATAGGCTGGATTAGAGCAATTAATCAATCCAGAGACTGTCCTTTCTCTTACACTCTCACCCTTGTGAAAAATAAAGCTATTTCTTACCCCTTATTCTCACATAGTTTACCATTATCACCTCTGCTCAGACGGGGCCTTAAAAATCTTCAACCTATCTCAATAAAATCTACGACACTGTGGTGCAGCATGTTGAAAACCCAGCATTGCACACTAAGCTTGGGGCAATCACGTGGGCACCAGACTTAATACTGGCTCTTGACTAAATGGCCGCATGCAGGCAATTTCTACAATGGAGACATGGCAGGTGGTGAGTACCGGGAAGTGGCTCTGTGCAGGACGTGAGGATTCCTTAGGAGAGCCCAGAACAAGAGCACAGCATCGTGTAAGCTCTGCATAATTGGAGAGCCCCCTTAGATGACGGGGAATGCACAGTATGCCACCCCACTTATCCCCAACTGCTAACTTAGAACCATAAGTGGGGTCCTCTGGATGCGTGTCAGGCCAGGATAAAATACCTGGGAAAGAGACTGGAGCTCAGAATTCCCAACTCAGTATGTTGCAGGATTGCAGAAAAGCCATTGGAAAGACAGGTCTATTTTGAAGATAATGCCAAGCACAACCATATTTTCACCATACGAGCTCGGACGCCGCCTCGGTAAACAAGGTCCGCGCAGAGCAGTGACACCCCAGGCTGCTTGCGAATAGTCTACTACCTGGAACATAAACAGATTAGGGATGAGCCCACTCTCCCAATGAAGAGGTGCTGAAGTTGATACTGGGCCAGAAGGCGCACCGGTACCACAGTATCACGCAACTCGCTTTTTTCAATGGATGAGTACACCGTCAAATAAATCTCTTGCTGGTGCTCGCCCTGTGGAGCTCAACCAGGCGGGTTCAGTGCCAGGCTCTGAGCCTCGACAGAGCCCACCCTTAGCTACTGGAGAACCTTCTAGACCGTCTTGTAGAGTCAGCAGACGGCGGAGAACTACTGACCGATGTCGTAGATTTTCGATAGGAGAATTAAGACTAGGTTTGGTCCCTTCTGAATAGGTTTGAATAGGTGATAGACTCAGTGAGAGTTAGTGAAAGGTAAATAGAATTTCCACACACGTGAGATGATAGATTTGATATAGTGGCTGTCTCTGAAAGCGAAAAGAATTCTTCTCTCTCTCATCTATCTTCTACAACAGTTGTTACAGCGTCAGACAGACTACACCAATATACATATTACGTATATTTCTATCACTCACAGGCACGCACATACACGTGACGACAGGTAAACACACAGACGTGGGAAAACTATAACAATGATATATATATTATCTAGAACGAGCTGACCAAACACGATTATTAAGTTCAAGAGCGATTTTATTATCAGGAAAAATCGGCTCACAACATCAAAGAAAGTACATCAAGGAAAATACATATACACATAGTCATAAAAAATCAAGGAAATGTTGCAAGGATGATAGCCCCGTTATAGTGTTAACTCTAGGTTTAGCCCGGCCCTGTTAAGAGAACAGATGATGGCGCCCGAGTCACAGATACATAGGGTTTGAGTCTAAGAGTTTTTCTTTGTTTTATCTCGTAATTATATGCACAGAGTTTGAAAAAAAAAAATCTGATTTAACCTAAGACAAAAACACAAGAACTCTAGCCTTAGCAACAAATTATGCAGATTGAAAAAAAAATTAGGACAGCAACAGGGTGTCAAAGATAAAATAGTGAAAAATATCACTCAAACCAGCGTACACTCATTCATTCCGCCATGGCTTCTCATACTTGTACTCACGACTTTGCTTGCTGCCTCTTGGAACACATTGATTTTAGATTTTCACACAGACTCAAAAAATGCAGTCTTCTGCCAAGAAGTCCCCAGTTCCAAAAGACGTATTTAACTTGGAGTCTCCGGGAACGACTACTTGGGTATGCAAATTTGTTCAAATGTCTGATTAAGTCACCTAACAATTATTCCAGGCGCGGGAGTTAGCAGAGCACAGTGTCAATAGCGTAGGTTTCTAAAAAATGATGAATGTCAGGTCGGTGCCTTCCCTCAGTATAGGATTCACTTTAGTCACATCACAGATTTGTCCACAAGATATAATCTAGTCGGGAAATGATTGTTAATATTCACGCCACCAGGCAGCAAATTATATAGAGTTTCTAGAAGAAATTAAGTGCTGGCTCCAAGGTCCAGTATTTATCATTACAGTCTTTGAAAACCCGTTATAGGGATATTAGTATTTCTGTCTAACTTGCACCGTCAGATCAGTGTTACTTGAGAAAACCCACGTGGTTCAAAATAAGGACTGTCTATTTCTTCACAAGTATGGAAACTACTACTAGGTGCTGGTAAAGTTAGGGTCACCCCAAAACTTTCACTGTGTGGAGGAAAAATAACACATATAATATAATAAACAGAATCTGTACTGGTTAAAACTTACATTTAAACTTGCAAGCAGAGAGCTTTGCTTATCATTTAAACTTCCCGTGACGTAAGTTATATTTAAAAATCAGCAATCCTCCTAAATTAAGAACACGTGCGTATTCCGTCACCATTCATGAGGCTGGATTCTAGAGTTTATACGTTAGTTTAGAAAAATACACTCGACTGAGTATTAGCAGTTAAATTACACTTATAAATAGCTACAATTGCCGTTATAAGCCAGCAATCAAATTATTATTCTGCTTTCTACTGAATGCTTCCCTAGAAAATATAATAGCCTACCACTTTATTTCTCTTCTGCGCTAAAGAAATAGATTAAAATGAATTAAGCGATTTAACACTTTAACACTCACAAAATCTATATATCTATCATATTAATTACCTCAACCACAGAATTACAGGTAGTCGCACAACTTAAGAATAAAAATGCTGAAAATATTTCTGGAAGTCTAGAAGTTCGACAAATTGCCGAAACAAACTGAGATCTTCGCTAACAGCTATTCTGTTTTCGAGCGACCTATCTACTGTGGAGTCTATGAGCGAGAATGAAATTAAAGTTTCAAACTTGGCCAATATCTTAAAATCAGACAAAGGGCCCAAACTTATTTCGCCAAGCGAAATTATCTCCCCTACTCCCAACATTTACGTCCGCTTAACGCGTGTCGTAACTGTCACCTACTGACCACGATGTACGCGTGTCAGTTTCAAATCCCAGACAGCCTGACTCCATTTCAGGGCAGTTTTCACACTACAGCTGACCATGGCCCAAGTGAGCGCCGTGTCAGTTTGGGATTTTCGAGACAAATGTCTGGATACTGACCGGTGCAGATGTAAAGTATCACACCTCACCGGGACTAATGCCGAGAAGAAGCTCGCGCGCTCGGTGAGAATGTAGACGATTTGCTACGTCCTATGTTCAGCGAACCGACTTATCACGCCTTCTGACGCCCTGCAGCCCTGACATCTACGTAATATCGTCCTAGCGCGATTCTCAGTTTATGAGAAGGGAAAACAGGTAAAGTTTGCGAATTATATGAAAATAATATTCGCAAAACGAATGGGTGAAAAATATACAGGAAAAATGACTACAGAGATAATAAAAGAGAGAATTTATGTGAAAGAATAGGAAGAAGATGTAGGAAATTAAATGACTATAAACCCTACGTGACAGAGCCTCCCCCCTTTAAGATATGGAAGCACTCCATGTCTACGTTATGGAGTTTAATTTCCTATAACCGTAGCTTCGGGGTGTCTGTCTTCTTCCCTCTCCTCTTCCCCCTCCATCTCTGTCCAATTCCTACTCAAGTCCACTCCTCAAAGTTTCCTTCCCCTGGAATGTCTCATATGCGCGCTTGAAAGAGCGTCGCCGCTTCTGACATTTTTGAAAGATTTCCTGTGATAGCGGTGGAATATCCCTGCCACTATCATCATCTTCGTCAGTTTTGGCGATCGTCAGGAGATGGTCGGAGGTTGGCACTGGTTTTTCCAAGTATCTCTTTAAGAGATTTAAATGGAAAACCTTCTCCTTTCCTTCAATAGAGATCTGGTAGTTAGCCTTAGAAATCTTTTTCAGGACGGTAAACGGCCCTTGCCATCCGATCTTCAGTTGGTTGTTCTCGGTAGGGAGCAACACCAAAACTTTCTCTCCTGCTTCCAGTACTCTCTCTTCCGCGACTTTCCTGTATCGGTTAGCGTGCTTTGTGCGAGCTCGCTTAAAGTTAGTCGTTGCTAGGTCCCACCCTAGTTTCAACCTTTCCTTTAAAACCGACACATATTTACTTGCTGAGACGACTGTCTCATCCGCCTTCTCGTCTGTCAGAGACTGAAGTAAGGCTTCAAGCGGGCCCTTAATGGGTCTGCCAAATAAGAGTGTAGCTGGCGGAAATCCTGTGGAAGTATGAGGAGATTCTCTGTAGCCAAATAATGCTGCAGGAATACAGAGATCCCAATCTTCAGGTTTCACTTGTGCCAGCTTACTTAGCATCATGGTGAGGTTTCCATTAGCACGTTCCACGAGCCCATTTCCGGCCGGAGTATATGGCTTAGTGTGGATGTGCTGGGTCCTCAAGATCTTAACGATCTCATCCATCAACAGGTTTCGGTATGGAGATCCCTTATCCGTCAACACTTGCTGAGGGAATCCCAACCGAGTGAAAATCTGCACGAGGGCTTCTGCGACATGCTTGGCATCTGCGCATGTTAGCGGGATAGCCTCTGCCCATAAAGTGCATGTATCGACTAAGGTCAGGATGAACCTGTTCCTTCTTTTAGTCCTTTCGAAAGGCCCTAAAATGTCGATCACAACCCGTTCGAATGGTGTACCCACTATTGGCATTTCACCCAAAGAAACTGGGGGTGCCCGTTGCTTGGGTGGCACACGTTGGCACTGGGCACAGGATTTGACATATCTGATGATATCAGTATTCACTCCTGGCCACCAATAATGAGTGGTTATACGTTGGTTTGTGGCGTTCTGTCCCATATGTCCGGTAAAGGGAAGAGAGTGCCCCATTTCTAGGATTTGGCTTCTGTACTGTTTCGGTACTAGGAGCTGGTTGTAACCTTGGTCAGGCTTGCCCGTTCTCCGATAAAGTACGCCATCCTCAGAAAAAATGTCCCCGTGCTGTTTGGGTTCCTTCGCCATGGGCAGTTTCCTAAAGCAGGGTGCCAAAGTAGGATCCTTTTGTTGCGCTTCTTTAAGTTCCATAGGTAACAAATTAGGCGCAGGCTCCCGTTCCTTCTTGGTTTGCCCTCTTGTAGTTACTGCTGCCACAATCGGCTCTTCCGGTTTCCCAATACACACGTATCTCCCGCCAAGTATGACTGGGTAGATGGGATCATCCATAACAGCCGCTTTGATCACACCTCTGACAAAGTCAGAGTGTATCTCCACCAATGCGATGGGAAGCGCTGTAGGTGCATCACTCTTACGAACTCCACAAAGTTTGACGGTCTCTCCTGTCTCTTGACCGGGTTTAACCAGGTTTCTGGCAACAATGCAATCGTAAGAAAGCCCCGTGTCAAATAAGCAAGAAGTTTGAGAACCGTTCAAAATAACAATACCTCGCGTTGAGGGTCTATCCCCAAGAGGTTGGGAATCACTGTCAATAATTCCGCCTTGCGAGACTGTTAATAAGCATCCGATGCGTTTTGGCTCGGTGTGCTCGGTCTGATCATATGTCCCGTGCTCAGGGGTTTTCCCTTTGCCACCTTGTCCTTTCTGGCTGCGCTGCCATGTAGGGCGGTCGGGTTGATCAGACTGTTTGGGGTGGTTGGGGTACTTGTTCTTGTAGAACTTGGATTTTTCAGGAGGGGGGTTTTGAGGTCCAGTTTCTCTGTGGTTGTTTTGGTTAGAAGCCTGAGAAGATTGCTCTAGGTTATGTTTTCGAAAATGCTCCTCTGTCGGTTTCCGCTTTGTGGCCGGTAGTTCAGCCAGCGCATTGTGATAACGCTCAGACTTTTCCAAAATGTCTTCAAGTTTTTCTGCCCCCTGCTCAGCGAGAAATCTCCGGGTATCAGCAGACAAAGTGTTCTTTATTTGTTCAGTTAGAACAAGTTCCTCAAGACCTTCATAGGTAGAGGGGAGCTGCGAAAGCTCAAGGCACTTTGTTAGATATCCCTTAAGACGAGATGAGAACTGGTGAAAAGTTTCAGAATTCTCTTTCCGGCTGTTGCGAAACAGTTGCAAAAACTTGCGAGCGTTCATTTCAAAGCGCTCCAGTAACGCTTTCTTCAACACATCGTAGTCGTCTTGTTGGCTACTTTCCAGCTTAGAATAAACATCATAAGCAGAACCTTTTAGGGCCTGGGAAAGTTTTATATTCCAACGCGACCTCTCTAACCCGTACAGAGTTGCAATTTTCTCAAATTTCTCTAGCCAAGTGTCAATCTTCTCATTTGGACAAGGGAAAGATTCTAGCGGGAAAGACATAGCAGAGAGATGAGTAGATTGAGTGTTAGAAGGATCAGTTAAGGAAGAATGAGGAGAAGACTCTCCATTGCTGGAGGTAGAGGCAGCACCACGACTTTGGAACTCTAGAGTTTTAAGCGCCAACTCGTGCTGTCTCTGTTCCCTCTCCTTCTCCTGCTGTCTCTCCTCCCTCTCCTTCTCCTGCTGTCTCTCCTCCCTCTCCTTCTCCTGCTGTCTCTCCTCCCTCTCCTTCTCGTGCTGTCTCTGCTTCTCCTTCTCTCTTTCCTCATGCTGCATCCTGCGAATTTCCATTTCCTCATCCATCTTCTTCTGCTGTAAAGCTTCGGCTGCTTCTTCTTTCCTCCTTAGTTCTTCTTTTTCCTCTTTAGCTTCAGCTGCTTTTCTCTCCGCGTCATATCTCTCAAGTTCGTCCCTGACAAAAGCTTTCGCTTCCTCTCCTTCCAGTCCCTCCTCTCTCGCTTCGTCCCTGAGGAGTTGTCTAAGCTTTGCCCTCTCGGCCATATTATGTCAGTGACTGAGACACGTGGAGATAGAAAATAGGAAAAAGAATAACCTGGTTCCTACCACTTACGAGAAAAAAAAACCAAAAATTCAAAAGATGATATCCTTAACCCTGGGATACCTCCTCCAAAGTAAAATCTAACTATCGCTGCTATTATCGGCAATAAAGCACTTAATGCAAAACACGACTACGCCAAATAAATGGTAGTTAAGATTACAACTGAAAAATAAGTTGCTACAGTGGAAAAGCAAAAGAATATTGCAAAAATTAAAGAGAAAAATAATCCCTTAATTTTTAAAAATCCACTATAAGTTCGCCCCTGAAGTCAGATCGGGTAAGGGAGGGAATTAATCTGGACAAAAAGTCCGAAACACACTCCTTAACTTAGTTCAAACGCCGTTCTGCCTCAGTACCCAGTGAATGTTATACACTCACCACTTTACCAGCATTTAGTATTAAAATCAGCAGTTAACATATATCCCGACAAAATCAACCTGTAACCAAAATGTATATTATTCAAAGATGCTGTGAAAAAAAAAACTTATTAGTTTGTGTGGTCAGCACGCCCGTAAACAGATCGCTAGTCTAGGGGGTAATTTTTTTTAAAAAGATACACAACTCACAAGACATCACACTCTTACTCTATTACAGAATAAGAATCTTAAATACAAAATCCAGATAGACGAGTCCACGTTTGTCGTACTCGTCTTCCTATTCTAAGTTCAAAGACCGGAAACGAGCCCTCATTTGTCGTAGATTTTCGATAGGAGAATTAAGACTAGGTTTGGTCCCTTCTGAATAGGTTTGAATAGGTGATAGACTCAGTGAGAGTTAGTGAAAGGTAATAGAATTTCCACACACGTGAGATGATAGATTTGATATAGTGGCTGTCTCTGAAAGCGAAAAGAATTCTTCTCTCTCTCACCTATCTTCTACAACAGTTGTTACAGCGTCAGACAGACTACACCAATATACATATTACGTATATTTCTATCACTCACAGGCACGCACATACACGTGACGACAGGTAAACACACAGACGTGGGAAAACTATAACAATGATATATATATTATCTAGAACGAGCTGACCAAACACGATTATTAAGTTCAAGAGCGATTTTATTATCAGGAAAAATCGGCTCACAACATCAAAGAAAGTACATCAAGGAAAATACATATACACATAGTCATAAAAAATCAAGGAAATGTTGCAAGGATGATAGCCCCGTTATAGTGTTAACTCTAGGTTTAGCCCGGCCCCGTTAAGAGAACAGATGATGGCGCCCGAGTCACAGATACATAGGGTTTGAGTCTAAGAGTTTTTCTTTGTTTTATCTCGTAATTATATGCACAGAGTTTGAAAAAAAAAATCTGATTTAACCTAAGACAAAAACACAAGAACTCTAGCCTTAGCAACAAATTATGCAGATTGAAAAAAAATTAGGACAGCAACAGGGTGTCAAAGATAAAATAGTGAAAAATATCACTCAAACCAGCGTACACTCATTCATTCCGCCATGGCTTCTCATACTTGTACTCACGACTTTGCTTGCTGCCTCTTGGAACACATTGATTTTAGATTTTCACACAGACTCAAAAAATGCAGTCTTCTGCCAAGAAGTCCCCAGTTCCAAAAGACGTATTTAACTTGGAGTCTCCGGGAACGACTACTTGGGTATGCAAATTTGTTCAAATGTCTGATTAAGTCACCTAACAATTATTCCAGGCGCGGGAGTTAGCAGAGCACAGTGTCAATAGCGTAGGTTTCTAAAAAATGATGAATGTCAGGTCGGTGCCTTCCCTCAGTATAGGGTTCACTTTAGTCACATCACAGATTTGTCCACAAGATATAATCTAGTCGGGAAATGATTGTTAATATTCACGCCACCAGGCAGCAAATTATATATAGAGTTTCTAGAAGAAATTAAGTGCTGGCTCCAAGGTCCAGTATTTATCATTACAGTCTTTGAAAACCCGTTATAGGGATATTAGTATTTCTGTCTAACTTGCACCGTCAGATCAGTGTTACTTGAGAAAACCCACGTGGTTCAAAATAAGGACTGTCTATTTCTTCACAAGTATGGAAACTACTACTAGGTGCTGGTAAAGTTAGGGTCACCCCAAAACTTTCACTGTGTGGAGGAAAAATAACACATATAATATAATAAACAGAATCTGTACTGGTTAAAACTTACATTTAAACTTGCAAGCAGAGAGCTTTGCTTATCATTTAAACTTCCCGTGACGTAAGTTATATTTAAAAATCAGCAATCCTCCTAAATTAAGAACACGTGCGTATTCCGTCACCATTCATGAGGCTGGATTCTAGAGTTTATACGTTAGTTTAGAAAAATACACTCGACTGAGTATTAGCAGTTAAATTAAATTTATAAATAGCTACAATTGCCGTTATAAGCTAGAAATTTTAATTTTTAGTCTGCTTTCTACTGAATGCTTCCCTAGAAAATATAATAGCCTACCACTTTATTTCTCTTCTGCGCTAAAGAAATAGATTAAAATGAATTAAGCGATTTAACACTTTAACACTCACAAAATCTATATATCTATCATATTAATTACCTCAACCACCGAATTACAGGTAGTCGCACAACTTAAGAATAAAAATGCTGAAAATATTTCTGGAAGTCTAGAAGTTCGACAAATTGCCGAAACAAACTGAGATCTTCGCTAACAGCTATTCTGTTTTCGAGCGACCTATCTACTGTGGAGTCTATGAGCGAGAATGAAATTAAAGTTTCAAACTTGGCCAATATCTTAAAATCAGACAAAGGGCCCAAACTTATTTCGCCAAGCGAAATTATCTCCCCTACTCCCAACATTTACGTCCGCTTAAAACGCGTGTCGTAAAGTGCCACGTCATAATTCACTGAAATACAGAGGGAGTGAACAGCAAGCAGGCTGGATACAGCAAACAGACGGAGTTGGAAAACATCTTGTATGAGAAGCAAGTCAGTGTTTGCTGTATCCAAGAGACTCACTTGAAAGTAGATCAAATCTTTACAATAAGGGGATATCAATGCTTCAGATCCGACAGACAAGATAGACGAAAAGGAGGAGTACTTACTCTTGTAAGGAATAACATTCATGCACATGAAAGGAAAACCTACATGGACGGAGCAGAATATCAGCTGTTGCAGCTAAAGGTAGACAAGATGGAAATAGAACTTCCGAACTTTTACTGTCCAAACAACAAACCCCTGAGTCTCAGCTCTATACAGTACCAGCCACCAACTTTATAGCAGTTGGAGACTTTAATAGCCACTCCCAGAGCTGGGGCTATAACCATCTAGATCACAGGGGTGAAGAGGTTGAAACATGGCAAGATGTCCACTCTCTAATCCTAGTCAATACTGCCACAGATGCTCCTACCTTCTACTCCAGAGGATGGCACACAACTTCAACTCCAGATCATGCCTTCGCCACCCCAGATATAGCTGGACTCATTAGTAGAGAAGTAGGAGACCAACAAGGAGGAAGCGACCATCGCCCTATCTTTCTTACTGCCCAGAGTGTAACTCTCAGCACAGGCCCAGCCATTTGCTTACTTAGTCGTTCCCCTTCTACCGTGAGGTGTAGAGGTTTGGAAGAGAGAGCGCCAGACTTTCCTATCGGCTGTCTTCCTCCTGGCCTGGTTCCATTATAGTCCTCGGTCCTTCAAAGATTGTCTAATGTTGTCCTCCCGGCGGACTCTGGGTCGTCCTCGGGGTCTGGATCCTTGGTTCTTTGTTTCCCATGCTTGTCGTGGTATCCGATCTTCTCCCATTCTGCAGACATGGCCAAACCATCTTAATTGGGACTGTTCTACTTGGGTCTGCAGGGGGTAGGATTTAAGGCCTTGACGTATTGTCTGGTTGCGTACCATGTCTCTTCTTGTTACTTCAACCCCCTTCCTCAGATACCTAATTTCTGAGGTTTGGATCTGGCTTTTATGGGTTGTAGTCATTGCCCATGACTCGCATCCATATGTCAAGACTGGGACATAGGTGGAGCGGTATACAGCCATCTTCGTTTTCTTACCAACCTCTCTCTTGCTGAGGAATCCTCGATTTATGGCCTGAAAAAGTCTCCCAGCTGCTGCTTTTCGAGTGGCCAACTCTTCTTTGATGCCTCCCTTTCGGTCTATAATAGTTCCGAGGTATTTAAAGTGGTCGACCTGCTCCAGGACCTGTTCTCCCAGCTTAATATGATGTCTTCTTTCTTCTCGTGATATCACCATGGATTTTGTTTTAGAGCTGCTTATGACCATCCCTCTCTTCTCCAGCTCTTCCTTCCAGACTTGCAGGTTGGATTGGAGATGTGCCTCTGATTTAGCAATCAGGGCAATATCCTCAGGAAATGCCAGCTCCGAATTAAAGACCTGTCTCATCTTCCAGTACCCCACTGAATACGTTCTTGTTCTCTCCTTACATGCCTTGATGACATCCATTACAAGATGGAATTACAAAAAAGCCAACTGGGGTTTATTCAGGCATCAGGTGAACACGCTGCTGTCTGACCTCTAAGTGCAGAACAGAGACATTAATGAAGTGGTAAAAGACTTCAACAGATGCACACTTCAAGCTGCAAAATAAACCATTCCCAAAGGATGCCGGTGTAACTACACACCATACTGGTCCAGCACACTCCAAAAACGCCAGGAAGCTATGGACAGAGCTAGAAAGGACGCAGAGTCTCAGCCTTCACTTGAAACTCACAACAGAGCACAAAGCTAGAAGAAAAACGGAAAAGCTGGAGAAATAAAACGGCAGTGCTGAACCTTGAGAAAGACGGCAAGAAACTTTGGAGATTAGTCAAATATCTAAATGAAGAGAGTTCCTCGCCTAGGCAGACTATCAAATTGGATGAAGATTGCAAATTTCTCAGAGGAAAACAAGCTGCAGACCTGTTTGCTAGAAGACACATTCAGAAAGCAATTTATCCATTAACATAGACCATCAGAGAGAGATAAGAAAAGAAATAGTGGCAACCATGGGACAGACAGATACTCCTGCGCCAATGAGGGAACCCATCACACTAGGAGAACTACAGAACGCTATTTCCAAGCTTAAGTTAAAAAAGTCACCCGGCCCAGACAAAATCAGCAACGAAATACTAATAAATCGGAGCTCAGCAGCAAAGACAAAACTGCTTGAGATATTCAACCACAGCTGGGTGAAAGGAACGGTACCCCAAGTCTGGAGAGAAGCCATCACAATACCCATACTAAAGAAAGGGAAATGTAAGACCAAGGCTGCAAGTTACCGGCCAATCAGTCTCACAAGCTGTGTTGGGAAGACTATGGAGCGAATAGTCAACCACAGATTGAAATGGTATTTAGAGTCTGAGCAGATCCTGGTGCCGGAACAGCTGGATTTAGAGAATGCTACAGTATAGAAGACCAAGTTACTTACTTGTCTCAAGCAATAGAAGATGCCTTCCAGGAGAAGAAAAAGGTCCTAACGATCTGGGTCGACTTCAATCAGGCCTTTGACAAGGTGTGGAAAGATGGCCTCATTGCAAAACTTAGGAGAAGTGGAATCCAAGGCAACATGATGAAATGGATCCAGTCATACTTGCATAACAGGAGAACTAGAGTAACTCTTGACGGTCTGCAGAGTAGAAAAGTGTTGCTCTATCAGGGGGTACCTCAAGGAGGAGTAATTTCCCCAACACTCTTCCTTGTTTACATCAATGACCTGGTGAAAGATCTCCCTGCAGGAGTTAAAGCTGCCTTATATGCAGATGACCTAGTACTCTGGTGCGCGATGAAAATGTCACCACAGCAAATTATAGAATGCAGCGGGCAGCAGACATGCTAGTGTCATGGGCAGAGAAATGGCTTATCACAATAAACACAGACAAAACCTCCACAACACTGTCCTCCCTCGCCCCCAAAGACAAAGCAGCTAATATACACCTAGGGACAACGACGATCAAGGAAGAAAGCTTCCCCACCTATCTTGGGGTGACATTTGACCAAACGCTTACATGGAATAAGCATATTGAAAATGCAGAGGGGAAAGGCCCGAAGACGACTAGGCATACTCAGAAAATTTGCAGGTACCAACTGGGGAGCAAATGAACGAACTCTAAAGAAGATTTATAATGGAGTAATAAGACCACACTTAGAGGTCGGCTCAGCAGCATGGTCATCAGCTGCTAACTCACATCTGCAGTCGTTGGACAAGGTGCAAAATCAAGCTCTCAGGCTCATTACAGGAGCCATGAAAACTACACCGATATCAGAGATGCAGAAAGCTGCTGTATTACAGACATTGTCCTATAGAAGAGACACAAGAAGCATAATCCAGATGGAAAAGTACAACAGTATGCCAACGCACCCAATGAAGGCAAGACTAGATGATCTGGCATTGGGACGTCTAAAACGTAGCAGCTTTGTGCATTGGGGAAAAAGACGTAAAAGACTGCATCAAGAAGACCTTTCCATGAAGACAACACCGCTGAACCCGCCCTATACCAAGGGAACAAGCCAGCAGTGCCCTCCAAATTAATACATCAGTCAGTGGTCTCACAAGTGGATATGAGTATAATGATCTGCAAAAACGAACTGCTACATTGAGTATGATCAAAGACAGCTATCCCGAACAATCATGGATACATGCCTATACAGATGGATCAGCAACAAATGCTGTTAGGAATGGAGGTGCCGGTATCTTTATCTCATATCCTGACAACCACTATGAGACTAGGCACATTCCCACTGGTAAATTCTGTTCCAACTATACTGCTGAGGTTCAAGCGCTAGAGCAAGCTGCAAATTTGATTTATAACACCAACTCTGACTGCCACCAGGTAGTCATCCTCACTGATGCACTGTCTGTACTGTAAGCTCTCAAGGGTGGTAAACTCCCGCATCTGAGAAATGAACTAAACAAGATAGCTGCCAAAAAGAGAAACATACTTTAGTGGGTACCATCTCATTGTGGTGTACCCGGAAATGAAAAGGCAGATAAACTTGTGAAAAAGGGAGGACAATGTGAACAGGAAGATAATGAAATCACATACCTTGAGAAACAGATAGCTATCCAGACTATCAGAAGAGAACAGAATCAACCCAACGACTACTACCACACCCTTGACCGGCAGGGACAGATCACCATTTTTCGCCCTAGGACAGGGCATAACAAACTGAATAAACACATGCACAAGCTACGATTGTCTGCTTCACCACTGTAAACATGTGGATTAAACGAACAAACTGCTGAGCATGTTCTACAGGATTGTCCTCTGTTCGACCAGTTAAGAAAGATATACTGGCCCAATGACTCAACCCTAAACTCAAAGCTGTATGGAGCTAAAGAGGAACTTCAGACAACGGTCGAATTCATCACGAGAAATCGTCTGACGGTGTAAACATCAAAGATGCGATCGCAAGAAGAAGAAGAGCTACAAGAAACTGACCATCATTATTTAATGCCAGTATTGCCCCACCGATATCAAATCTCACAAAGGTTGTTCAATTAACCTGCCTTGCAGTAATAGCCGGTATTAGCGATAAAACAAACTGACTGTAGCCTCTCCGCTTTTACATTTTAATCCGTGCGCTCCAATTCACTGTTAATATCTTCTTATTAACACATGGTATCACTACACGAAAATGACCATCATTACTTAATGCCGGTATAGCCTTACTGATGTCAAATCTCACAAAGTTTGTTCAATTAACCTGCCTTGCTACTTCAGACCGGAAACTGTGAGGTAACCGTACTCAAACAAATCAACGACCGAATGACATGAATTGAAGGAAGAAAGAGTAAACAGTCAATTGCACACATAATTCAGTACGTAAACTGAGAGCTAGATTAATAATGCCGGAGAGGAGAGAAGAGAACGGACAATTCTGTCACACTCATGCTTCCTAGAAGGGGATCAGCTGCGGTGGTGGCTCCATGCTCCATAAAAAGCGAAAAGGAAAGTGATGATGATGACCAGCTGCAAAAAGTCTTCAGTTGTACTTCTGCATTTTTTCCCACAAAAATCCTTGATCTTCAATTATATTAAATCAGTTATTCTTTCCTCAAAATAAAATCTACGCTGTCGAGCACAGAAAATATCGAGACAATGAGGATTGTGTAATCTATTGATTAAATCGATCTCATTCCGGCCCACGTTTATAATTTTGCCATTATTTTCACCAGCAAGCTATTTTCTTCAATCTAGACGAGATATTCTGCCGTTTCCTGCTTGAAAGGTCACGAAGTCGCGAGACCAAAAAAAATCTGGCTTCTTTACTGTTAAAGAAAAATGTTTGCGAGAACAAGGGACATGGTTTTGAAGGTTACAGCTGAGAAGGAAGAGGGCAGAGGTTGAATTTACTGTCTTACTTTTAAGTTAAAGAATTACAGTCAAACAGATAGACAGATA
Organism: Oreohelix idahoensis; assembly: GCA_024509875.1. Taxonomy (NCBI): domain Eukaryota; kingdom Metazoa; phylum Mollusca; class Gastropoda; order Stylommatophora; family Oreohelicidae; genus Oreohelix; species Oreohelix idahoensis. The sequence continues at coordinate 394,911 of JAMPIV010011640.1, forward strand.
GATACGCAAACAGACAGGCAGATAGATGCACAGAAATACAGACATGAAGGCGAACAGACAAACAGACAGAGAGACAGATAGATAGATAGATAGATAGATAGATAGATAGATAGATAGATAGATAGATAGATAGATAGATAGATAGATAGATAGATAGATAGATAGATAGATAGGATGGATGGATGGATGGATGGATGGATGGATAGATAGATAGATAAATAGATAGATAGATAGATAGATAGATAGATAGATAGATAGATAGATAGATAGATAGATAGATAGATAGATAGATAGATAGATAGATAGATAGATAGATAGATAGATAGATAGATAGATAGACTGGCAGATTTAAGCATTGGAAGACTATGCTCTTGCCTATAGCTTCGTGCTTTTCGATAAAACTGGAATTTATTTAAAAGGGGCCTGGCGAGTTAAAGCTTGCCAATGACCTCGCACAACCTAAAACCACCACTGGGCAGACAAACTGATGCCGACATCTATGCATATTTCACGTAACAGTCATAGAACCGACATTCTTCAATCAAATAGGCATATTTGTTTAAACGTAACTTTCGTAACAGAACACGAGTAAGAACATTTTTTATCGCACAATCAGTGGGGACACATCGCATAACCAGCGGAAGCACACGCCATATCTAGTGGCAGAACACCATATACTTGTGGGAGCACTCGACATAACCAGTGGTAGTACACCACAGAAACGGTAAAGGCACACCACATAACCGGTGGAGCACTCTGCACAACGAGTGGCAGCACACCGTATAGCCAATGTGTATTTTCTTTGTCTTTTGTATCTCGTAAGACGAATCACCTTTTTTCGATTTTGTTCATACCCATCCATTGTACTCCACGTCTTACCACAGTTCCCCTTATCTTCCTCGACTTACATATCTTTAACAAAGGCTGCTTATCGCATGAGATAAAGACAAACAAACGGAACGGAAATTGTAAGTAAAACTACCAGAAACAGAGAGAAAGAAATAATGATAAAGAGAGAGAGAGAGAGAGAGAGAGAGAGAGAGAGAGAGAGAGAGAGAATCAGAGTTAGTAATGACATACTAAAAAGCGTTAGGATCGCCTATCTTTCCTATAGGTGCAAAAAGTTAAAGGTAGTCCCATATAAAATACTGCCATAGGGGAGACCAGTTTTAGAGATTTTATACTAGGTATTAGCTCTGTGAGGTGAGTTGAGCTGTTCCTTTCCTCCCTACCTTTACCTTTGTAGTGAATTTCTAAATACAATATATAAATTAGAATATAACAGTATAGGGCATAAAGGCAAAGATAAGAAAGTACCAAAAAAAAATTTTCTGCTAGAACGGTTGGTGTCGACTACGCCTTCAGATTATTATTTGCTAACGAATAGCCGAACAAAACGGTACCCAATTTTTCAAATTCGTCCTTGACATAAACGAACCACTTTTCCTAGTTCTAAGAAATATTTGCCTAAAATGCATTGTGGAACGAGGAGGGGCAAGGATAGATGGTAAATGCTAATTCGTTTCGCATTGATTTCAAACTAAAAGCCACCCACAGCACAGGGGCAAGCCTTGCCTTAGGGGTTTCCCCAATACGATGAAAAAGTTAGAATTATGGACACTACGGTCATGGAAACATGTTTAGCTCTTATTGTGAATGACCTAAGCTCTCGTATTTCGCTTGATATTACATGGAAAAAGAGTGAACGAGAGGTAGTTTAAAAATAAACAACTAACATAGAAAAAAAGATAGAATTTTGAACCAAACCGCATAGCCCCTTGAAAATCGTATATTCGTGTACCTGAAGACTTGCTGACCAAGAATATGTTGTTAGTTATCTCAATAGTCCCTTAACTAATCAAATAATGATAAAACAATACATAGAGATCAGAGATACTGTCAGGTCAAGTCATATCTGCTTAGATTGGATCGCATATTTTTTGGGGAAAAAAGTAGGTGACAGATAGGCTAAGATAGTACGGTGAATCCGATTGGGTGGAATTTGAAGTGAGACGAAATATTATTGGCTGACCTTTGAATAAACATAAATAGCCTAGTAACGTAGAAAGGTTTGAATGATATTTTTTGAAAGACTGTTTACACTGTAATATTAAGAGTGATTGGCCAACTGAGTCGATATTGTCAGGACAAGCGTTAGGGGGGGGGGGAGGGGAGGGGGGGGGGGGGGGGGGGGGGGGTGGGGTAACGCCATTTCTTGAAAAATTCTACCAGCGATTGATGAGATCAGGCTGTGCTTTCAAATACAATTTCTAGGCAGCCTGGACAATAAAACAGATCGAAACTGTGTCAGTCATCGTCTCTGTGTATTTCATTGAACAAATGTGGTAAGATTGACATTTATTAACATGTATTTTATATAAAAATTGAATGTGAAATAATAATATATGTCTGTACATGAGTGGGTCTATAGCGACCATAAGGCAAAGCCTAGAGATTGATCCACCATGTGATAGACTGTCAGAGAGGTGTAAAACTACAAGAATATGTATGATTGTCATAAAGGAGCATAACACCTATCCTATTATATGGAAAAGATTACAGCTGGAATTGCAGTGGCGTTGTAACTATTAGGGGAGAGGAATACTGGTGTACATTGTCACATCAAAAGATAATGGTGGCATAGGTTGGTATAAGGCTATGACCCTTTTTGTTTGTTTGTAATGTACCTGTCCTAGAATGTGGACTATTAGTGTATGCTAGGTATTAAGAAGGATGCATAACCTTCACATTTCAGAGGTCCTGGGTACTGACGTTAATGTGGTACCAAACGCTTGAAAACTGATTGATTCAGGACTCTGTCTGTATACTGCGAGCCCATGCTAGTGGCCATTGCCTATCAAACAGGGAACAGATTGTCAAGCGAGCAGAGGAAACGTTCTACCTGTCTTCTACTGCCAAGTTAAGTTCATGTTCGGCACCTGGCAGCTCAACTAACAGAACTTTAAAAAGACTATAAAGTGACAGTGAATAAAACTGGGACAAATATTTAATAGTCCCACAAGAGACAAACGAAAACAAACATAACTAAAAGGGTGTGATTTTAAACAACAACCTAGGGGTACTACCAGTATTACCTTAAAGTAGTTAATTACAACTAAAGACGTATATTAGAATAATATTTTTATGTATGGACAGAAGATCTACTGTGCTATTTGACTGATGTAAATGATTCTTTTGATTTCATTTTTGATTGTCAGTCCTGGTTCAAAATAAATTAGAATCAGGATAATAAATTGTAAAAATTATATTTACACAAATTTCAACCACAGTCTTAAATAAGATAGCCTTTTAAAGTGTCGTTTGTATGTTGTTGTGGTAGTACTGTGTGCTGTTGTGAATAATAAACTATTTGTTTGTATGTTTGTTGATTATTGTACATTACACTCTACCTTCATAACCCTAGACACAACACGAAGTCATTTAATATAATAATATAAATACATTTTGAATGAGATAAAAGGGGTGGTAGCGGAAAGGTACCCTGAAAAGTTCACAATACTATTGGGTAAATTCAGGGACCTTCATAGCTAATCTCATTTATTACAATAATAATACCTAACAACAATTAATAACATCAAAATCCACCACAACCTTCCCTAACGCAAAAGCAGAGCCAGGTACTCATTTACAACTGGGTAGACGGGAGCGTGACGGCACCGTGTTCCGAACCCGGTACCTGTGCTGCGAGAGGCCAGATCACTAACCACTCTGCCAATCGGACGATCCATACAGGGGGTAAGAAACGGTAATCCCCCAGCAGATACTGCCGTATGACAGGGCAGTATTAGATTTGACCAAACTATGTCTTCTGATTACGGTTATGGGACAGAAGAGCCAAGTCATCAGCTAAAGCCAGATCATCCAACTGCTTAATCAGATGCAGGGCAAATTGAAAACACTCGATGAGAGGTCACAGCAATTGGGTCTAAAAATACACAGGGAAAAGACAAAAATAATGAGAATAAATGCAGGTAATGATAACAAGGTTGAACTTGAAGAAACACCAATACAAGATGTAGAATCGTACACATATCTTGGTAGTAATATAGACAAAGTTGGAGGGACAGACAGTGATATCAAAATAAGAATACAAAAAGCAAGAGGAGCTTTCATTGCATTGGGACATATATGGAGATCAAGAGAAATCATTTCCAACACGAAAATAAGAATCTTCAACTCAAATGTGAAGTCAGTCCTATTGTATGGCTCTGAGACATGGAGAACAACAAAGACAACTACCAAAAAGCTACAGACTTTCATAAATGGGTGCTTGCGTAGAATAGAAGGATTAAAATGGTATGACAAGGTTACCAACGTGGAACTGAGGACAAGAACCAGACAAGTGCCAGTAGAACAAGAGATGAGAAGAAGACGATGGCGATGGATAGGACACACACTGAGGAAACCTGTTCATAGCATTACAAGGCAGTCCTTGTTCTGGAACCCCCACGGCAAGAGAGGCAGGGGTAGACCAAGAAGCACATGGAGCAGAGAGCTGGAAACAGAGATGAAAATGATGTGGAGAACGTGGAAAGAACTTGAGATGATGGCACGTGACAGGAGGACTTGGGCATGTGGAGGGTTATGAAACTACGTCATCGATATGTGGGATAGAGTGACCAGTTCCCTTCTTCGCTGCTTTTGCCTTCCCTAACTCACGAGCATCTACAGCTGGGTAGACTAGAGCATGTTACTGCCAGGCTTCGAACCCCGTCCCTCTGTCTCGAAAGCAGGCACTCTAACCACACTGTCAATCGATGCTTCCCATGAGGGTTAAAAAGCAACAGCCTGCCGATGTAATGCTGAACTTGAAGCTCGGGTCCAAGAAATAAATGTAAACCTAAGGACATGAAGATCAGATATAACCTAGAAAAACTATAAAAAAGAAGAAAAACTCACACATAACAGAAGCTTTTAAAACCACTTTACAAAATAAGCTCTCCCCACTAATTAACACTGAAGACAACATAGAGACACTAACAAATAAATCCAATGGGCATATGAAAGAACACGGAAGAAATTATTGTAAAACGTAACCACAAGACGACTCCCGGAGTTGATCAGTGGCGTATACCAAGTGGGCTTTACGTTTCAACGTCCCTACCTTCTTTATCCCTGAGTTTTCCTAGTAACGGCTCAGTGCAGGTGTCCACAGGGGTCGGTTGATCTGCAGGTAGATCCCAAGGCATTATTTTGTAGAACAATAACAGTAAATAAAAAATTACTCCGGCTCAAATTGAGAACCGGCTACTTCCGAAAAGAGGGAGCCCATCTGTGAAGAATTCATTGAACCTAATACCATTAAACACTTCCTCCTGAAATGTAAGAAATACAACCAACACAGACAAAACATTAAACAAATTATTGCAAAATAGAATTGAATGTAGACAATTTAATTGGCTCCAAGTCCCCAGAAGAACTGCAAAAATTAATAAAACAATACATTAAAAAAACAACAATTTAAAAGACGACAGAAGGAAAGAACAAAAAATATTCGGAAAGCAAGCTCCTAATTTTCTTACAACACAACAATAGTAACAAAGCAACGTCATCATAAAGAATTAATACAGCACGTACAGAAAGTACGCACACGCATGGAATAAATAACACTTTAAAAAATGGCGCTCTGATATAACCAACACTTCCATACCTCTGGAGAATGGTTGAAAGGTTGCCCTACGCAGAAACGTAGCAAACACATTAATAAAAAAAATCATTTGGTAGATGGTTAGATCAGGGGTTTTCAAACTTTTTTGCTCTTCTGAACCTCATTTTCCTCTGTGGCCGCCCTCATAGTCGCTGTTAGCTGGAAAAAGGTACTTTACCATCTTAGTGTAATAATAATAATAGCCCCTTCAGTCATAACTGACTATGGGAATGCGCCCCTGAGGTGACAGCCCTCAGCTGCTTATTTTCCTGGTGCTCCTTTTGACGTTTTCTTCTCACCTCTGCTTCTTGTGTGAGCCTCTCTTCGCCCAATCTGAGGTGGCGCCGTAAATAGCATCGCCACTTAGTGCGATCGGCAGCTTCATCCTCCCATGTTGCTGGATCCATGTCCAGTGCCCTCATATCTCTCTTGCACACATCTCTGAACCTCAGCTGTGGTCGCCCAACTGTTCTCTTGCCATCTGCTAATTGTCCGTAGAAGATATCTTTTGGGATGCGACCATCTTCCATGCGGCGAACATGGCCAAGCCAGCGAAGTCTGCGCTGTCTAAGAAGCGTATACATACTTTGAAGGCCAGCACGTGACAACACCTCGACATTTGTCACTTTATCTTTCCACGAGATGCCGAGGATGCGGCGTAGACACCGCAAATGGAAGGTATTGAGCCTTCTTTCTTGCTTAGCATAGGTCGTCCAGGTCTCGCTGCCATATAGGAGTGTGCTGGTGACGCAGGCATTATATATACCGCAGCTTTGGTCTTCATTGTGAGTTTAGAGTTTCCCCAAACACGCGATGTGAGGCGGGCAAAGGTAGCTGCAGCTTTGCCAATGCGGCTGTCGATTTCTGTATCCAGTGAGAGTTTGTCATTGATGGTAGACCCTAGGTATGTGAAGTGGTGCACCACTGCCAATTCATAGTTATCGATAGTGATAACTGGTGCAGCACCCACATCCTGACTCAGCGCATTCGTTTTCTTTAGACTTATTGTGAGGCCAAAGTCCTTGCATGCTTTAGTGAAGCGATTCATCAAGCTCTGAAGCTCCTGTTGGCTTTGAGTGACGACCGCAGCATCATCAGCGAACAACAAGTCTCTTATAGTGACCCTTCTAATTTTTGTTTTTGCCTTCAGCCTTGAAAGATTAAACAGACGGCCATCTGACCTAGTGTGAAGGCATATTCCTTCTGTTGCATCTCTGAATGCATGTTTCAAGAGTAAGGCAAAGAAGATTCCGAAGAGGGTCGGAGCCAGAACACAGCCTTGTTTAACGCCACTTCGTATATCAAAGGGCTGTGACGTGCTTCCAGCATATTGGACTGTTCCCTTCATGCCGTCATGGAATGACTTTATCATTTCCAGCATTTTAGAAGGGCAGCCTATTTTCAGGCGGATTTTAAAGAGTCCATCCCTACTAACCAGGTCGAATGCTTTTGTGAGGTCTATAAAGGCGATATATAATGGTCTTTTCTGCTCTCTTGATTTTTTCCTGAAGCTGGCGGAGAGAGAAGATCATGTCTGTTGTTGATCTGCCAGCTCGGAATCCACACTGTGACTCTGGATATATGCGCTCAGCTAACTTGTGTAGTCGCATTAAGATGACTTTGGCAAAAACCTTACCAACAATACTAAGAAGAGAGATGCCTATGTAGTTATTGCAATCACTTCTGTCTCCTTTATTTTTATACAGTGTTACAATCTTGGCATCTCGCATGTCTTGAGGAATAGTTGTCTCTTCCCAGCACTGGCACAGCATCCTATGCAGGGGATGTAATAGCGTGCTCTTACAGCATTTGATTAAATCAGGAGGAATCCCATCACTGCCTGGTGCTTTCCCAGATGCCAAGCTATCAATGGCCTTGCTGAGTTCCTCTAATGTTGGTTCGGCATCCAGCTCCTCCATAGTTGGCACACTGTTGACACCATCAAGGGCTGCAGGCGTAACGGTATTGTCTGTAGCGTAAAGCTCAGAGTAGTGCTCGACCCACCTCTCCATCTGCTTACCCTTATCGGTTAGCTTCTCTCCGCTGATGGTTTTTAGCGGTGCCGTCTTACTTTTATGGGGGCCAAGTGCTTTCTTTATACCGTCATACATTTGTCTAATGTTGCCTGTTTGCGCTGCGATCTGGATGCTCTCACTGAGCTGGAGCCAGTAGTCATTTGCACAGCGTCGAGCAGTTTGTTGAACTTTGCTTCTCGTAGCCCTCAGGATCTGTAGGGTTCTGGCACTCGGTGAACGTTTGTATTCATTCATAGCACTGCGCTTAGCTTCAATAAAAGGTGCCATCACATCTGATGAAGCATCAAACCAGTCATTTGACTTTGCTGTTTTCTTACCAAAGGTGGCAAGTGCAGTACTTTGAATGGTGTTCCGTAGATGCTCCCAGTTCTCTGTAATAGTATCACCATGCTGAGGACTACTGAGCACTTTCTCGAAGGTCGCAGTGAATTGAGCGATCATGAAAGGGTCTGACATCTTGCTGGTATCAATGCGTGGTTTCCCTTCCTGTCTGACACGATAGAGTTTTCTTGGTTGTGCTCTGATTTTGCAGCAAACCAAGGAGTGATCTGTATCACAGTCTGCACTATGGTACGAGCGCGTGGAGAGCACAGACCTGAGGAGTGGCCTTCTGACGAGAATCAGGTCAAGTTGGTGCCAGTGCTTGGATCGTGGGTGTCTCCATGACACCTTATGCTGGGGTTTTGTCTGAAAGTAGGTGTTGGTCACGCAGAGGTCATGGTGGACGCACAACTCTAAGAGCCGTTGTCCATTTTCATTCATCTTGCCAATACCAAACCTGCCCAGACATGAAGGCCCTGAAACATTATCGGCACCCACTCTAGCGTTAAAGTCACCAAGGAGAACAAGCTGTTCTTGCCTAGGTATGCTTTTGATTACTGCTGCTAGATTCTCGTAGAACTTATCTTTAGCTTCTGAGGCAGAGTACAGAGTAGGAGCATACACACTGACAAAGGTGATGAGACCTGTGCTAGTTTGCAGGCGGAGCGTTAACAGGCGTTCTGATCCATTCTCGCCTGGTTCAACCATTTTAGTTAGCGATTTTTTGACCGCAAAACCTACTCCGTGTTCTCTAGCTTTATTAAGATCTTTCCCTTGCCAATAAAATGTGTAGTCCTTCTCGCTCACCGTTCCAGAGCCCGCCAGGCGCGTTTCCTGAAGTGCAGCTATATCCACCTGAAGTCGTTTAAGCTCATCATTAATTATGGCTGTCTTCCTTACATCGTTTACATCCTGTAGGTTTTTGGATAGTCCAGTCAACATAGTCCGGACGTTCCAGCATCCTAATCTGAGAGTTTGCTTATTTCTATTTTTTCGATAATTGCTTGGTGCAAAATTTTCTGTCCACAGTTCGGGTTTGACCCTAATCCCCATGCACCCAATGGGGAAAGCAGACAGTGGCGGGACAACACCTTATTGATTGGGGGCTGCCCAGCTTGAAGCTTAGTGTGGCCCTCTAGAAATATAGCATGGCCCCTGGAGGGCCATATGGCCTACGCTGAGAATCACTGACCTAGATGAAGGAAAAGGGGAAGGGGGCCAATTTTTAATCTACACAAATTTTGGACCAGCTCTCTCCCACAAACACTGAGAAGCGCTGTGTCCCTAGGTTTAAAATGTACTTCCACCACATTCTCAGTTCAAACCCGCAAGCTAGCTAAGTAAAATGCACTTTATGCGTGAATTAGATAACAATAGAAAGTGGTCTTATCTTTGAACTGAAGTTAACAATATTTCGTTTTAATTTTTCACCGTTCCGTTGATGAGATTGCAGGAAACAGAACCTGCGACACAGATAAAAGTTACATGTAGGCTGGAGATATTCCAAATTCCATAAAAACTCTGAAACCTGAAAAGAGACATGATTTTATCAGGGTAGATATATAGAGAGCTCAGTGTTTCTAAAGTCGAAACCCATATCTAGTAGGTTCCCTACCGATGGTTTAGTGGCGGGTCTAGGAATTGTCCGAGAGAAGGTCGATGCATCAGAATGATAAGGCTCCCTCTCGCCCTTCCTGCTCCTTATTTACACATATTGTCCCGCTACGTAGAATTACTTGCAAACTACGTTCGTAACCTTTAGGGTGCATTCCATTGTCCTGTACCAGACATGTTTTAATTCGTCCGTCGTCCGACCTAATGATTACTTACATTTAAGTCCCAAGTGGAAGAAAAAATACTGGAGCGATTGATATGAAATTAAGATTTTCAAAGTCCCAAGGGAGGGGCGGTCGCTACCCCGTTGGATCCGCTTTTTGTCAATTTGATGTTACATTTTTTAACTGCAAGCTATAGACTTCATGAAAAATTATTTTTGGGTTTTTTAGTGCATTAAAAGCGTGCGTTTAAAATATTTTTTAAATTTTTTCTTTTTTTCTTTTTAGTGTTAGAAAAATTATGACATACTAAAACATAAACAATATTTTTACTTATTGTAAATCTGGTCTAAAATTTTTTAAGCGATCCATTTCTTTTACAGCGTCAATATTACATGGCTTTGTGCCTGTTAATGTCTTCAATTTCTTCAATTTGAAGGCCATCTAGAGATCAAACTCGACTTTCCCTTGATGCTTAATTTTATAATTTTGATTGTTTCCCTTGATTTAGCTAGACACTAGTTTGAGTACTGCCCTGTTTTACGCATAGAAAAAAATAAACCACACCACGTACTCCTGAATTTTTAATTAACTTGATTATGGCCACTGATTTGTTTACATTTCTTTACGAAAAATTTTAATTACTCATAATGTCATAATTACAATATTAAATTATTAAATAATTGACTGATTAATGTATTGTCATCGGGAATACACAACTATGCTAAGTTTCAGAGCTATTGCTCATCTAAAAGTGATTGAAAAATCGATTGCAAGATTTGAAAGTGACATGAAAGTGACATACAAGTGAAGTTAAATAAAAGCGTGCAACAATAAAAAGGAAGGTAAATTCGCCAGTCGCGGAACTAAACAGCCTAACAATCGATAGAAAAATGTGGCGACCACTGTTCTTTGTGTCCGTGCGACCAAGTGTCACAGAACAAGTCAAAATAAAAAAACAAGAGTTAAAATGCTGTGACAAAATATTGACCACACAGCCAAAATTAACCAGAGCAAATCAAATAAGAATTACACAAGTCAATAAAATGACCTATCAACTCGTCCCAGATTTTCAACTACAATAACCAATGGCTACAAAGAAACAATTGATAAAGACAATCACTATATTACTAATTGTCTAAGAAAACGTCGTGGAACGATCATTGAAAAAATCCCGGCAGCTTTTCTGGAAAATAAGGGAAAAGGGGCCCAGTGCATGGTAAAATATAAATTGATCACCTATTAAAACTGCACAGGCGTTGCCATCTTTTTTCTTGTTGCTTTTTCGGGGACGTACGTAAAAGCGTGTAAGCTAAATGATACACATATGTAAAAAAAAAAGCCTGCAGGCCTTTCAATTAGTTTTTATAGCCCATTGACCATACATCATGATAAGTTTGACTACAAAGATTCAATGAAGTTAAAATGGAATAGGAAGTACTGCCACTACTACAGCAGAATTAGTGCCGTTATCAGGACTTGCACCACAACCTTATTATTTCTCCCCTCTTCCCTTCCACACACACACACACACACAAGATTATGTTTTGGCAGGTTACTCGTATTTATACTGAATAATTGCTATCAGTGCCAGATCTGCATTAAATAACAAGCAAGCATGTCAACATTCAATCTTGTGAAATGGGACATGTACTTCAATGTCACGCTAGTAACTCGTCAACGTCGTTGGGGTTAGAATTAGGGGGTTGAAATGAAAAGACAGTGGGTTGTGTTCTTCGAAGTCATCCAAATAAGTCGCCAACGTCGTTAGGTTTAGGATTATGGTTGAGGTTTAGGGTTAGGTTAAGGAAACCTAACAGTAAGCCTTGCCCCTTTTTACTACGTCTCTGAATTCTTTTTTATCGCCATATCGAACAGACCACCCACCCATTGTTCTTCATTTCAACTGAATTAAGATTAGGATTTGGGTTAGAATTCTTGAACCTAACCCTAACCCCAGGGCCGGATTAAGCTAGTACGGGGCCTGTAGCATATGTTAAGAAAGGGGCCCTATATTTAAAAAAAACCAATAAAACAACACACATATATTTGAACACATACATTTTTAATTTGCATAGTAATTATCATTATCAAAAGTAACAAGACAGTCAACATTATTGTTTAATATTAATGTTTCTACATTTAGCATGAGCAAATTTGTTGATGATATAGGATGTATCGATTTCACGCAGAAGTTTATGTTCAATGCTCATTAGTGTGAGATTGTTCAATCTCTTTTGACCCATGGTGCTCCTTAGTTCATTTTTAATAAGTTTCAGTTTTGAAAATGATCGTTCTCCACTGCAGTTGGTTACCATTAGTGACAAATATATGCGCAAGGCGATTTCTACATTTGGAAAACAAGACTCCAAAGAATTGTCAATTATCAAACGGTAAAACTGTAACTCTACAAGGTCTAGAGTAGTGCCAATATGAGAAGCAAGTTCAGTTTTCAACAGTTCTGTAAACTGCACAAGTTCTTCACAAAGACTTTCTTCCAGATCTTCCGGAAATGATTTAATAAGATTCGATGATCTCGTTACCACCTCTTCAGGTGTAAACGACTGTAACTGACGAAGGAATCCAAATACATCATTCAACTTTTGATACGCTTTCTGGCGTTTTGACAAGGCAGAGAGCAAGCTATCAATAAGTACAAGAAATGTTCGGCTTTTAAACTGCTGAGAAGGCGTTTGAGATTCAACAAGTGGATCAAGTGTGCTGGAACCACTGAAATCATCATACTCTCGATTTCGTTTGTGTTTTCTTCGAGTTTGTTCTTGATAATGTTCACACTCAGTCAGATCCTTGACCTTTTGCTCTATGTCTGCAAAAGTAGACCGCATAGCTTGAATATACCCCCGCAGGGATTCATAGAGTGAACAAGCTGTATTCAAATCTTGGTCAGAAGATTGCAAAGAAGCACTGGTCATTTGAAAACGCTGTAATACTTGATCCCACAGTATGATCATTATTCCTGTATCTAACTTCATCATGGTTGAAAGTAGACCACGAGCCTGTTGACGACACTCTGCCTTCTGATCATTGTTATCTGAAATATCATCAAAGACTTGTTTTATTGCAGAAAGGCTGTGTAAAAGTGCTTTTGTTGCATCTGCCCGAGCGGACCACCTGGTATCTGACAGTCTTTTCACAACGGGCTAATGGGACTTATTATGAGTACCGCCAGCACATAATGCGGTAGAAAGGAGACCCCACCGGTAGGTAGAAGCAGAAAAGAAGGTGTACAGGCTTTCAACAAATCCAAAGAAAATGACTGCTTCTTGACAACCTTCAGCAGCACATTTTCCAACCAAATTTAGTGAATGTGCAAAACACGGAATGTAATGCGCAAACTTATTCATCTCTTTAATTCGTGCTTGTAATCCTATAAACTTGCCACTCATGTTGCTGGCGTTGTCATAACTTTGACCACGGCAGTCGTTAATATCAATGTCATTTGCCTTTAAAAAATTAAGTAGACTTTTAGTAAGCTGTTCAGCACTATGACATTCCATATCCAAAAATGTCACAAATCTTTCAACTGGTCCAGATGGCAAAACATAGCGCAGAGTCAAAGTCAGCTAATCCATATTAGATATATCTGGAGTATAATCCAATGAAACGGAATAATACTTGTATTTCTTCACTTCACAGAGAATGTGAACCAGTATGCTGGATCCAATCAGATTGATGAATTCCTCACACGTTGTTTTAGATAGATATGATGTATGTCCAAATCCTTTGTTTGCATGAGTACTTATATGCTCTGCCAGAAAAGAGTCAACCTTGGCCAGTAATTCTAACAACCCTAAGTAATTCCCGTTATAAGGGTACCCAACAATTTCATCACTGCCCCGAAATGAAAGGCCTTGTTCTGCTAAAAACTTCACAACTTCCATTATTCGCTCTAGAAGTTTGTGCCAATACTTTTCTTGAATGTCCATTTGTTTCACAAGTTGGGAATCGACACGTTCACCTTTTGTTTTTACGCATCAACAGTGAAATTAAAACTTGTCTATGTGAGGAGCTTTCTTCATGTCGAAGCAATAGATTGCTTGCATTTTTCCAGTCATTAAACCCTTCCACAGTAAACTTTGATGAACATTCTGAACTCATAAGCTTGCATGGGAAACAGAATAGGCGCCCTTTACTTTCTGAATAGCATAACCATTTTTTGCATGTTGCTTGTTTGAAAGTTTATGAATATGTGTAAAATAAGATTTCTGACAGTATCAAGTTTTCTTTTCAGTGTCATACAATCGCACGGATGAAGAGAAGGCACTATCAATATGTTGACATTTTTCACTTCCCTTGGATATCCAATATTCACGCTCACAGTCATCTATATTGTTCGGCCAGTCACCAATATCATTAGAGTACTTCTTCGTTTCACTTATTCTTTCTCATTCAGACTCAGTGTATACTGGGTTTTGCTGTATGTTTTCTGCTGCCCAGCCTGCACTAGTACTAGTTGTTCCTGTACTTCCAGCTTCAGCGGTTAGAGTACCACCACCATGAACATCAAAATATTCTGTCAGCTTACGCGTTTTTGATATCACAAGTTGATCTCTTCTTTCTTTTTCTTCCTTCGCTTTACGTTTTTCACTTCCAGAAGCATAATTACGTCCAATATCTCTGTGTCTACTGCTCATTTTTTGAGTTTTCTAACCTTACAAATCAAGAAATTTTAATCAAGATCGAAAGAGAGTGCGAGCACGCCGTATACCTCAATTAAAACAGGAAGTTTCCGTTTCCTAAATTCTAGTTTTTATTGTTAATGCAAATTCATTTCACAAAGAACGAAACAAAATTAGAGGGACAGTCGCCTAGACTCCTAGAGCCAAAAAAGTGGCTTCCGTCCAAACATGACCAAATTTTCAACGCCACTTAAATGGCTTCCGTCCGCAAATAGTTAAGATAAAAATAATGAAGAGTCACACTAAGTCACCCTCTTATGCTCTTTCTCTCACAATTTCGTGACACACATGAAAAGGCGCTAAAGATGGCATAAATCACAAGATCATTGGTTTAACGCTCGTATTAGAAGATGACCAAAAAATTATGTACATATTTATTGGCGCGGGGCCCCTAAAAGCGCGGGGCCCGTAGCATATGCTACTTTTGCTACTACGTTAATCCGGCTCTGCCTAACCCCTTATTACTGCGTCTCTGAATTCGTTTTAAGGCCGTATCGAACACACGGCCCACTGTTGTTCATTTGAACCCGCTGGCTGTGAATAAGCCATTATTGATAACCTGTTATTTGGGCTAAACTATAAACATACGGTATGGTGAAATTGACATACACACATTTTAGTGACGTACTCACCTTGTTTTCACGACAGATTCGGCGTACTTGTTAAATTTTGCCTTCTTAATTTAAAAAATCTGTAGTTTCACTGTGTAACTGCCAGAATGTACAAGTCAAGCATCAAATGTGCTTGATGCTGTTTGACAGTGTCTCAAACTGAGGAAGTCGTTCAAAAATTTCAACCTGTGACATTAAGAAAAGACACGTTAACCCACAAACAATCTAAATCTCCGAGACGTTGGAAAATCTTCAGTCGCTGGGCAGGTCAAAGTGAATGCATTTCACAGACGACAAAACGGAAAGACGTCTCGTTTTCGTTTGTAGATGAACCGAAATTCACCTGTTGATCAATCATCACTTTAAAGATGACATGATTACTTACCATTTACTTGAGTAGCTTATACCTGTATCCACCTTTGAGAACTTTGAATAATGTATTTGGGTTAGTTTGTCCAGGGGATCTCACATTGTGCAGAAGTAATTTTAATTTGGGTCAAACAAGTTTAATTTTGGCCAAACAAGAGCGAATGAATATCGAACGGGCGAGGTCTTTATTTCATCAAGGTAAATAAATTAGCACAATTGCCTTATTTTTACAATTCTGCCGTGTAATAATTTAATAAGTACAGGAAGAAGGAAACAGTGGATCACGGTAAAAATCAAGGAAGAAGAAAAACAATATAACAAAGCATTGAAGAAAACTGATGTGTTTTCAGATTAAAGCATTTTTAACTGTCACAGTAAATGGTTAATATTAATATAGCATTACTAATGTAACAAGACACACTCGCGCACACAAACATACATACATATCGGAATCTTTATTCGACATAAAATACATTGACATATACTGATATGATAGAATAAATACAACATACCAAACAGGAAAATCATTAGAATTTACAACAAGGTGGAATACGTCACATGTAGTTTAGTTTTCGTGTTGTGTTTGTATGTTTTACATCGAATATGTTCCTGTTATATAAATACCAGCATCTTTATTCTTTATACAGACATACATACTACAAATATACGGGCATATCAGAGTCTTTATTCTCCTTTAAACACATCGACATGTACTTATATGATATGATAAATACAACATACTAAATAGGAGAATCATTATAATTTACAACAGTTTGGAATGCGTCTCATATAGTTCAATATTGGTGTTGTGTGTGTATTTTACATCGAATATGTTACAAATGTAAACCTAGAAAAGAGTCGAGTACGTAGTAAATTCATAACAAAAGTTTTCGACAGTTGTAACGACGGACGTAGTCTTCAATAAGGCGAAATGAGAAACACAGCACAAAAGTGCTGTCTACCATGCCGCTATCATACATACATACATACATACATACATACATACATACATACATACATACATACATACATACATACATACATACATACATACATACATACATACATACATACATACATACATACATACATACATACATACAAAGATACATACATACATACATACATACACACATTACATACATACATACATACATACATACATACATACATACATACATACATACATACATACATACATACATACATACATACATACATACATACATACATACATACATACATACATACATACATACATACATACATACATACACACATTACATACATACATACATACATACATACATACATACATACATACATACATACATACATACATACATACATACATACATACATACATACATACATACATAATAGTGGAGAGCGAAAGAGAGAGAGAGAGAGAGACAGAGAGAGAGAGAGAGAGAGAGAGAGAGAGAGAGAGAGAGAGAGAGAGAGGGGGGGAGAGAGAGAGAGAAAGAAAGAAAGAGAGAGAGAGAAAGAAAGACAGAACGAACGAACGAACGAACGAACGAACGAACTTTATTTTCAAAAGGTTAAGAATTGGGCACGCAGGCCCGTCTGACATTCTGCCCTTCCTCTCTCTCTCATCATGTATACTAATATCCTTTCATCCTCACATTTACTTTAAGCATTATTAAGGCATTTATCATTATAAAAGTAATATTACATTTGCAATAATCATCATAATTAAAGTGTTTTTAAAATAAAATAAAATAATTATTAAAAAAAAAAAAAAAAAAAAATTAATAGTAATAATGAATTTGAAAAATAAATAAATAAATAAAAAATAAATAAAATTTAAAAAAAAAAAAATCGAATTCTTCGTACTGTAAATTAGTGATTTGAGACATATTCAGAGGTATGTTATGAGAACTTGTAAAATGTTCATACGGTGTTCAACTGAATGACTCAGGGACTTTTTTTTTTCTTTTTTTTTTTTTAGGTTCATCAAGATGAGGTGGGTAGACAGTTACTTTCCATTTTCCTTTCCATTTCCTTTGCGTCCCAAACTCAAGACCAGAATCAGACTAGGTAGATAGTTAGATAGACATATACGAAAGCAATTAATTTGCCAAGGGTTGAAAATCGGACACAGTCCCCTCTTGCATTCTTCCATCCTCTTGCTCATCAGAGAGAGAGAGAGACAGAGAGAGAGAGAGAGAGCGAGAGGCAGAGAGACAGAGAGACAGAGACAGAGAGATTGGAAGGAATGAAGAAATTACATATTTAAAAATAAATGTGAAGCTTCAACATGTAGCAAAATCTGTGAAATAATCGCTAAATTCAGTAAGATTTTACTCCTATGATAATAAATAAACCCGCCCGTGGGTGGCTGCCTATTGTCGTCTTCTGCGCCAGTAGGGCGCTGAATTTTGTGCAGTGGTAATGCTTAGAAAATGATCTCGCCGTCAAATCTTACACGCTTTCCTAGTTCGTCCTTGAGAATTAAAAATAACATTTTGCAGGGTCAAGGAGTATTTTGCTCCAAGACCGAGAGAGAGAAGAAGGGAGGTGGATGAAGGAGAGACAGAAGAAATGCTCCCAATGTCACGCGTTTGGGTTTTAAAACGCCAAATTGTAATGAGAGCGCGACAGTATTGCCTTCAGCAGATTTGAAAAACAAGACGCAAAGCCATGCATGCACCGTATTATATTCTCGCTGTTGAAATGTATACACACACACACACACACAGTCAGCTCTCATTTCCTGTCTAGTAGTGCATTTCTGACGTAACCCAAACAAGTTGTTTTATTTTGAATAAAAATGATAGAGACGGAGGGAAAGATGGCCGACTTATGGACAAGTATATAATTGACGACTAACAGTGACGAATATGAAAATCCAAACGACAATGAATATGGCCATAAAAATCATATATAATGATAGCTTAGAGTCTCCTGAGCAATAATATGTTTTAAAATACATAGTAGTCCAATTATTAACCAAAATATTGAAATAATACTATATATCTACGAACAGTAAGACGGACGGACTGTTGTTTTTGCTCATTCTATTTATAACATTATTTGGGAAAGCAAGTTTAAAAAAGAGGCATTAGAGTGATTCAAATCCGATTGGTTAGTATAGGAGTAGAGGAAGGAGGGTATTGGTTGGCCCAAAAGCTAAATATATTTTGGCAAACTCACTCCTAGTATGTTTGGAGTTTTGTTTTTTTCAAATTTGAATTGAATAGCTAGACCCTCGCTGTGATTGGGCCAGTCTAGTGATATTGGCAAAAAGCTTCCAAGGCTTGTCGCCATTTGATACATAAGAGTTAGTATGCAAGCTGCGTTGAGAACAGCAGTGCTAAGAGTGAAATAAAATAAATAAATAAATAAAAAACCTTGGCAGTCTGGACGAGGGCAAAGCTGAACTTAGATATATAAATGCTAATGCCAGTCAACGTATGTTTGTGATATTTCCATTGAATAGTGGTAAGAACGAAATTTATTAACCTTGTTATTACAAAAATTGGATGTATAAGATACTGCTTTATTCGGAATGTTTTGCGACTAAGTATATAGGTCCCCTAGCAGACTTATGCAGGGCCTATGGGGTTGCTCACACGCAGTAAAACTTACATGAGTTGTATAACTTAAAATGATTTCCAAGTTACCAGTGGGAAGGCTAACCCACATTATCCTATGAGAGAGGATCATTGTTGAAGTGTCAGAGGCGATGTAGCCATTAGGAAGAAGAATAGGAGCACTGGTATGAGTTGTTATCTCAGATGAAAATGGTTGAAATGGGGTGGTCAGTGGGATCTGACCCTTTTCTTTTATTGAATTATACCATGTATTACTTGTGGAATGATATTGTAGATGTGTTATAAAGAATAATAACCTTGTTTCAGGGTTTTTGTTCTGGTACTAAGTTAGTTCCAGAACCCTGGTGCATTTTATCTTCGTGAAAGAAATTGAAATACTTGCTGGTACACGCTGTCTACCACACTACACCAGGGACTGTGTCAGATTGGTCATTCAGTTGAAATTTTTGCTGGTACACGCTGTCTACCACGAATCAACCCATGAAATATAGAAGATTGTCAGCATCATAACTACTACCAACAGAAAGATAAGTGCCCTTGTGTCGGCACTGAAAGTTCATCCACCTGTATTATAACTTAATAAATACAATAATTTACTATTGAATAAACATTCCACAAGAGATAGAGAAAAGAGAGAGGGGATGATGAAAATACCCCAACCCACCCTTAATTACTAGTGTTAACTTAGTCTATAGTAATACCTAAATATAATTAGATTGTAATATTGTTTTATATGGACAGAAGATCCATTGTGGTATTTAATTTATGTAAATAAACCCATGATTTTCATTTTGTTGTTGGTCCTGACTCAGAAAATTCTAAATCAGGGCAAATAAAATTGTAAAAAAATAGTTTAATACCAAAATTTCAAACATGGTGTTAGTTCATTTGATCATAGACATTGATATTTGTTGATGTGTGTGTGTTTTAGTATTAAATTACCCTCACACCACATATTCATAACCCTAGACACTAGACGTAGTTATCATACATACTAGTCAAGAATAAGTCTGAATGAGATCATAAGATGGTAGCAGAAAGGTTCTCTGAGAACTCACCCGAATAATTGTTATACTCAGGGGCCTTCACAGCTGACCTCATTCAGTACAATATAAATACATAACAACAACATTTCATAACATCTAAATCCACCACATATATTGGTAGGCTTGTCCGGGATTGTAAACTTCTACTAATACATAGATAGGAATCTCATATAATAAAATTAAAAGTATTCTTTTGTGGAATTTAAATAGTGGATGAACTGTCCGTGCTTATAGTTGTTGTTTAGTCAGAGTTGATAAGTTACCTTAGTATATTGTTAACGTTGATTGATATAATATGGCTGACTTGGCAAAGTTCAGATCTGCTGCTGTGCAGACTGCCAAAGAGATGGGTATGGATGGGCCAGAACTGGTCCAGTATGTAACCTCAGAGTGTGACAAATTTATTGATAGGGAGGATAGGAAGTTAGAAGCAGAAAGAAGAATGCAATTAGAATCAGAGAAAGAAATCAAAAGGTTACAAATTAAGGCTGACAAGGAGGCTAGGGCCTTAGAGGCTGATAGAGGCTGAGATTAAACAGCTCCAATTTGAAGAAAAGAAAATGGAGGCTGAGGCTAAGAGATTGGAGGCAGAAAAAGAAGAGAGAAGACAGATTGCCGAAAGGGAAGCAGAAAACGAGAAGAAAAGATTACAGAGGGAGCACGAGTTACGTCTAAGGGAGCTAGAGTTGCAAGGCCAGGCTCCTGAAAATGGTCACTGCCCGTCTACCTCTGATGCTACTGCTAGTCAGGGGGCCTCCAACTCAGCCATGGGTTCCATTTAGATTATTTTGTTGAGAGAGATCATGATATTGAATCATATTTAAGTAGGTATGAGGTATTAGCTACAACTTATGGGCTAGAAAAAGAAAGATGGAGTCTGAAGTTATCCCAAGGTCTTAGGGGAACAGCTTATGAAGCAGGGATGACCAAGACAATTATGACATGTTAAAGCAGGCTCTTTTGTTAAGATACGAGAAGAATGGGGAATTGTATCGTACGAAGTTTAGAAATGCCAAGCTTTTGTCTGGGGAGACATACCACCAATTCTCTGCCAGATTGGAAACCTATTTGGAGAAATGGACTGCTCTCGGGAAGACCGAAGATCTGACAGAGATGATCATGATAGAGCAATTAAGAGAGTCCATGGCTCCTGACATGATAAAGTTTCTCATGAAACAAGGTGCAGAGAAGTTGGGCGAGGTACTTAATGTCGCTGAGAGGTATCAAGCGGCCCAGGCAGAGGTAGCTGGCGCTAGAAAGAAACCTATAGAACAAAATAAGGCCCCTTATAACCAAAATAAGTTTGACCATAGAGATCAAGTTAACAAAGGTAAACACAACTTTGATAGGCCAAGAGTCGATTATCGTGAAAAAACCCACAGTTCAATGACCGAAAAAATGATGAAAGAAAACCTTTCAATCAAGGAAAGATATGGTGAAGGTGGTGTAAGAGGGACACTCATAACACCAATGTTTGGAAAAGGAAACCTTCTAACTTCGCTGCTATGAAAACGGGGAACCAGTGATTAAAGGACAAGCCCGCTGGACAGCAGGAACCTTATCACCCCCCAGTTTGTGAGGATAATGTGTGTAATGGTGTCACCATAAGGTGCCTGTATGATACAGGTTTAGATTTTGATTCAGTCGTGAGTTCTCACCTAGTGAACGCAGATCAGTATACCACCGAAACAGTGGAGATACAAGGGGCGACTAAGGATGTAGCATCCATGACACTTCCCATCGCAAGGATAACTGTGAAAACTCGCTATGTGGAAGGAGTAATCAAAGCAGCAGTGATTAACGAACCCATCTACCATCTGATATTGGGGTGTCGTTATGTCTTCTTGGGGACTCCCAAGAGACCTGTGATTATGGCCACAGTGCAGACCAGGTCACAGTCGAAGAAGGAAGAAGATGAACCTATAAATACTCATCCAGAAGATGAGGAAGGCACAGGCTGAGGATAGGTCACTGAAGCCGTGTTTTAAGAAACTCCCAAAATGCCATACCCCTCCTAATAAAGGAGAATTTTATATGAAGAATAAATTGATCTATAGGAAGGCCGGAACTGGTTCAAATGGTCACGGACAGCTGGTTATTCCCACTTCATATAGGGAAAAGGTGATGGAGTTAGGACATGCTATCCCCTTCAGTGGTCACATGGGGATTAGCGCAACAGGACAGCGTATAGCTTGTCATTATTTCTGGCCAGGGATAACGGAAGATATAAAGAGATATGTAAAATCCTGTCCAGAATGCCAGAGAGTAGCTCCAAAGCATTGGACTGCTCCAGCAACTCTAGGGGAAATGCCCATAGTGGGAACACCTTTTGAGAGAGTTGCAGTGGATATTGTGGGACCTCTCACTCGGACCAAGAGGAGGAACAGTTACATCCTTACTCTGGTGGACACTTGTTCTGTGTGGGGAGAGGCGGTAGCCCTGTCGTCAATCGATTCGAAGCATGTGTCAGAGGCATTACTTACTATATTCACGAGGTTAGGATTCCCGCATCAAATCTTGACTGATAACGGCTCACAGTTCAAGGGGAAACTAACGAAAGAAGTTTTCAGGTTATTCCAAGCCAAGCACTTTCATTGTAGTCCGTATCACCCCCAGGGAAACGGCCAGGTAGAGAGGTTCAATGGGACTCTCATTTCTATCCTGAGAAAGCTGGCCCATGAAAAACCTGATACGTGGGACCAATTTCTGCCCGCTGCGTTGTTTGCGTATCGGGAAGTTCCACATAATTCGACAGGAATGGCACCGGCAACCCTGTTATTTGGGAGGCCAATAAAAGGTCCATTGGAAGCCTTGTTAAGGACGTGGACCGATGAGAAGGCAGAAGAGACTGTTACCTCATCATATCAGTATGTGAACGAACTGACCACTCGTTTAAAAACTAGCTGGAAACTGGCAAATATTAATTTGAGACAAGCCAGGAAAAAGCATGCTGCTTATTATAATAAGAAAGCGAAGGATAGGGAGCTTGCTGAAGGGGAGAATGTGCTTCTTCTATTACCCGGCAGCAGCAATAAACTTCAAATCAGATGGCAAGGCCCATATACAGTTTTGGAAAAGGTATCAGAACAAACTATAAGATAGACAAGAAGGGAAAGGAAAAAATCTATCATGTGAACCTTCTAAAGAAATATCTGGACAGGCAAATCCAGTAAGGAACACATTTAATGGCCTTGTCTATTGCAACCGAAATGAAAAATGACCCTCTCACCTCATTTGAATATCCACTGAAACCCAGTGAAACGTTTGCACAGGTGAAGATCAGTAATCACCTGACAAAAGGACAGAGGGAGACGATTCAAAAGGTCCTGGAGAAACAAACAGACGTGTTAACGGATAAGCCGGGGCACACAAATTTGTTGGAATATGATATGAAACTACTAGACCCAACACCCATCTGTATGAGGTCCTATTCTATTCCTTTCGCTAAGCAAAAAGCTTTGAAAGAGGAGATATATTATTTGTTACAAGAAGAGATTATTTCTCACAGTGAATCTCCTTATAGCTCTAGTGTGGTTTTGTTGCGGAAACCATCTGGGGAACATAGACTGTGCATAGATTACAGGAAACTGAATGCTGTCACAGAAGGTCATGTGGATCCATTACCTTATACAAATCAACTATTTGCCAGGATGAACCGGGCAAAATATTTTTCTAACGTGGATCTTAGCAAAGGCTATTACCAAATTCAAGTAAAGCCTGAGGTTCGACCTTATTTATCCTTTAGCACCTCGGAAGGCCATTATGAGTTCAACATTTTGCCGTTTGGGTTGAAAAATGCCCCGAGTGTGTTTTCTAGGATGATGCGAAACTTGTTGGATCCCCTGAAAAATCCATGCATCTCGAATTTCATGGATGATATCCTCATCGCTACTTAAACATTTGAGGAACACGTTAACTCTTCGAATATGCTGTTTGATAGACTCAGAGAGGCTAACTTGACTGCTAGACCAACAAAATGTTGTATTGGATGTAAAAAGTTGGAATTCTTGGGACATACGGTACATCAGGTTAGCATGACCCATGACCCAAAGAACCTGGAGAAATTGCAGAGAGCACCGAGGTCACAAACAAAGAAAGATGTGCGATCTGTTGTGTCGTTGTGTGGTTTTTATCAAAAGTACATTGAACATTTTAACTCCATATGTGCTCCTCTGACGGATTTAACTCGTAAGGGACAACCTGATACAATTAATTGGTCAGCACAGTGTGAATTGGCATACCAGGAGTTAAAGGAAAAACTCACAAGCAGGCCGGTATTGAAATTTTCTGACTTGAATCAAGAATTTGTAGTCAGAAGTGACGCAAGCAATGTGGGCTTAGGTGCTACATTGTTGCAAAGGTTCTCTTCACAAGAGGGGGAATTGAACCCAGTCGCTTATGCAAGCCGCAAGTTGAGCAAAGCGGAAAAAAAACTATTCAACAAGTGAAAAGGAATGTTTAGCGTTAATCTGGGCTATAAAAAAATTCCAGGTCTATCTGTATGGTAGGACATTCGTGGTCCAAACGGATCATCAACCCCTCGTATTCTTATCACAGGCCGAGCATGAAAATGCTAGGTTATTAAGATGGTCGTTGTTCTTACAGCCTTATACATTTACGATTGAATATATTCCCGGTTCTCAGAATGTAGGTGCCGATTTTTTGAGTAGACATCCTTATGATGAAAATCAGAAAAACGCATAGGACTTCATTTGCGCTAAGTTATCTCACAGATTATGACCTGCAATGAATGCATGTTTTAGGAGGGGAGGTGGGTAGCGAAATCTGTGAAATAATCGCTAAATTCAGTAAGATTTTACTCCTATGATAATAAATAAACCCGCCCGTGGGTGGCTGCCTATTGTCGTCTTCTGCGCCAGTAGGGCGCTGAATTTTGTGCAGTGGTAATGCTTAGAAAATGATCTCGCCGTCAAATCTTACACGCTTTCCTAGTTCGTCCTTGAGAATTAAAAATAACATTTTGCAGGGTCAAGGAGTATTTTGCTCAAAGACCGAGAGAGAGAAGAAGGGAGGTGGATTAAGGAGCGACAGAAGAAATGCTACCATTGTCACGCGTTTGGGTTTTGAAACGCCAAATTGTAATGAGAGCGCGACAGTATTGCCTTTAGCAGATTTGAAAAACAAGACGCAAAGCCATGCATGCATCGTATTATATTCTCGCTGTTGAAATTTATACACACACACACACACACACACACACACACACACACACACACACACACACAGAGTCAGCTCTCATTTCCTGTCTAGTAGTGTATTTGTGACGTAACCCAAACAAGTTGTTTTATTTTGAATAAAAATGATAGAGAAGGGGGGAAAGATGGCCGACTTATGGAAAAGTATATAATTGACGACTAACAGTGACGAATATGAAAATCCAAACGACAATGAATATGGCCATAAAAATCATATATAATGATAGCTTAGAGTCTCCTGAGCAATAATATGTTTTAAAATACATAGTAGTCCAATTATTAACCAAAATATTGAAATAATACTATATATCTACGAACAGTAAGACGGACGGACTGTTGTTTTTGCTCATTCTATTTATAACATTATTTGGGAAAGCAAGTTTAAAAAAGAGGCATTAGAGTGATTCAAATCCGATTGGTTAGTATAGGAGTAGAGGAAGGAGGGTATTGGTTGGCCCAAAAGCTAAATATATTTTGGCAGACTCACTCCTAGTATGTTTGGAGTTTTTTTTTTTTTTTCAAATTTGAATTGAATAGCTAGACCCTCGCTGTGATTGGGCCAGTCTAGTGATATTGGCAAAAAGCTTCCAAGGCTTGTCGCCATTTGATACATAAGAGTTAGCATGCAAGCTGCGTTGAGAACAGCAGTGCTAAGAGTGAAATAAAATAAATAAATAAATACAAAACCTTGGCAGTCTGGACGAGGGCAAAGCTGAACTTAGATATATAAATGCTAATGCCAGTCAACGTATGTTTGTGATATTTCCATTGAATTGTGGTAAGAACGAAATTTATTAACCTTGTTATTACAAAAATTGGGTGTATAAGATACTGCTTTAGTGGGAATGTTTTGCGACTAAGTATATAGGTCCCCTAGCATACTTATGCAGGTTGTATAACTTAAATGATTTCCACAGTTACCAGTGGGAAGGCTAACCCACATTATCCTATGAGAGAGGATCATCGTTGAAGTGTCAGAGGCGATGTAGCCATTAGGGAGAAGAATAGGAGCATTGGTATGAGTTGTTATCTCAGATGAAAATGGTTGAAATGGTTTGGTCAGTGGGATCTGACCCTTTTATTGAATTATACCATGTATTACTTGTGGAATGATATTGTAGATGTGTTATAAAGAATCATAACTTTGTTTCAGGGTTTTTGTTCTGGTACTAAGTTAGTGCCAGAACCCTGGGGTATTTTATCTTTGTGACAGAAATTGAAATATTTGCTGGTACATGCTGTCTACCACACTACACCAGGGACTGTGTCAGATTGGTCATTCGGTTGAAATTTTTGCTGGTACACGCTGTCTACCACGAATCAACCCATGAAATATAGAAGATTGTCAGCATCATAACTACTACCAACAGAAAGATAAGTGCCCTTGTGTCGGCACTGAAAGTTCATCCACCTGTATTATAACTTAATAAATACAATAATTTACTATTGAATAAACATTCCACAAGAGATAGAGAAAAGAGAGAGGGGATGATGAAAATACCCCAACCCACCCTTAATTACTAGTGTTAACTTAGTCTATAGTAATACCTAAATATAATTAGATTGTAATATTGTTTTATATGGACAGAAGATCCATTGTGGTATTTAATTTATGTAAATAAACCCATGATTTTCATTTTGTTGTTGGTCCTGACTCAGAAAATTCTAAATCAGGGCAAATAAAATTGTAAAACATAGTTTAATACCAAAATTTCAAACATGGTGTTAGTTTATTTGATCATAGACATTGATATTTGTTGATGTGTGTGTGTTTTAGTATTAAATTACCCTCACACCACATATTCATAACCCTAGACACTAGACGTAGTTATCATACATACTAGTCAAGAATAAGTCTGAATGAGATCATAAGGTGGTAGCAGAAAGGTTCTCTGTGAACTCACCCGAATAATTGTTATACTCAGGGGCCTTCACAGCTGACCTCATTCAGTACAATATAAATACATAACAACAACATTTCATAACATCTAAATCCACCACACAACATTAAAAAATAAATACTCAAGTAAAGATTCGTTCTATTATTTTCCTTGGCGCTCCACACGAAGCCACAATTGTAGCTTGTCCCCTTGCAGGAAGCTTGCGTCATGCGTTCATATGCTCCTGCCGCAGTGGTTTCTGTGGCTATTTGTTTTACATAATTAGGTGGCCAGCCCCATGCACAATCTTATGTTTATCGCCTTATACGACACGCCTGAGGGTGCAGTCTTTAGAATTGCTTATGACCTTTGTTATGTGGGTGTCAGTTTCTGGCCCTTTTAGTTCCCATGGTGGTATCTTTACTTTATACTAAGTACTGTTATTTATTATATTAAATAGATTATGTCACACTCTATTTCTTCTATTATTTTCCACCCCGAAGAGTATCTGTTAAAGTCTAATTGAATGTGACTTATGTTTTGGTTGTTTGTATCAAAAGTTTTGTGCGCTGGGTGGGTTGGGTCTTTTGCCACTTTTGCCCAGCAGCTGAATCTCAGCTCTTTCCTCCTTAGTTCCAGGGGTATAATGCCTAATCCCTTTGAAATTCATGCTGTTATGGAGAAAGTAAAAGTGCACGGTTGATTTATGTTCCTCCGAGGCGCTAATTCCGCCCTCCACCAATCATTTTCAACAAACTGTCTGGGCTGCTTCCCGGGAATTGTGGAGGCTGAGCTAACAGACTTACATACGCTGTTTACTACAAGCATTTTATCACAGCTGGAGTCTGTTAGGGACCTTCAAACTGGGCAACGCATATCAAGTTCATTGCTCTGGCCATAAAATCTTCGATAAGGTCTTGAGTATGATGTGCAGAGGCAAATGATGGTTATCCGAAGCAAGTCCGCTCTCCTTCCATTTTTTTTTTAAAGAGCATATCGTGCAATGTGGCGCATTTTCCGTCTCGCTAATCTTGTCAAGAGAGAAATTAATTAATCGTAAGGCTAAAACATAGACGGAAAATCTGCTCTTTGAGGAATCAGCATGGGAACCGAGCAAACGATGTTGATAATAACATGGCATTTCCCCAGGTAACATGTTCTAATCGCCTGTATTATTAAGTACCTTCAGTGAGTGACGGATCTGGCTCACACACAGAGTAAAGTTAACTCAAAAAGTAGAGGCAAAGCTCCACCCCATAAACAGGGGGTTAAGTTGATAGAAAACACTTTAACGAATTTGTTCGAAATAGAGATAAAAAATGGCGAAGATGTGATAATAAAAAAGATGATGAGAAGGCGAACAACAACAAAACAGATTGAACGTTATCATTCTGTTACATATAGTAATAATAATAATAGCCCCTTCAGTCATAATTGACTTTGAAAATGCGCCCCTGAGGTTACAGCCCTCAGCTGCTTATTTTCCTGGTGTTCCTTTCGACGTTTCCTCCTCTCCTCTGCTCGTTGAGTGAGCTGCTTTTGTCCCAATCTGAGGTGGCGCCGTAGATAGCATCGCCACTTGGTGCGATCGGCAGCTTCATCCTCCCAAATTGCTGTATTTGTGTCCAGTGCACACAACTTTGAATCTCACCTGCAGTCGCCCAACTGTTCTTTTGCCATCTGCCAGTTGTCCGTAGAAGATATCTTTCTGGATGAGACCATCTTCCATGCGGCGGACATGGCCAAGCCAGCGTAGTCTGCGCTGTCTAAGCAGTGTATACATACTTTGAAGGCCAGCCCGTGACAACACCTCGACTTTTGTCACTTTGTTACAGATAAGAATAGTTGAATAAACAGAAGACAGTAAGATGTTGTGCATAATACAGTAGAGTTCTTAACAAGTGAAGAGTTGAAAATAAGGAAAGATGTGGTGAATGTTAAATTGGAAATGCAGTAACACTGTAAGGAGTAAGTTGGTGTAATTTTGACTGCTGCAAGAAGTGTACAGACACAAATTCAAAATCGTTTCAAAAATTGAAAAGTTGAAACCACGTCAGGCATTTTAAAACGGGAAGATTTATTTTCTCAGTAATATAGTGTACTTTGTTGTACTCTTCCATTTCAAAATGAACTTTTCTAGCCATTTATACAGGTCTTCATCTACCTGGTTATATTCTAAATTTTATTAAAAGGGAACTAACACGAGGCTGTGCGTGAGGTTGGCAACCTCATCATCCAAAACAAACTGCTACAGCAATTGTTATTGCGAGAGTACATGCATGCTGTCACTCAGTCTTGCTGCAAAGAGATCTGCTGCAGTGGTGATTTCATGCTCCATAAGGAGTGAAACGGAGAAATAAGTAGAAGAAGAATCACCGAAATCCTTGTCAAAATCATCGCAAGGCAGCAATTAAAAAAAGTAGAAATAAGAAGAATCACCGAAATCCTTGTCAAAATCATCGTAAGGCAGCAGTTAAAAAAGTAGAAATAAGAAAAATCAACCTAAATCCTTGTCAAAATCATCGTAAGGCAGCAGTTACAAAGCAAGAAATTCTAAAGTAAGGTTTAAGTAGATGTTGATCATAATCCAAAGTTTTCTAAGAACATTTTTAACACGACTTCTAAAACGATCTCCTATCACTGCATAAATTTGTATATATTTCTAATCGTTTATATTATCAGTGTTCAGCATGCATTTGGTTCAAACAGCTGTCTGGTTTATGAGATCAAACTTCATTCATGCATATCCCTGGCCTCGCAGTGTTTCCTTTCATCTTGCTGTTGATGTGATGAAGATGTAGAAAACTTCACGAGCCAATGCGTAGCTCGTCTGACGATTACTCCCCTTCGTTTTACATATTTAAACCAAATCATTATTTCATTTCGATAGCTTTTTCCCTTTATCCAGTCATTACTTCTCTTGAATAGCTTTTTTTTTCTTTTACCCTGTCAGTGTTTCTCTTGAATAATTCGTTCCTTTTATCCAGATATTACTTCTCTTGGATAGTTGTTTTCCCTTTATCCAGACATTGCTTCTCTTAAATAGCTTTCGCCCTTTACCCAGTCATTGCTTCTCTTGAATAGTTTATTCCCTTTACCCAGTGTCGTACATTTTTAGATAGGTTAGAGAGATATTTGGTCCCATCTGAGTAGAGCAGAAGGTTGGGGTATATGAGAAGGAAAGGTGTTAGAATAGATTCCACGAGTGAATAGATTAAGGTGAAGATCTGTCTCTGGAATGAGTGGTTTCTCTAGTCCAGCCTATCTGTACGACTATCTTTAGTATAAGACGATCTGTCAAACCTCCCTATAAGTATAATTATAAGTTTACTACTCACACACACACTTATGTGACAACAAGACACACAAACGGGAAAAACTATGGTAAATGGATATGGGTCTGACCAACACACGTTAAGTTCTTGTTTAGTTTATTATCACTTAAACTTTACAACATCAAACATATAGAAATCAATATAATCATGTTTACAGACATAGGGAAATACCCCAATAAGTGCCCTCCTCCCTTGTTGAGAAAAAGGATTCCAAAAGAAGTTAATAACCCAAAAGGTCAAAGATTAACACTAGGTTATAGAATAGACAGTAAAGAAAAGAACAAAGTTCCTACTTAAGCTATCCAGTAAAAATAACAGTATTTGCAAAGAAAATAAAGGATGGTACAGTTTCCGTAACTAGAAAATATTCACTCTCACTCTGTCATTCGTGGCCACATCAACCACGCCTTACCTAAACTTGGTGTAACACTCTGGAACGTAAACATCCATGCATATGTATCATGATCCAGTAGTTTTATCCTCAGAAGTGGGCCCCAGTCCCTCCACTAATAATTAATTTTTATAATGGGGAACGCCTAATTTGGTGGTTGATTCTTGGATAAGCAATGTCACATCAAATAGTTCATGTAGCAAAATATAAACCGCGATCTTGTGTTCACAGTAGACAGTACTTCCAATACCTAAAGAAAACATCTGGTTGCTAAACTGTTAATTAAGATGATGATGATAAATCCTATCGGCTTGTTCTGGGGTGAGTGCCGATTATGAAACAGCGTATTGTCACAGAGAGTTTTATGATCATTAAAATTTTCTATATATTCTTCCTTTCTTCCACCCGTGTCCTCTATTTATTATCACTCTTTACCTTTTTCCTGTATTTTTCGCATTCGTTCGTTTGCGAGAAATATTTTATTTCCCATTCTCACTTTGCCGGTTTCGTTTTTTCATTTATGAACGCAGTAGATTACCTAACGCGTCAGTCCCTTGCACGACATAATTTTAGGTGGGATTTCAGTCTATCAGACATGATGAGCAGACAAATTGTCTACATTTGCACCTGTCACGCGAGTTTCCTTGACTGAGTTGCTCGGGGAAGGTGTGAATCGCGCCAGACAGGCTCGCTCAGAGCAGATATTTGTCTGGAGATTTCCATCTGACAAATAGTTTACAGCTAAGTTGCTCGGTGAAGTGTGGTAACTGCCACCTAAGGGGACGTACCGTCTACATTTTCACCGGACACAGCGTTTCTTCAGGCTAGTCGCTTGGAGTGAAGCGTGATATGACACTCATGCAGCGTGCTGGAATGAGACATATAGTCTGTGCTTTTTTCCATGACACTCACGCATTCGCTCAGAAGGGCCATTTTCTTGACGTAGGTGTCAAAGACGCACTGCTGGCAGTTACGGTATGCGTCTAAGGTACTCATGTGTTAATGAGAAGGGGAGATTATTTCGTTTTGCGAAAAAAGTTGGGACCTTTTTTCCTGGTTTAAGATATTAACCGGAGTTTGAAACTAGATTTTCATTCATTCTCCTAGTTCGCAGTAGACAGGTTGTTCGTGAATAGAATAAGCTGTATAAATATATCAGATTACAATTCTAAAGTGTGCGATTATCTGTAGTTCTGTGTTGAGGTAAATATATTATATTAAGTATCTAATATTTTGTGAAGTGTTTAAAGTGATAATCACTTATTTCATATTTCACTAGTTAGATTTGGTGCAGAGTGCTTAATTTATATAGTCTGTATTATTTTATAGTGACGAGTTACAGTGGAAAAAATAAATTATAATTTCTAGCTTAAACTCAGTCGGCTATTAAGGAATTTAATTTTACTGCTAAATTATCAGACGAGAATAATTTTTCTAAACTAACTTATAAATGCTAGATGCCTCATGAGTGTTGACGGAATACGTAGGTATTCCTAATTCATGATGATTGATTTTTATATAACTTATTTCACGGGAAAGTTTAAATGATAAGTCAAGCTGTACGCTTGCAGTTTAAAAATGTAAGTTATAACGAGTACCTAGTATGTATAATTATTTTATATGTGTTTTTCCTTTATTCAGTGAATACTGGGGTGAACCCAAAACTTTGCCAGCGTTAAGTACTGAAGAGTGATATCTGTGAAGAACTAAAACATTTTCCTTAAAAGCCTTGGTGCAGAATCTTTACAAGTTATATAAAAGGTAAATGAAGTAACAGGCCTATCGCGCCATTTTTAAATTCTTCCTGAGAAACAACTCAAGTACATTTTTAGCCTGTGTGGCAAGTAACATATTAACGTCAGTAACATTCCGACGGAGTTTTGACTAGTGGTGGGGTGACCAAATATAGTCCTTTCCTGAAGGTAGACACCGATCTGACATTCCTCAATTCTAGAAACCTAAGCTATTGACACTGTGCTCGTTGTTAATGTTCGGGCCTGGACAATTTAAATGTGACCTAAACAGCATCCGAAAAAATAAGAACACCCAAGGAATCGTTCCCTGAAGCAGAGAATTCATCCCGTCTTTTTGGAACTGGGGATTTCTTGGTCAAAGACTGCCTTTGACGATTCTGTATGTGAATGTCCTAAAAATTGTGTTTCCAGAAGTGGCTATCAAAGCTGTGAGTATGAACAAATGCACGTGATCACTGCTGACTGAATAGAGTGAATGCAGGACGGAGTGTTTTCTTTATTGTTGTAATTTGGCACCCATTTTGCTGTCGTAATTTTATGAATGCATGTACTGCTAATCATATTTCCCTTAAAATAGAGCAGTGATATCAAGTCTGTCCATACTTTAAAAGGGGGAAATATTAGACCTAATCATATGTATCCTTGATTCCTTGGGGCTATCACTTTCTTCTAACAGGACTGTGGGCATACCTTAAGGGATAAGATCAGACTGTGGGTCTATCATTCTTGTATCATTTTTATTGACTTTATGACTATTTGTATATGCTTTGATGTAATTTTATATGTTGTGAGAGAAGTTTGTTATGATAATTAAACTACTCAATAATTATTCCAGCGTGTCGGTCAGTTTCGTTCCAAAATATCTATATAATCATTGTTATAGTTTTCCCACGTCTGTGTGTCTCACTGTCGTCAATTGGGTGTGTGCACGTGAGTGGTAATATATACATTAATATATGTATAGGTGTTAGACTGTCTGACTACTCTAACTCTGTCGTAGAAGATAGGTGAGAGAGAGAGAAGATTTCTCGATCTCAGAGACAGCCTCTATCACATTCTACCATCTCACTCGTGGAAATCTATTGCTATTACTATCTTTCACTGTGACTATCACTTATTCAAATCTATTCAGAAGGGACCAACCCAAGTCTTAATTCTCCTATCAAAAATCTACGACAAATGTGGGCTCGTTTCCGGAAATTGAACTGAAAGTCGTCAGCAAGGACGACAAATGTGGACACGTCTATCCGGATTTTGAACTTAGAATAGGAAGACGAGTACGATAAATATCAGCTCGTCTGAAATTTTCCTTATTCTGTAATAGAGTAAGAGTGTGATTGTCTCGTGGTTTTGTGTATCTTTAAAAATAACTATTCCCCTAGACTAACGATCTGTTTATGGGCGTGCGGACCACACAATTAATAATTGTTTTTCCACAGCATTTTTGAATAATATACATTTGAGTTACAGGTTGATTTTGTCGGAATATATGTTAATTACTGATTTTGTAATACTAAACGCTGGTAAAGTTTGTGAGTGTATAACATTCACAGGGCTCTGTAGAAGTGGGCGTTTGAGCTAAGCTAAGGAGTGCGTTCAGACAATTACGTCCTGTTAATTGCCTCCCTTACCCTAACTAACTTCAGTGGTGAACTTGATAGTGGATTAAACATTTTGGGGATTTTTTTTTCTTCTTAAAATTTTTTGCAATAATTATTTTGTTTCCACTGTAGCAACGTATTTTTCAGTGAGTAATCTTAACTACCATTTATTTGGCGTAAACGTCTGCATTAGGTGCTTTATTGCCGATTAATAGCAGCGATAGTTAGACACTATATTTTGGAGGAGGTATCCCAGGGTGAAGTATATCATCTGTTGATTTTGGTAATTTCTCGTAAGTGGTAGGAACCAGTGTATCGTTTCTTCTTTTTTTTCTCGAACTAAGTCTCAGCCACTGAGTTACTATGGCCGAAAGGGCGAAACTTAGACAGATGCTCAGGGACGAAGCGAGAGAAGAAGGTTTGGACGGAGAAGAAGCGAAAACTTTTGTCAGGGACGAACTGGAAAGATATGATGCAGAGAGGAAAGCAGCTGAAGCTAAAGAACAGAAGAAGATGGATGAGGAAATGGAAATTCGCAGGGCGAACGAAAGAGAGAAGGAAAGACAGCATGGGGAAAGAGGTAAGGAAAGACAGCATGAGGAAAGAGAGAATGAAAGACAGCATGCGGAAAGAGAGAAGGAGAGACAGCATTTGGAAAGAGAAAATGAGCAGCGACGACAGCATGAGTTGGCTCTTAAGGCTCTAGAAGTCCAAAGTCTTGGTGCTGCCTCTACCTCCAGCAATGGAGAGTCTTCTCCTCATTCTTCCTTAACTGATCCTTCTAACACTCAATCTCTTCAACTCAACGCTATGTCTTTCACTCTTGAGTCTTTCCCTTGTCCTAATGAGAAGATTGACACATGGTTAGAAAAATTTGAGAAAATGGCTGCTCTGTACGGGTTAGAGAGGTCGCGTTGGAATATGAAACTTTCCCAGGCCCTAAAAGGTTCTGCTTATGATGTTTACTCTAAACTGGAAAGTAGCCAACAAGACAACTACGACTTGTTGAAGAAAGCTTTGCTTGAGCGCTTTGAAATGAATGCGCGAAAGTTTTTGCAACTGTTTCGCAACAGCAGGAAGGAGAGCTCTGAAACTTTTCAGCAGTTCTCGTCTCGTTTGAAGGGATATTTGACAAAGTGCCTTGAGCTTTCACAGCTCCCCTCTACCTATGAAGGTTTGGAGGAATTTGTTATAACAGAACAAATAAAGAACACTTTGTCTGCTGATACCCGGAGATTTCTAGCTGAGCAGGGTGCAGAAAAGCTTGAAGACATTTTGGAAAAGTCTGAGCGATATCACAATGCGCTGGCCGAACTGCCGGCCACAAAACGGAAACCGACAGAAGAGCATTTTCGAAAGAATAATCTAGACCAATCTTCTCATGCCTCAAATCAGAATAACCACAGAGAAACTGGACCTCAAAACCCCCCTCCTGAAAAATCCAAGTTCTACAAAAACAAGTACCCCAACCACAGTAAACAGTCTGATCAACCCGACCGTCCTACATGGCAGCGCGGCCAGAAAGGACAAGGTGACAAAGGGAAAACCCCTGCGCACGGGACTAAGGATCAGAGCAAGCACACCGAGCCGAAGCGCATCGGATGCTTACAAACAACAGACTCGCAGGAAAGAATTATTGTCAGTGATTCTCAACCTGAGGGAGAGAGGCCCTCTACGCGAGGTACGGTTGTTTTAAACGGGACTTCAACTTATTGTTTGTTTGACACGGGGCTTTCGTTTGATTGCATTGTTGCCAGGCACCTGGTCAAACCCGGTCAAGAGACAGAAGAAACCGTTAAACTTTGTGGAGTCTTTAAGAGTGATGCACCAACAACGCTTCCCATTGCATTGGTTGAGATTAACTCCGATTTTGTCAGAGGTGTGATTAAAGCGGCTGTTATGGATGACCCGATCTACCCAGTCATACTTGGCTGTAGATATGTGTTTATTGGGAAACCGGAAGAGCCAATTGTGGCAACAGTAACCACAAGAGGGCAAACTAAGAAGGAACGGGAGCCTGCGCCAAATTTGTTACCTATGGAACTTAAAGAGGCGCAACAAAAGGACCCTACTTTGGAGCCCTGCTTTAGGAAACTGCCCATGGCCAAGGACCCTAGACAGCACGGGGACATTTTTTCAAAGGATGGTGTACTGTATCGCAGAACGGGCAAGCCTGACCAAGGTTACAATCAGCTCCTAGTACCGAAACAGTACAGAAGCCAAATCCTAGAAATGGGGCACTCTCTTCCCTTTAGCGGACATATGGGACAGAACGCCACAACGCAACGAATACAGACTCACTATTGGTGGCCAGGGATGAACACTGATATACTCAGATACGTGAAATCCTGTGCCCAGTGCCAACGGGTAGCACCCAAGCACTGGACCGCCCCAGTTCCCATGGGGCAAATGCCAATAGTGGGGACTCCATTTGAACGGGTTGCTGTCGACATTGTTGGACCCCTAGAAAGGACCAAACGAAGGCACAGGTTTATCCTGACTTTAGTCGACACATGCACTATGTGGGCCGAAGCTATACCGCTAACATGCACAGATTCGAAGCATGTCGCAGAAGCCCTAGTGCAGATTTTTACACGGTTGGGATTCCCTCAACAAGTTTTGACGGACAATGGATCCCAATTCCGGAGCCTGTTAATGGAGGAGATCTTTAAGATCTTGAGGGCCAAACACATCCACACCAGCCCGTACCATCCGGCCGGAAATGGGCTCGTGGAACGTTTCAACGGCAGCCTCACCACCATGTTACGCAAGCTGGCACAAGAAAAGCCGGAGGATTGGGATCTTTTCATTCCTGCAGCCCTATTCGCTTACAGGGAAGTTCCCCAGGCCTCTACGGGTTTCCCTCCAGCTACGCTTCTATTCGGCAGACCTATCAAGGGGCCGCTTGAAGCATTACTTCGGTCCCTGACAGACCAGAAGGCGGATGAGACAGTCGTCTCAGCCAGTAGATATGTATCGGAATTGAAGGAAAGGCTACAGCTAGGATGGGATCTAGCTACAACAAACCTTAAGCAAGCCCGCGCTAGGCACGCTAAACGATACAATCGAACAGCGAAAGAGAGAGAACTACAACCAGGGGAGAAAGTTCTGTTGTTATTGCCAACCGGAAGCAACAAACTACGCATCGGGTGGCAAGGGCCGTTCACCGTCCTGAAAAAGATCTCGAGAACCAATTATCAGATCTCTATCAAAGGAAAGGAGAAGGTTTACCATGTGAATCTGTTAAAGAAATACTTGGAAAGACCGGTGCCATCCCCCGAACATCTCCTGGCGATCGCCATAGCTACAGAGGATGTTGAAGATGACGATAGTTGCATGGAATATCCATTGCAACAAACTGAATGTGTCGGAGATGTAAAATTTGGTGACACTCTCTCTGAAGCACAACAGACAGAAACGAAGGCGTTACTGAACCAGTACACGGCGGTGCTAACGGATGTACCTGGACGAACACATCTCGTAGAGTTCGAGATGAAACTTACAAACGAGACACCTGTTCGAACCAGAGTTTACCCTATTCCGTATGCGAAAGCTGATACGCTACGTGCAGAGATAGACAAGCTACGTAAAACAGGAATTATTAGTGAGTCCACGTCTCCTTATAGTGCGAGCGTAGTGCTGTTGCAGAAGCCCAATAAGGAAGTTCGGCTGTGCATCGATTACCGGCTACTTAACACAGTAACGGAATTTCAGCCGGAACCACTCCAAAGCGCTTCTGAGCTGTTTAGCAAGCTAAGCAAGGCACGGATTTTCTCAAAGATTGACCTGAGTAAGGGCTACTATCAGATACCAGTCAAAGAGGAAACTAAGCCTTTGCTAGCTTTCAGCACCAGCGAAGGACACTATACGTTTAACGTGATGCCATTCGGATTACACAACGCACCAGGAGTGTTCACAAGGATGATGAGAAAGCTGTTAGAGCCATTGCACAGTCCACATATCCACAATTTTATGGACGATATACTAATTGCAACGGACACATACGAAGAACACATTGCTACGGTCGAGATGCTCCTCAGGAGACTACAGGAAACTGGACTCACAGCTAGACCTAGCAAATGTTTAATCGGCTTCGAAAAACTTGACTTCCTGGGGCACACCATTGCTCACGGTGCTATGTGGCCAGTTGCTAAGAACGTAGAGAAGATACGTGCAGCGAAGAGGCCAAGGACGAAGAAAGAAACGCGATCGTTCCTATCGCTATGTGCTTACTACCAGAAATTCATCAAAAACTTCAATGGTTTAACAGCACCCCTTACTGACCTTACGAAAAAGGGGCGACCGGAGAGAATTATCTGGGATCCTAAGTGCGAAGACGCTTACGTCACGCTCAAGAAACAGTTGTCTGAATATCCAATTCTGCGACTGCCTGATATTACCAAACCCTTCGTATTGCGCGTTGACGCATCAGGTCAAGGCATTGGGTCAACTCTGCTTCAGGCGGGCGACGACGATCCGAACCAGCTATTCCCAGTGGCATACGGCAGTCGTAAATTGAATAAGGCAGAGCAAAACTACTCCACAGTGGAAAGAGAATGTCTCGCATTAGTTCATGGTATAAGGAGGCACCATGAATACCTTTACGGAGCGACATTCACGGTGCAGACCGACCACGCCCCACTGGCGTTTCTCGGTGCTTATAAGGAATTTAATGCGAAAATAATGCACTGGGCACTGCTGCTAAGTGTATATACCTTTAAAGCCGAATACATTCCAGGTAAACAAAATGTTGGGGCAGACTTCATGAGTAGGACTTGCACAGAGATGGATTAAATAGTTTTTCCCCTTTACCCAGTCATTGCTTCTCTTAAATAGTGTTTCCCCTTTACCCAGTCATTGCTTCTCTTAAATAGCTTTTTCCCTTTACCCAGTCATTGCTTCTCTTGAATTACACAGTCAGTGTTTCTCTTGAATAATTCGTTCACTTTATCCAGACATTACTTCTCTTGGATAATTTTTCCCCTTTATCCAGACATTGCTTTTCTAGAACAGCTTTTTTCCTTTATCCAGACATTACTTCTCTTCGATGGCTTTTTCCTTAATCCAGACGTTGCTTCTTTTGAATAACTCGTTCCCTTTATCCAGATATTACTTCTCTTGAATAGCTCGTTCTCTTCCTCCAGAAACTGCTGCACTTGAATAGCTTGTTCCCTTTATCCAGATATTACTTCTCGTGAATAGCTTCTTTACTTTACCCAGAAATTGTTGCCCTTGAATAGATCGTTCCCTTTATCTTGTCACTGCTTTTCTTGAATAGATCGTTCCTTTTATCCAGACATTGCTTCTCTTGGCTAGCTCGTTCCCTTTATCCAAACATTGATTCTCTTGGCTAGCTCGTTCCCTTTATCCAAGTCATTACTTTTCTTGAATAGCTCTCTCTTTTCATCCAGACATCACTTTTCTTGGATATTTCAGAGGGCGCTGTGGTTTGTTTTTTTCTTGTCTCCTGCAAGACCTTAACAAATCAACTCGCTATCTCTGAACATCAGCCACTGTTACTCGTGAGGTAAAAAAAATATTTGCAATAAAGTTTGGAGCAGGCACAACCAAGTCTCGAACGCAAAGTTCAGGAGCACTCTGCACTTAATTACCCCCAGTTCTGTGACGTGAAAGCGCTCAACCTATTCTAACCCCAGGCTCCTTCTTGTCCCCCCATCACCTTTGTTGTAAGCGTAAGTCTTGGCTAGACAATACACCAGTGATTCTCAAACCTTTATGTCGCGATTTATAATTTGATCGCGGGAAGCATTGCGAAGCGTTGAGTCCCTTACGTTTCTTTTACTCGAAGTTTTAGCATCATTCATTTGAATTCCTAAATTAAACGCATGAGTCACTAGCGTCACCAAGTGTGAAATGTAGGTCGTGGCAATCAAACAGCTGAAGAAAACTACAATGCACGATTACAGGGGAGTGTTAAAACGACCAGAGGTTTTTAATGAAATATAAATAATGCAATCAGATCAATATCTGAATTTACAACCATTAATGATTAGTTTCAAGTTTATAAAAATCCCCGCGCTTAAATTTTTTGAACATTTATTATAATTTTACGATTCAACTGAACTATTTTGATGTCACGTTTATGTTCATTCTTAATTTACATTTATGATAGCCACGGTTCATTTATGCAAGCATACTGTATTTAGTTTTTATTAGTCACGTAGTTAATTTAAAAGCGAAAGACCAAGATGTGTATTAAGTGCATTGAGGTGGACTTAAGAATCATCATCATCATCAGGTGCCATCTTCACATCGAAAGGTCTGCTGCAATGGATCTCCAAGACTCCAACGTTTTCTGTCTCTTGTCTTGGTGGGGCACTCTGATAGACTCTGTCCTATCCGTCTCTTGATGTTATCTTCCCACTTATATCTACCTTGTGCACGTTTGCCTTCAACTCTGCCTTCTATTATGGTCTTCTGCAAGGTGTTATGTCTTTTTATATGGCCAAAATATTTAAGCTGTCTAATTTCGATCTCCTTCATTAACTCTCCTTTCATTCCTAGGTTTTCTAGGACGTCTTTATTTGTTTTCTTCTCTTTCCGTGAGATGTGCCCCATTCTTCTATATAGCCAATTCTCAAGGGCCTAAATTCTTTCTTTTAATTGCTTGTTCATTGTCCATGTTTCTACACCATACATTAATAAAGAATATATATATATACATATGTGTGTGTGTGAGTGTGTGAGTGAGTGTGTGTGTGTGTGTGTGTGCGCGCGCGTGCATGTGTGTGTGTGTGTGTGTGTGTGTGTGTGTGTGTGTGTGTGTGTGTGTGTGTGTGTGTGTGTGTGTGTGTGTGTGTGTGACAAAGTGAAAAAAAATACCTTGGGTGATTCTTGAAAGCGAACCAGAACCAACCAATCAGAAACGTGCTATCCCTGATAGCCGGCTCACAGTAAATTTCACAATGGCGAAACTAGCTATCGGAATCAGTGCTAGTCTAAGGTTAGAGTTAGCCAGTTATTCCCGAAATTGATTGTTGTCGTGTGGTGAGTTTTGGGGCAACCACGACAGTAGTTTTTGCCAGGAATAGCCTATGAGATATTAGGAAGAAGGTCTCTAGAAATTGGCTCGTTAAGAAAGAATAAAGACCTATTCGAGATAGGGACACAAAGAAGGGAATGTTAATGCTTTCCACTGGACAGTGTTTTCTGATTAATTATGGAAAGAGTTCTGTTTCCCCACGACCTTAGCTTCTGCCCTTAGATCCCGTAACAGAAAAAGCCCCCAACCTCATCTGAGTGTAGAAATTTTCCTATATGTAAATATTTAACACCGACAGCACGAGTGATACATTAACAAACTAGATAATGATCAAACGATTATTGGGTTTATTAATTAAATATCTACACATATAGGGTTAGTAATAAGGTGACCAGACTTCCGGTTTTTCCGGGACAGTCCCGGTTTTCGACCACTTTTGATAATTTGTCCCGACTTTTTTTCGATGCAATCCGGGACGCCAATTTGTCCCGGTTTTGGGCGAATTTGCCAATTTGGCATAAATCTCACAGATTAAAAAAAAATTATTATTCCGTGGCTGACTTGAGGGAATTTTTAATTATTAGTGAACTGGCGCCGAAACAGCAGAAGAGGTTGTCAGGACCACGAATTAGTTTTGTAGTTCCAATGTGATATTCGCAGTTATTTGAAATTTTAGGTAGTGGTAAAGTACCAAGATTTTGCGTACGGTATACGTTTATTTAATTGAAACGGTGAACTATTTGTGCATATTTTGTTATTGTTGTAAGAAAATGGTACCAAAGCGTAAATACAGTTTCAATGAAGATTTACAAAAGGAATATCCGTTTATTAAAAAGAGTACATCAAACTTGAATGTACGATGCAATATATGTGCCTCCGGGTTTTCGATAAGCCATAGTGGACGTGGTGATATTAAGAACTACATAAGCAGTGAGAAACATAATAGAGCCGTCGTTACAGCTGCATCAAGCTCGTCGTTAACCACTTTCTTCAGAGCTGATAAAATTGGTGACCAAGAAGAGCAATTAGCTGCTATAGAAGGCGCCTTTGCATACCATACAGTGCTACACAGTCATACTTTCAGGTCTATGGATTGCACATCAAAATTACTTCAGGTTACTTTAGAGCCAAAATTTGCATGTGCACGAACGAAAACAGAAGCCATTATTCGAAATGTCTTGGCACCCCATATTCTAAATGAGTTACGGTGTGACCTAGACAAGTCTACATTTATTTCTGTACTGACAGATGCATCCAACCACAAAGAATTCAAGATTTTTCCTTTGCTTGTCAGATACTTTGATCACAGTAATGGAGTGAAAATTAAAATATTAGAGTTAAAGTCATTGCCAGGTGAAACATCTGATATTGTAAGTAGTTTTCTTAATGACTGCATAACTGAAAATGGTTTAGACAGGAAAGTAGTTGGATTATGCGCAGACAACACAAATTCCAATTTGGAAGGTGCTGAAAGGAAAGGACAGAACAATGTTTTCAAAAAACTGCAAGAAAACCTTGGACATGGTCTTATAGGAGTTGGGTGTGCAGGTCATATTTTCCACAACACTGCTCGAACAGCTGCAGATGTACTGCCTGTTGATGTCGAGCTGATTATTGCTAAAATGTATCTACTCTTCAAATCATACACAGTACAAGTTGAAAGACTTAAGGAGTTTTGCCAGTTTGTGGA
The DNA here is from genome assembly GCA_024509875.1 of Oreohelix idahoensis. Classification (NCBI taxonomy): domain Eukaryota; kingdom Metazoa; phylum Mollusca; class Gastropoda; order Stylommatophora; family Oreohelicidae; genus Oreohelix; species Oreohelix idahoensis. Next base: position 437,885 of record JAMPIV010011640.1, read on the forward strand.
AACAGACTTCCAGATGATCTTAGGTTATGCTCAGACTAGGTGGCGTGCTCTGCTGCCTGCTGTTGAAAGGGTTCTTCAGATGTTCCTGCCTCTAAAATCATATTTTCAATCTCAAGACAGATGCCCAGTTTTTATAGAGACATTCTTTGAAAATCCTCTATCTGAGGCATGGCTTGTTTTTGTTCACAGTCAGGCCTCTCCATTCCACGAAGCAGTGCAAAAAATAGGGGACAGACGGTCACTGTGTTTGAAGTCATTGACAGCATCAACAGGTTGAAAAATATTTTGAAGTCCAAACTGGAAGACTGTTTCTTGCCATCAAGAGTTAAGCTAATCCTTGAAAAGCTGGAAATGGAAGGACTTCCAAAGGAGGATGTGAAAAAGTTTCATGCTAGCGTTTCTTCGTTCTATGAAACAGCTTTCAATTATTTGAATAAATGGGCTGCAAAAACTTTTCAAGACCTAGAATCCTACAGCTGGGTAACGCTGAACAGAATACCAATTTGAGCAGATATTGAGATATCATCATCACTAGTAATTCAAACATTACCTTCAGCCCACTTTACAGAAACTGAAATTTATGACGAATATGTCTATATGAAGCAGTTTGTTACTTCTCAGAAAATTAGTGAATGGAGTGCCAAAAGAACATTGCCACCACAACGTTGGATTGAAATGGTTTCCCACTTCAAAAACAATAATGTGACATTTTCAAATATTTTGAAGTTAGCAGAGTTTTTTTTTCTGTCTACCTGGAACAAATGCTGCCACAGAAAGAGGGTTTTCTTTGATGAACAGCTTATGGGCAAGTGATAAAACACAGCTAGGTGTTGAAACCTTGAAAGCTATGTTGACAACCAAAGTGAACTGTGAGGAAACATGTGTCGAGTTTTTTAAGACGCTGCTTGCACAGAAGGACCTATTGATAAAAATCCACTCATCTGAAAAGTACAGTAACTCAGCTTCACCTTAAGTAAGGATTATTGATGTTTTTCTCTCTTATTAGTTTAAGTAGTTAAACTTATACAGTAAAATGTATGTTATTCAATGTTATTCAAATGTATACATAAAAAAAAAAAACGGATGAAGAACAGAGTCGCGCGCGTCCGCCCGGAGATGGCCAACACCTGGGTTATTCACCACGACAATGCGCCGTCTCATGCGTCCCTTTTAGTGAGAGAGTTTCTGGTGAAACAAACCGTGGCAACGCTGCCTACAGCCCGGACTTGGCCCCGGCTGACTTCTTTTTGTTTCCCCGGCTCCAATCCAGCTTGAAAGGACACCATTTTGGGACTGTTAAAAACGTGCAAGCTGCCATGACGAGTGCTTTGAAAGAGATCCTCGTTCAAGACTTCCAGGAGAGCTACGACGCGTGGCAGAACCGCTGGCAACGGTGTATTGATGCTCAAGGATGTTATTTTGAAGAATTTTAAGTGTATGTAAGCATGTGACGGGATATATATATATATATATATATATATATATATATATATATATATATATATATATATATATATATATATATATATATATATATATATATATATATATATATATATATATATATATATATATATATATATATATATATATATATATATATATATATATATATATATATATATATATATATATATATAGTATATATATATATTATATATATATATATATATATATATATATATATATATATATATATATATATATATATATATATATATATATATATATATATAGCCCTTCACTGTTTTAGTATATCTCTGTTGCGTTCATCAACAGTTAATAGTTTTCGTATGAAAATGGCTGTTGTCTACTCTCCGGAGGGTACTGGCCAGACTGGATATCTTCACGAAATATTCTTGATATGTAGACTCATTATCTTGAGTATGTAATCGTGATTCATAAAATATACTTTGTAGTCTGCTTCATACAATGCGCTTAAGAGTGTGTTGCACTTGGTATAAATATGAGATTCAACTTTTGAGCTCTGTTACGGGCGTGTATGTATACTGGGTTCTTTTATAATATATATTTAGATGAGTATCTCATTGACTCAGGTCAAGTTCAATTAGGGGTATGCAATGTAGACCACACACACAGCGTAACATCTCCAAATCTTCATTTTAGCACCGAGTCAGTGTGGACGAACTTCAGACATATTTATTTGACATAACGTAGCTCCATATATATAAATATATATAAATATATATATAAATATATATAAATATAAATATAAATATAAATATATATATATATTGATATGCGTAATAGCTTAAGGGGTCAACTCGACCGTCCTTAGCGTCGTTGTACAGTCTGCTACTGGAACAATGTCCTCGACATTTTCATGCAGATTTATTTATAGTTCACAACTCACTTGCACCATATTCAGAATTCCTTTCTTACAATAATCTAGTATCGACCCACAGAGGTGTATGGGTGATCTAGAGATCGAACACTGGAGGAATCTGTAAGAAAGTAAAACATCTAGGAGCTCGACACACATGCGTCCGTCCACCTTGAAACACACACAGAAAAGACCTAGAAAGATCCTTCACTTCTGCCAACATCGACCGTATACTTTTGCTACTATGCCCAAAAGGCAATGATAATGACGTACTTCCTGTAACCCAGGATACCGGTCAACAACAAATATGGTCAACAATCGAGCCGTACTTGATATCGACAGATATGTTATGAGTTTTACTCATAACATCTCCCCCCCCCCCCCCCCCCCCCCACTTCCCCCCCTCCCCCGGTCAAATAATGAAAACTTTGAAGTTTTCATTATTTACGTGGTGTGAGTTCAAACATCACCGGAGTGAAAAGATGGTATCATCAAATTTCACTGTTAGTTTAAAATAGTATAGCACCCAGGTTTGTGCCACAGAGTAGGCAATTAAACACACGAGGTGTGGACAGTAGCAAAGAATGCTAAAACCATTGGCTACAAAGGACATAAATCATTTTAACAGCAAAGTGAGGTAACCATAGCAAGATCAGCCAACATGTAAAAACAAAATGATGATGTCAGTCCATGCATTCTCATACTGCACACCGTCTAAAACACATATCTGTCCCGTCAGGTAACGGTAATCACTTAATGTCATCTTAATTAATCATTGGGAGCCGCGCTGGTGTAATGGCTACGACGTTGTACTGGCGACCAGGTGTTCATGGTTCAAACCCGGCCGTCGGCGTTTGAAGAAATGTTTACGACCGGAAATTTGACTGAATAACCTGAACGGCTCCTGCACATAAATCCCGTGTGGATGGGAAGGAGCGAAGCTCCTGACCGGGTTGGAAGGAAAGTCCACTGACCCCCCAGCCTCGCAATGACATGTCATTGGGCCGAAAGAGCTGGAAAGCTCGAGTGCCGCTGCTTATAGAAAGAAAAAAAAAATAATAATTAATCATTATAATGCAATGCATTAATATTAATAATTATCTAATAGAAACAATAGATGACACGAGGCAAACAAACAACTAATAAAGTGTATGACTGCGACATTTTGGCAAATGAATAGTTGGAAAGTCTGTAACTTGACTATAAGCACTGTCATTAAGGCACGACCTCTATACGAAGTGCGCTGAGTTCAACAAGATATTACACCATTTTGAGTATTATAGAATTCATCATCATCCTGTTGCTGTGTGAACCGCTTTCTTATATCAGCAATGTGATCACTGTACAACTTTAGTATTGTCATGCGAACACGTAATCATCCACGTAATGGTTTCTTGATCAGGACATCATTATGTATGTTCATGCGTTAGTTTGAATTCTGTGAATCATCTGTATTTGTAGAGTTGATAAGTGATATAGGGTCTTTTATACACCTTGAAAGAACATCAGCCAAGACATTTTGGCTTCCTTTGATGGCTTTGATTTCATAATCATATGGTTGTAGTGCGAGCGAGGCTCTAGCTGCCTTTTCATTTTTGAATCTCGCTGTTTTGAGATATGCCAAGGCTTTTTGGTCTGTCTCCAGAGTGAATCGGGCTCTCATCAGATACCGTTGCAGCTTGGTGAAACAAAAAACGATTGCTAGCAGTTCCCGTTCCACAATGGGATACCGCTGCTCTGTGGGCGAAAGTTTCCGGTTACATACATAGTTGGGTGCATGTAGCCTTCAAATTCTTGCATCAACGTTCCCCCGATGCCTGTAGCCGATGCATCAACTTTGAGGGTAAAAGGAAATGGAGCGTCAGGTAATCTCAAAATTGGTGATTTGGAAAAACCAGTTTTTAGTAAATTTAAAGCCACATCACACGCAAGTGACCAAATTATCCTATTTGGCGAGTTCTTGTTTACTAACGATGACAAAACTGAGGTCATATCTGAACAAGTAGGCAAGAATTTTCTATAGAAATTTACCAAGCCTAACAGACTGCGAACTTGTTTCTTAGTTCGAGGAATTTCAAGATTCAGGATTTTCGAGATAGAAGAATCCTCAGGTTTAAGAAACCCACCTCCTACTTTATGACCAAGAAAAGAAATTTCCGTAAATAATATTCTGGTTTTGGAAGGTCTAGCAGTAAGGTTATGGGAACGTAAGGTATTCAAGAAAGAATAAATTCCGAAAACACGTTCCTCCCAAGTATGATGAAATAGACAAGTATCATCAACAAAAAATTAGCAGGAGCGTTAACAAGACCGAACGACATAAATCAGAACTCTCTTCCTGAATAACTGCTAAGGAAGAGCGACGATCAACAGATTCGTCGATAGCTTCAAAGACAGGTTTCAGATGTGGAGGGCGAGTATGAAATTGTTGTAACATATTAATATGAAAAATTTTCTCCTTTCCCTTAATAGACAAAACATAGTCAACATCTGACAATTTATCCATAACCGTATAAGGTCCCCTCCATGACACAAGTAATTTATTGTCTTTGTTTGGCAGTAATACGTAGGCCTCATTACCTGGCCATAATTGGTGCAGTTTTCTGTTTTGATTGACAAACAATCGAGCCTTTAATTTCACTTTTTCTGACGCCTCCACTGCTATTTGGCGTGCGTCAGTAATCTTTTGTCTTAAATTGACAACCTATTGGTAAGAGGTTTGAACATCTTCATCCATGTTAGCGCTAACCAATAATTGTTTTAAAATGGACATAGGTCATCTAGGCTTAGCACCAAAGACCAACTCAAATGACGCAAACCCGGTATGTTCGTTTGGACTTTCTCTATAAGCAAATAGAACTGCAGGCAAAATTCGATCCCAATCTTGCTGATACTTAGTCGTAATTTTGCCTAACATTTGTTTCAAACTCCTATTGAGCCTCTCAATTTTTCCATTTGATGCAGCGTGATATATTGAACTAAGAGAACGATCAATATCGAACATTTTCATCACTTCTTTCATTACGTCTGAGACGAATTGCGTCCCCTTGTCTGACAGAATGTTTTCGGGAAAACCCAATCTGCTAAAAATTAAAAATAGCGCATCTGCAACGTCCACAGTTGATATGGACTTAAGAGGTATCGCTTCTGGCCAGCGGGTGCACATATCAATGCGTGTCAGCACAAATTTGTGACCTCTAGCTGACGTGACCTTTAATGGACCAATAAGGTCGATAGCCATCTTTGCGAAGGGACGCAAAGAAATATCAGATGCCTGGATAAGCGCATTATGCTTAGGCCTTTTCTTTGCCACAACTTGACAAACTGTGCATGTACGACAAACAGTTTTGACATCCCTTGTCACACCAGGCCCCAAAAAATGCGACAAAACTCTCTGTTTTGTTCTTGCAATACACAAATGACCTGCGCAATTAATGTCATGGGCATGTCGTAAGACAAATGGTCTAAAGCAAGTTGGTTCCATACCTGTTTTTTCACAGATGTACAATCCTGAAAATTTCTCATTAAAATACCACTCTTTAAAGTGTACCAATGTTTAGCATTACCATCAAACATCACAACATCTGATTTTGCAACTTGAAAAAAATTTCTTTAAGGAAATCATCCTGATTTTGTCTTTGAATGAAAGACTCCTTATCAATCAATTCCACCTGTAATTTATCATCATCTTCTTCTTGCTGAGCAGTATCTTCATTACCAATATAATTATCATTATCATTACTATGATCTTCATCATTCATCAAATCCTCAGACTCCTCTCCATCATTCATCACCTCATCTACAACACTATCACTTTGGTTGCGATTATCCAGTTCAGCACGAGCTTAAGCTCTGGTTGTTACAGCATTTGCAGTTATAAGATGCTGTTCCTATTTTTCAATATCTTCTCTAGAGCATTCACGAAGACCTGGGATATTTCCTAAGGTTATCCCAGCAATAGGATTATTCAGTAGGCACACGAGAGTTCTCCCTGTAAAGTATGGTGTATCCAAAAAATACTTCCGCAGTTTCACCTCTCTGCCTGTGTAATCCAACTGATCCACTAACGACCTGCGCACACCGATCGTATTACAACCCGTGTCCCTTAAAAGTGACACCAGCTGGTTGCTCACAAAGCCTTTATTAAGAACCAGTGAACCTGTACCATCATATGAGGACATGACTGGTAACGGATGTCCACATATAAGCCTTGGGACTCCCTGTAGCTGAAACAAAGAGTTACATTCAGTACAATTAGCACTGTTGGATAAATCAACACTACATGCATTGGCATGAACTAAACCACTATTATTCTGATGGGAGCCCGATTCACTCTGGAGACAGACTAAAAAGCCTTGGCATATCTCAAAACAGCGAGATTCAAAAATGAAAAGGCAGCTAGAGCCTCGCTCGCACTACAACCATATGATTATGAAATCAAAGCCATCAAAGGAAGCCAAAATGTCTTGGCTGATGTTCTTTCAAGGTGTATAAAAGATACTATATCGCCTATCAACTCTACAAATACAAATGATTCACAGAAATCAAACTAACGCATGAACATACATAATGATGTCCTGATCAAGAAACCATTACGTGGATGATTACGTGTTCGCATGACAATACTAAAGTTGTACAGTGATCACATTGCTGATATAAGAAAGCGGTTCACACAGCAACAGAATGATGATGAATTCTATAATAGTCAAAATGGTGTAATATCTTGTTGAACTCAGCGCACTTCGTATAGAGGTCGTGCCGTAATAACAGTGCTTATAATCAAGTTACAGACTTTCCAACACACCTCATATATAATGTTTAAAATGGTGTCATTTCCAGACATTTTTTATACGGACATGTGATGTCAATAAACTATGGTCTCCAATTAAAGGGACATAACTCTAAAATGACTGACTCGAAATATCCAGTGGAAGTAACAACGATATTTCGTATGGAACTAATTTGACAGGCAGGGGAACTAAAGGTGACTAAGACATCATACCATGAGTGTAAATAGTTGATGTATTTTATATGATATTATTGTAACTTTAGTAATGTATCAGTATATAGACACTAAAACACTGACAAATGTCACAAAAACACGTGTACATTACGTACACATGCATAACTGATGATAACAACACCCACATACACTATGCTAGTGGAAACCCATAGGAAGAGGCAATCCACATGGTCTGTATTGTTTCAGATTTCATATTGTAGGATTCAAAATCTGGAAGTGAGATCCGTCAGTGTTATCCTGCATAGTGACAAGGAACGCTACATTCAGGGCCATTCCTTGTTGCTGTCCTCCATATTTTATTGGCAGTTCAGTAAAGTAAAGACTCTACAGTGGTGTGTCAACAGTTACTGGTTGAGGCTTTGTTGCTCATCATTCCAGGACTTAACCCAAAAGATAAGTGATAACAGTCACAAACGGTTGAACACAACGAGTATCCAGTAGATTAATCAAATGTTGAAAAGACTTTTTGTGAACATTAGTCAGTGAGATAGACAGAATAACCCAGAGACTTTTAGCTGTGTAAATTCAAATTCATTCTGTGAATATTTTGTGTAAATAATTAAATATATATAAATATCTAATTTCATTTTACCGAGAAAAAGAAGAGAACAAATAAGTATAAATAAATTGATTAATTTTAATTCTACTTTTTGACTTTGTGAAGTTAATTCCATTGTGTTTATTGTGTGAAATTGTTTAAGTGGTATTTCTTTATAATAGAGCATAGGGTAGTCGTACGAGAAGCGAGGTAGACTCTTGATCTGTTCTTTACCATCTGGACAAGAGTTCTTGTGCCATTTTTACCCCAGTGCTCATTTCTGAGACTGGGGTATCTTTGGTAGTCCAGTACTCTTTTACTGGATCAACTACAAACTCAGCACCATCTAAATTTCCATCTTGTCACAATATATATATATATATATATATATATATCATTTGATGATTCTCAGTTTGAATTTGTGAGTTAGTTATTCAGATGTTAGTAATTATCTCATGTTGTTGAATGTAGCTTTGGCCATTCCTATTCTCTTCTTCATTTCTGTTTCGCATCTGCCATCTTCTGTTATTGTATGAAATAACAACAACAAAAAAGTCCAGTACAAATAGCAATGCTTCGTTCTGAAACAAGAAAACAACAATCGGAAAAAGTAACTAAAAAGTTACAATTGTTTATAAATAAGTACGTGAGTACATGCGGAAAGTGGTTGTGACAAGATAACTAGTGCAGGAATGTAGGAAAGAGCAGAACAAAAACCGTTGGAAAGGAAAAGTGCGGCAAGGACATTTTAGGTCGAAGGGACCTATTTAGGAATTTGTCGGCTATCGTCAGGAGCACATCCTTATCCTAGAGATCCAATGGCGATATAAACTTAAGCCATCCCAAAATAGACACGTAAACGTGTATGGGATACAGCAGGGGTTAGCAACCTGTCAATCTCGATCTACCGGTAGATCCCACAGGATCATTTGGTTGATCTCTAGGTGGCGGAAAGGGGAAAAAGAATTGTTCACCTAGGTAAATTGTGAACTGTCACTTTCCTTCCAGCTTTGTCCCCATGTTTAAAGTACCTTCAAAACATTCCACGTTTCACTAGCTTTGCCCTCAAACAAATGTAATTATCTGATTAACCGTCCAACGTATTAATGCCATTTTTTGCACACGATGTTATATTGGGTTAGACCCAACAAATATATACTTTATATCTGTGCATCTTGTCTAGTTCCCATTAGAGGTGGGAAATCGACACACTCCGCTGTTTCGAGACAGTCGGCTCAGTGATTTAAACTGTGTCGAAACAGTGAGTCGACACAACGGCACAACGGCACTATTGCCTGTATCGGGAGAAAGAAGTCTCTAATAGACAGTATACATTACTATACATGAACTGTTTTTACTTGCGCGCTACTGTCGTGTGTGAAAATCTATGGCATTTCGTGTGACCACAATTCAATATTTTTACACAAGTCTTCATTATGATGAAATAAAACAGAGATATGATGATAGCTGCAGTATATGTGAAAATAATAAAAAAAACAACAATAATAATAACAGTAATAATAACACATGATATCAAACTAGAGTAAGCTAGTTTTGGTAGACACTGATTCAAATCCACACCGAGTACACAGATATCAGCAGAGCTAATAAAGTGTCCATTACATTTATACGAACACACGGACACTTTCAACTTTAACATAGTGCCTAAAATATTGACAACTGCAGCACTGACACAATTTCCAGTGTCTATAACTTCTCAGCAAAAATAATATCACTTGTAACATCAAGTCATCATAACACATCCCTGAAAAATATGACATGTTTGATATTCCACACTAATGTCCCGAACGGTTGATTCAAATTTTACAAAGGCCCACGGAAGGTGAGACAGTGAGACAGTGTGTCTCTGCAAAACAGCGAGGCAGACAGGAACTGAAACTGTTTCGAAACAACAAGCAGGCTGTGTGTCGAAGCTTTCGGACACGATGCTGTTTCGAAGCATTGTTTCGACACATACACACAGTAGCCATCTCTAGTTCCCATAAACGAATGAAATCCTTTGATCTTTGTCGGCAAACTAATTATTATGTATCGAGAAAAGAAATTTTACCACTTCAGTCACAGATTCTGTGAATTGATTAGGCATAGGCGTGTCTACTATTACAATAATGTGGCCATCATGTTTGCATATGAATACCTGTTGAAGATGATTTTTTAAATGATCTGCATGCGAGATACTCGTGACATTGTTTGTCATTGACATTTAGTGCGCTACCAAACTGGACCTTCATTGATCTAATTATTTCACTAGGTATCACCACTTTGCGGTTCATAAATATCATAATAGAACGTTGCTCCTCTGCTGTGCTTGTAAATAACGGTAAGGTCATCTTTAAAGAAATTATACTTCATCCGAATCATAATCAGATGTTTCTGAGAAATTGATAATCAATCTCGGCTGAATAAAGGACAAACCATCATTCGTCCAATATTCCTCTTTCTCTTGTAACACATGGTTCTCACATTTCTTCCAATAATCCCTGGCTATATTGGAGATGGCGGCTTTTGTAAGTATTTCAACATCTTTTAATTTGAACGTTCTATTGTCTGTTGCTACCTGTTACTTAATTTTAGCCCAGACTAATTCTATTGGGTTTAAGTGAGAATTGTAAGGAGGCAATCTTAAACATCTGTGACCACGCTCATGGATTGCCTTGTCTATGTGAAATATCTTTGTATGCTGTGTCTTTTTTTACAATTCCAAGTAATTCAGGCTTCAGGGACATTTCGTTCAATGGAATGTTGTTTGTGATCAGCCAAATCTTTATTACATCTTTAGTACTTGATGAATTAGGAACTTTATCTTCTGGTGCTACAACGTTGTGATATGAAGCATTGTCCATTATCAAACACGACGGTCTATCCAATGAAGGAAGTACATGATTCACAATCCAATCTTGAAATATTTTGCCATTCATCTCTGTATGATAAGCCCTATTATCTGTGGATTTTGAAACAAATATGAGTTCAGTATTATTTAGAAGCCCATGATGGCTGCCTCCTGCATGTGCAATTATTAGGCGCTGTCCTTTGCTGCTTGGTACTAGTCTCTTAGTTGTCCCATCAGATGATTGCAATTCTCGTTCATTACTGTGGTGCGCATTGATCCAAGTTTCATCTAAATACACAAAATCATAACAATCTCTTCTCATTTCTCTGACCTCGCGTAAATATTTACTTCTCATTGCAACTATATGAGGCTTCTCACAAATAAGATTTCTACCACCAACATATTTTCTAAAAGTGAATCCCAAACTCCTAATAGTCCTCCATAGCGTAGATTTGGAAATATCAATGTCATTATTCTTTCTTAACAAAATTTTCAATTTCCTTAAAGTCACTGCCTCATTATTGTGAAACATATTGCAAATTTCTCTGCGGATCAATTCTCTGTCAAAATTATCCACCACTCTTGGCCTAATTTTCGCGTGTAAAACACTGGAATTAGAAATTTCAGATGTAGCTATCCAACGGTGCAATGATCGTTTGCTTATCCCCAAGGCATGAATAGTCCTCTTTTGTGGGTTTGAAATAGAATGATATAGTTTTCCTCGAGAAGCTTCATTGCAGAAATACTTTAAAATCCTATTTGTGATTTGCTGTAATGTCATAAAATGTACTCGCAGACTCATTTTTCCTACTTAACCACACAATAATTTTTGTAGACACGCCACTGATTGACAATGTGTGCGTAACACAGGATATAAACTGTTTTATGTTCAAGAAGTGCAATTTCACGCTAAAATCATGCCAATTGTTTGATAAACCAAAAATGTGCAAATGAGGTCGTATAATTTACTGTACACATTTCAATATGTGTGTCTGTGATGTGTGTTGGCAAGTAGGATTTTGATATTATATCGCAAAGAAACGAAAATTGACACCAATGGCCGCATTTTAATGAAAAATTTAATTCATAGGGTCTATACCATTTCAAATTCACACACAAAATTTCACTTACATGCGTTACATATTCGCTGCGATATAGCATTTTGAAGTTGCGCAAAGCTAGTGAAACGTGCTATAACATTCATTTTCTTCGTGAACTGTATAAGATAGTAATCGATCTTTTGTTTGAAGTAAAGTTAATATTCGGTAAAATATAATTTAGTTTGAATTTTCTACCATGCTGTTGATGGAATTGTTGGCAGCAGATCGTTCGTCAGAGATAAAACTGCACAAATTCAAAATAAAGCCTGAAAAGAGATTCATGATTTTATCAATGTAGATTGTCACAGAATGTTTTGCATCTCTTTGCGCACCTGGGCTGTACAGTGAGTGCGCATGAAATATCGAATATGAGCTGAACTGAATATGGATGGCCATGCGTCTTGAAGCCGTGCAAATGTGTGGGGAAAAACGAATTATTTAATCAGGAAGCCTGTTGAGGGAGAAATAGCGTCGGTTGGCCGTCCAGAATGGACGTGCAAGATTTATTTTATTTATTTGATGGCTGCTGAGTTCCGTGCAGCGCAGGGGCTTTGCGTCTTTGAGTAATGGTCAGAAGTCTATAGACCCTATGGTTATAGTTTTATCTCAGAAATCAGCTGTACGCCATATTGTAATGTTGAGCTTGAGGAGATTAGACAGCTATCTATCTTGGAGTTATGCAATCACACGGCACACTGTTTTTCTGACTATGGTTGTCGTATTTTAATAAGTGTTCATTACAGTTCTGGAGATTGTCAGAGCGTCGTTGAGTTATTCTTTATGTGTGGCGTCTGTAAGGGATTTGATTGCGTGACCTCTCGCAGAACGTTACGAGCTAAGTCTGGAGGACGAGGTTATATGTTTTAACTATACCGTGACACAGATCTTCAGTGGTTCTAAATACAATCAATATCAGACAACCCATGAAGAATCAGTCTTTATTTTGGCCTAGTTCCAGTCCAATCCTGAGTCCTTCAGGGATTGTCTGATGTTGTCGCCCACCGAACACTGGGTCGTCATGGAGGTCCGAATCTGGGTTTCCTATTTTTTCCGTGGTAGCTGATCTTCTACCAGTCTGCAGACATGGCCAAAACCATCGCATATGGAACTGTTCCACTCGGATCTGCAGGGGCTGAGTTTTGAAGCCATAACGAATCGTCTGGTTGCGGACCATGCCCACTTCTTGTTACTTCGACCACCTTCGACCACTACTCTTACTACTACTATTACTACTACTACATCTAATACTACTACTACTACTATTAATACTACTGCTTCTACTATTACTACAGGTACTGATTCTACTCTACTACTTCTACTATTACTGCTACTGGTACTGGCAATACTACTACTAATACTACTATTACTACTACTACCAGTGCACTGCTGCTGCTGCTACTACTACCAGTGCTGCTGCTGCTACTACTACTATCTGCCTCGCTCTCTAACTACTGTTTCACTATTTTCCACAGATCATCTCTTTTTAATGAATACCTCGCTGCATGTAGGAGATTATATGTCGCATTTGACCAGCTGCAATGGTCTCTGGCAGCGCACGCACTAATATTACAATCGTCAACTCATGTATAGTCAAATATGTATCCTCATTGAAGTACACCACATAGCGTGTTACAACACATTCAATGCAACTGCTTTATCAGAAAACTGATAGCAATCAACCTGGAATGCAATTTGTAACACACAGAATAATTATGTCTGATTTCTATCTCGTGGCTGGCTCAGCATATTTCTATTAACTCATAGATTTAGCCACTATGTAGCTTTTCACATCTGCAAACCGGCGTTCATAACTCTTACTGGAGGATGGCTCACAAAAGAGACTTCTGCACACCTGAAATATCTCACACAACTGACTTCAGCCGCTCTAAAAAACTGGCCTACAAGCGCTCTCTCCGAAGGCTGAACCACAACTGTCCTCTGTGATTGTTCACATTGCACTTCTTTTAAACAAAAACTCTCAGCCAAGTATCAGGCCGTATTGTCATCACCTGTTGTGATACGGTGTACTTATACCCGAAACCTATGCATGGAGGCATATCTGGAGTCATCCTTATATGACCACCAGCTATGCACACTGTTACAATATACATACGTGGAAGTGAACCTCTGTCTGTTAGGCTAATTAAACCCTCATTGACTCTTGACATCATCCACACACTTCCAGGTTTTCCCCCTGTGGTGAAACTTGTTGAGAATTCAGCATTGCACACTAAGCTTGGAGGAGTCACTTGAGCCCCAGACGTAACTCTTTCGCTTTGACCTGGTTGACTGCATGCAGGAGGTTCTCACTATGGACCCAGTGATAGGCAGGAGAAGCTGAGAAGTGGCTCTGTGGAGGACGTGACAATTCCTTGTGAGAGCCCAGAACCAGAGCACAGTGATTTAGCTCTGTATAGTTGGAGAGCCCCCACCCCCGGATGGCGGGGAATGCACAGTATGCCACGTGCTTCAAACTCCTAGCTTTGGACCAGATATAACGATCCTTTAAATGCAAAACAAGCTGGAGAAACTGGAGCTCATGATTTCAACTTAACACGTTTCGGAATGACAGAAGAGCCACAGGAAAAGCCTAGATCTACTATTCTTCAGGGTAGATAATATCAAAGAGTCTTCACCTTGGTATTGGCTGCAACCGAGTGAGAAACTCAGCAGCGCTAGTTAAATAACAACGACAACAACAACACCCGAATCCTCTGTGCTCAGTCATTTTACATTTCAAGCACATTATATAAGAATATCCCAGCATTCACTCAGCCTTCTCATCATAAATCATTAGTTTTGTTCCAAATGCCATTAAAAACTCACACATTCTGACTTTTCAATAGTAAACATAAACACTTATCTCCCTTTCACACTTATCTCCTTTACTCCTACTTAAACCACAACAAATACCACAACCACAACCGCTTTCAAATACTTTTCGAGATTTGTATAACACATATTGATAACAGAGGGGGGGAAAAAGTTCTATCGTCTTATAGAAAATAAAAAAGACAGATCGAATGACAAGCAAACTGAGGAATAAATGAATCATAGACTCATATATGAAGATGAGTGGATAGGTAGGTAGTTAGAGAGGCACAAAGAGTAGCCATTGTTTATCGCTATTTCTGTACAAAATCGGACGTTTTATTGCTCACCCTATTTATTTCCGTTAATGAAATTGTCCTTAACCGTTTAAGACTGATAAACGTTTAAAACTGGACACAACATTTTATACTCTGTTTATGAGTTTACGTCAGAAAGCTTATTTTAGAACAACGCAAGCAACCCGCCAAAACACGACCGGGATATGATATGTTGTGCTCTTTTATGCTGCATGTCCCGATTACGGCACTACTTGTCCTGTGGTCATTTCATTTCTTTCTCTTCAATTTCCGCTTTATTGAATCTTTGTAATCAAACTAATCACGACTTATTGTCAATGGTCACTGCACCGTGAAAAAAAAAATTGAAAGGTCTCCGTGCTCTTTTAATGGGTGTTCAATTTAGTTTTCACGGTACGTATTTTCCCAAAAAATCATCATGAAAAGCTCGCAAGGTATGTGCGTTATTTTAATGGATGTTAACTTTAGCTTTCACGGTGCAGTACTCGCTTTCTCCAAATGTCTCCATAAAGCCGACGGGATTTTTTCTTTGTTAGTTAAAGTCTTTTCAGTAAGACAATTTAGTATATAGGAGATACTAGTTATATAATTTTAAAAGACTTTGATCTAATTCTGAACTGACCGACATATTACTATATGAGCAATAACAGATGTTTTGTTATAAATGGTTATATAAGAATGTACTGTGATCTTATATGGGGCTAAATGGTCGCCCACTTGTGAGCTCTCAGTGACAGGGTCGATACTGAAGTGCCTGAAGTAGGTCACACGCATCAAGCTTGGTACTGAGAAGTTTGTTGTCCCTGCCATCATGAGAAAGATGACACAGCTCTGTTATACTCACGAGCGCGTGCAATGGAGCTGTTATCTTTGACATATTTATGGTTCTTATGTGGGAAACACATACTTCATTCAGCACTTGGCGTGGTCAGCTAGCATATGGTAAGACTCAAGCTTGTACACATATATATATATATATATATATATATATATATATATATATTATATATATATATATATATATATATATATATATATATATATATATATATATATATATATATATATATATATATATATATATATATATATATATATATATATATATATATATATATATATATATATATACTTCCCATGTATTTCCAGATGTGGCAACATAATTAAGTTCTCTTCTACTTTAGTTTATCACTGCGCGCTGTGGTTCCCCAATCTCCAGGGGTTCCCAAATTGTGATCTATATGGTCTCAACAAGATCGTAAATAATTTCAAACAATGAACCTTTAAGGCTTTTAAGCTTTTACAGTTGAAATCTGAAGGTTTTGTTTCGTTTTTGTTGTTGTTTTTTTGCGTCTAGAAAACAGATAAACAATGTAAAGAAACTTTAACCACAGAAAGAAGTTACAAAATCAAAAATAGCTTTACTCATAGAAAGAAGGTATGAATTCAAAAGGAATTTTACTCATAGAAAAAAGGCAAAAAAAAATTGAAAGAAACTTTACTCATAGAAAAAAGACAAAATCAAAAGGAACTTCACTCATAGAAAGAAGGTACAAAATCAAAACAAAAATTCCAAATGCAGCCGTAGAGCACACGATGAAACAGTTTACACTGAAAAGCTAGAAGATGCTTTAGACCAACTGAAAAAAAAAAATCTCCAGGGAAGGATGGAATCACAGATGATAAGTTAAAACACTTTAGAACGCAAAGTGAGGATAAACGTCTGGACAAACCTGACAGCTTAAGGAAAACCAGCTTATTTACTTACACAGATACACTGATGTAAAGACTATGCAATACCAGTTAGGCGGCACCTCGACAGAATGCTGTACACTACACCCCACTATGGTAGTTTCAGGCAACACAGGTTTAACAGACTCAATTCGTTCATTCTATTTTCTCTTTCAGCCTTCTTTTAATTCATGTCTTCATTTCGATCGTTGCTATTCTCCATTGTTTTGTTCCTTTTTCAAAAATATTTGTTCGACTATTTCCCTCACTTTAATCTTATCTATGGGCGGACACTAAGTCATGCTTCTTTTTCTGTGAGCTAGACTCACTACTCAATGTTTATAGTTAATTATTACAGGTGATGAGATCTATTAATTACGGGACATGCAAAACTTTTATTATGTGACAGAGCTGGTCCGGATCGTTCAGATCGCCGACAGTATGGCGTAAATAAATTATGAAGAAAACCTGAGCCCTGTCAACAGTAAATAAGTAACTTAATAAATAAATAAAGGTAATTAATTCTTTATGTCCTCCGATAGTATGGTGGCAACTTTTCCCAGCTGATGTAGTTTTTCTTCGTAACTCAATGATTGCAGGCAGTTAAAAAATGTGCCGTATTAACACAATTTGCTTGGGAACGGACTCTAAGAGCGGCTAAAACCATACAACTGTCAGGGTTTTCGGGGTAACCCAGACAGGATGTCTGCGTGTGGCAGATTCTTGCCGATGGAAACTGACGTACTCTAAGAAGAAAGCAAACACCCATAATTCTCGGAAGCCGAACCTTGTGAAAATTTTGAAAAAACCCACGGGAGGCGGAGTCTGCTCAGCCATGGAAGCATAAAATAATGGTAAACATAAGGCATCATCACTCTTGCAATAGCAGCCTCCAGACACAATCCAGCCGAAACCAGTGATTGCCTAGGATATCAGTGAAACCTCTTTTGTGAGGATATGGCATAGGTTTTAAGCAGAATAGTCAACACCAGTGGGATAACCTGTTGCCCTCCTAGATTAGTTTCTGTATTAGTGATAAATACTTTAAAAATCATAAAAAGCTGATAAATAGCAGTAGTAATTAGAACAACTTAGCTTTGGTAGTGCCACCCAGACAGAAGCCATTATAAGGAGTGCTGAGCTCCACACTGGGTATGTACCACATAGATCAAAACTGCCCAGAAGGTTGAGAACCACTTTTCACAGATTATAAAAAATGTTAGCTTTTACAAGAACATTGCAATGATCTTGATCTTTGTCATAAACGAGAATGTTACTGCATTCATATATCTTGGTCTGCAAATGTTTAAGTCACGTAAGTTCTTTTCGGTTTTCTTCAAGAAAACTTGGCAAAAGTACATCAGAACGCGTTATTTAGAAATGCGCACAGTAAACATAGCAAGAAAGTACTTAACCAGCTCTTACCTGTTTTCATCATACGGTTATTACCGTCATTTGGGGTTAAGTAGTAACCATTAATCCACTCAACACTTAGTCTATCTAAACCTCTTTTCTCCATTTCTTTTTTTTTTTCTTTGTCGATCTCCAAGCTCCATATCCTACTCCTTCTGCCCTCATTTTTCTCCCTTTCTGGTCTATGTCTTCCTTGCATTCTTTTATTCTTCCTCCCACTCCGACTTTATGCTCTTTTCTCCTCCTTGTCTAACATAAAGCATTAACTAATTTATACCGTTTATCTCTGCTTTATTCTAGTCAGATAATTTTGTCTCAGGTCTTTCCCGGCGCTTGTACAAACTCCTAGAATTTCTCTAGAGTAGATTAAGACATGCCAGGACGTTTTAGTTTCATGACGTATCGTGAGAAATGCCAAGAAGTTATTGTTTCATGAAGTAGAGTGAGACATGCTAGACAGTTATAGTTTCATGAAATAGCTTGAGAGATGCCAGGAAGTTATAGTTTCATGAAATAGCTTGCCAGGAAGTTATAGTTTCATGACATAGCTTAAGGCACGCCAGAAAGCTAAAGTTTCGTGATATAGCTTAAGACATGCCAGGAAGTTATAGTTTCATGACGTAGCGTGAGACATGCCAAGAAGTTATAGTTTCATGAGATAGCTTGAGACATGCAGAAAGTTGTAGTTTCATGAAGTAGCTTGAGACACGCCACAAAGTTTTAATTTCACGAAGTAGCTTGAGACATTCCACAAAGGTATAGTTTCATGAAGTAGCTTGAGACATGCCAGAAATTTATAGTTTCATGAAATAGCTTGAGACATGCCAGAAAGTTTTAGTTTCATGAAGTAGCTTGAGAGATGCCAGGAAGTTATAGTTTCATGAAGTAGCTTGAGAGATGCCAGGAAGTTATAGTTTCATGATGTAGCTTAAGACATGCCAGGAAGTTATAGTTTCATGCATTAGCTTGAGACAAGTCAAGAAGTTATAGTTTCATGATGTAGCATGAGACATGCCAGGAAGTTATAGTTTCATGAAGTAGCGTGAGACATGCCAGAAAGTTATTGTTTCATGAAGTAGCTTCAGACATGCCAGAAAGTTATAGTTTCACGAAGTAGCTTGAGACATGCCAGGAAGTTTTAGCTTCACGAAGTAGCGAGAGACATGCCATGAATTTAAAGTTTCATTAAGTACATTGAGACATACCAGTAAGGTTGAGTTTAATGAGGTAGCTTGAAACATGCAACGAAGGTAGAGCTTAATGAGGTGTCTGGGGACATTTCAGGAAAGTGCAGTTTCATGTAGCACTTTGAAGCATGCCAAAAGATGTGGTTTCAAGGAGTTAGTAGCGACGTGCCAGACAAACGAGTAACTTAAATACAGGCCAATCAATATTTTTACCAATAGAAAAAAGGGAAAGAAATAGTGAAAACGCCTAATCCCGTGGATCGGAAACGTCAAATCAACAACAGAAAAAAAACAACACAAAAAAGACCTATTCAATATGTCACAAAGCGTAGCGATTGCATTTTCAAGAATTCAAAAATATAATACAGAAAATTATTGTGAAGGCGGGAATCTGCATGTTTTTTGTTCTTGGATATAACAAGCGCAGGTGAGGACAACATGATTACAAATAAACGAGGAAGAAAAAGAAATAGAAAGACAGGAACACTAGGAAAGGCAAATCAATATAGAAGTTGGATGGCGTAATGGGTATGTGCACGCCTACTAACGATGTAGAGTAATTCACAACTTCTTTGTTTACTTTGCTATTAAAGAGGGGGTGAGAGAAAGAACTAGTAGTTGCAGTAGCAGCAGCAGTAGCAGTAGTAGTAGTATCAGTAGTAATAGTAGTAGTAGTACTAGTAGTAGTAGTAGTTGTAGTAGTAATAGTTAGTGGCGTAACTGGTGGGTCACGTGCTCTTGGCGTCAAATTTGGGGGGGGGGGGGGGGTGTCACGGATTGCCTCCACTGCTTTGCAGCAGTGGTCCAACAATGGCCAAAACTCAAGAGTATCTAAATTGGTCGTCAAAGGTGTTTAAATTCGCACAAGATTTCTCTTGGCAGAGATGTAGATAGAAGTGTAATGACGCTTCTGTCCGAAGGGAGCCTTCACAAGAGAATTCAGAAGTCAAGAACCATGCGGAATAGCGCTGAGAAACGGTTAACTTATATCTGTCCGTCGCCTTTTGTGAAGGATGTTAGCAATGGTTTTTAGCCCGTTCAAGCCCCCAGCTGAGTTTATTCAGTGAATTCCTCTTATAATGGTATAGCTCTGTTTAGAGGTAAATATATGTATAGGTATAGATATATATACATATATATTAAATATTCTGGCTCATACGTTTGCTTTCATACATATAAAAAAACTGAAGCGACTATGATTGTTTAGTTTTAAAACAACATGTAACAATTTTAATAATGAATTAGTCTTTAACAGTTAAAATAAATATGGAACGATTGGTGAAATTTTGCTGTAAATACAAGTTTTCGTCACTGAGATGTAGGTGAGGATTTATCAAAGTCCGTTTTGATTGTGCCTTTTTATAAGCACTTAACTTTTATAAGGGAGTCCTGCAGCTGTGGTTTTCGTCACTTCTTGGTGATGAGTGTACTTCTCTCACACGAGTGGTGTAGTAACTTCAGTACTTCGGACCGTCTGATAACTTGCAACCACGTACTTTTAGAAAAAATAGGAAGACAAATGCCTTTGCTAAGTACACTGAGTTGGACGCTTAACAGGCGCATCCTCTCGTTGTCCACCCACCAATGTTAATTTTCAGAAGAATTAAATTCTTGAGTACACAACGTAGCTAAAGAAAGATTATTAAATTTCACCAATATTCCTCTGGGTATTAACTGGGAAAATGTGTCTGGACAGCGCGAATAACTATTTGTGCCTGAACTAACATTAACAAGCTACATATATCTCACAAAATGATGATACACTTGAGGCACATATGATGTAATCATCACTCATCACAGCTCCAGTCGGAGTCTACGGTCACCTTTGCTGTCAGGTTTTCCGCACGAGCCAGAAACAATCACCAGCGCTTGCTGTAGTGGTTTATGAATATACTCTTTTCGTATGTTGAGGTTGCCAGCCTCATATATAACCACTTAGCAAGAAAACGTGTTAATTCACATTTGTTAAAAAAATGTTCACAACTTACCCCACATTTTTGGGTGATATACAATCTCCTTGCTCAGGTTTCGGATGGACACGAGCAATTTCGGTTCATATGCTCTCGAATCGATTTCGTCTGAGAAATTTTGAATCCCTTCTTATGTCGGGTGAATCTGCGAAACACTTGGTCTGGGGAAGTTTCTCTGATGACGGGTGATTCACTTCCTAGGTTTCCAGTCTTGATATTTAAAGTCCTGGTATCTCAAGTTTTCAGTCTCTGTATTTATAAAGGCGGGCTTACTTTTTAAGGTTTTAAGTTTCCCAACTACTTCGATCTGTCACTTATAAATATGGAATTCTAGGTCCGATCCTTCTCTTTCTGGCTTTTTGGGAGTTGCTCGTTTGAAGTTGCGAAGCTGTCTGTTCTGTGTCTCTGGGTTCGCTAGATTTTATTTTCAATTCAAATCACAGATTGTACTTCCTGGCAAACTTATCAGTGAGATTCATTGTATATTCCGGCTCTCACTTCAATCCAATCGTAAGCTCTTTTCGCACTTCGTGGGCTGGGGTGTTTAAATTCAAAATATCCCCCACGTGTTTAAAATATTAAATTTAATATTCCCACGCGGGACCTCTTTGAAATCTTTCAAATGATGCTGTAATATCTTCCGGTGACCTCTTGTGCACTCTCACAAACAAATGTGTGAACTTATTTGCCTGGCGTAATATCTTCCACCAAGATGTCTACCCACTGCGCTAATCACACACAGGGATGGGCCTGTGAAACTATTATCTCATTATCGCCTGTGTGTTCGTGCCTTCTACAGACAGTCAAACAAAAGGGTCGCCGGCCGCTCAGACAAACAATATGGTTGTCCAACGAGGATCGTCTGTTACCAAGCGTTTGGCTAGGCGACTCAAAGCGACAAAGATTTTACCGCTGACCGGTGATAATGACCGGGTATTGTTACGATAATGCCACAGTTCACCTGGCGGAACGTAAATAAGTCTGAGGAGTGGTAAAGCAAAAAAGTAGAGATAAAGATTGTCCCATAGCTAATACTTCCGTAGGGGAGTGGAGTATTAGAGACTTCACCCTACTAGATTCAGCATAGAGCAAAATAATGAGTGAAAGGGCAAAACATTGCCATATAACAAGCGACCGGAGAGAAAAATGAAGAAGAAAAAAATGATACTGAAGTGAAGGTGTGAGAGATCACACAAAAGACCATGTTCAGATGTTCTGTATCAGGGGGGAATGATTAAAAAAATGCACACGCACATTCCACTTGTCATTTATGATAATCCTATATATATATTTAAAAAAAACAGTTTTCAAGGGGAGCCATTTTGTTATTTGCCCTGGGCGCCACTAACCCTAGTTACATCTCTGGTGGTAGTAGTAGTAGGAGTAGTAGCAGTATTCGTAGTAGTAGTAGTAGTCGTCGTAGTAGTAGCAGTAGTAGTAGCAGTTGAAGTAGCCTAGTTGTTGTTGTTTTCGCAATAGTGGTAGTGGCAGTAGCAGCGGTGGTAACATAAGTAGCAAAAGCAATCTTCCTTCTTCGACGTTCGCTCTTAAATAACCACATCTATCTCTCTTATAAAAGTGGCAGTCTGTCTCAGGCTTCTCTTGTCATCATACAGTGTCTCCCCTCAACTAGGTTGGAGAAGGCCACACTGCCACCTTGCTCCTCTCATGTAGCCGACAGTTCTGGGGTATGTATTCTACTGTCTGTTTGTCCTCTCCACATGGACATTCTACTGTCTGTTTGTCCTCTCCACATGGACATTCATCTGTCTGGTTGTCCTCTCCACATGGACATTCATATGTTTGTCCTCTCCACATGGACATCCATCTGTCTGTTTGTCCTCTCCACATGGACATTCATCTGTTTGTCCTCTCCACATGGACATTCATCTGTTTGTCCTCTCCACATGGACATTCATCTGTTTGTCCTCTCCACGTGGACATTCATCTGTCTGTTTGTCCTCTCCACATGGACATTCTACTGTCTGTTTGTCCTCTCCACATGGACATTCTACGGTCTGTTTGTCCTCTCCACATGGACATTCATCTGTCTGTTTGTCCTCTCCACATGGACATTCATCTGTTTGTCCTCTCTACATGGACATTCATCTGTTTGTCCTCTCCACATGGACATTCATCTGTGTGTCAAATTTTCAGTTTCTTGAAGAGATGGTATCTGAGTCTGCCATGGCCGGCTCTCAGTCTGAAAATTATCACTTGACCTCTTCTTGGCTAAATAAAAAAAAAGACAAAAGCACTGATAATCTTAGTACCGTAGTGGTGGTAGTAGACTGGAGGAGGAATTACAAGAAGTGTTATTGCTAATCTAGAATGGAATTCACCGCTATACGGATTTGTGGACTATGAAAAGGCATTTGACAGTGTAGACAGAGAATCACTTTGGAAATTGATGGGGCATTATAGAGTTCCCATGAAGAACATTAACTTAATAAAGAAGATCTATGAGGGCATGACATGCAGAGTTCTTCATGAAGGACAACTTACAGAACCGATTAGCATTAGAACGGGAGTGAGACAGGGATGCTTCTTGTCTCCATTTCTTTTCTTACTAGCAATAAATCAGTTTATGAAAACATCGACATCACACAACAGAAATGGAATGCAGTGGAATCTGACTAAACAGCTTGATGATCTAGATTTTGCTGATGACTTGGTTCTTCTGTCCCATAACCATAATCAGATGCAAGACAAAATGAAAATACTCGATGAGAGGTCACAACAAGTGAGTCTGAAAATACACAGGGACAAGACAAGAATAATGAGAATAAATTCAAGAAATGATATCAAGGTTGAACTTGAAGAAACACCACTGAAAGATGTAGAATCGTACAAATATCGTGGCAGCAATATAGACAAAATTGGAGGGACAGACAATGTTATCAAAATAAGAATACAAAAAGCAAGAAGAACTTTCATTGCATTGGGAAACATATGGAGAACAAGTCCAACACGAAAATAAGAATCTTCAACTCAAATGTGAAGTCAGTCCTATTGTATGGCTCTGAGACATGGAGAGTAACAAAAACAACAACCAAAAAGCTACAGACTTTTATAAACGGGTGATTGCGTAGAATAGAAGGACTGAAATGGTATGACAAAGTCACTAATGTGGAATTGATGACAAGAACCAGACAAGTGCCAGTGGAACAAGAGTTGAGAAGAAGACGCTGGCGATGGATAGGACACACATTGAGGAGACCTGTTGATAGCATTACAAGGCAGTCCTTGTTCTGGAATCCACAGGGAAAGAGAGGCAGAGGTAGACCAAAAAACACATGGAGAAGAGAATGTGGAAACAGGTGAAAATGATGAGGAAAACATGGAAAGATCTTGAGCGGATAGCACAGGACAGGAAGACTTGACATGTGTTTGTTGAAGGCCTATGCTCCTTGTGGAGCTAAAAGTATTGATTGATTGTTATTGCTAGTAGCGTCCGATTGGCAGAGTGGTCAAAACGCTGGCCTCTCACTGCAAATGTACCGGATTCAAAACACGGTGGCGTCACGCCCCAGTCTACTCAACTGTAAATGGGTACCTGAATCTGCTCTTACGTTAGTGAAGGCAACGGCGAGGAAGACATGTCTACATCTACTTTGTGAAATCACATCTTTCTGGAATCAGTACATCTGCATCCTGACACCATATCTTTCTGGCATGTCTAGAGCTACTTCATGAAACTATTTTACTCAGGCTTATTTGAAGATACTTCATTAAATAATACATCTCATGCCTAATTCAAACTACTTCCTGAAACTATATCCTTCTGGGATATCTATAGCTACTTCATGAAACTATTTAATTTCTGGTATGTTTGTAGCTACTTTATGAAACTATATCGTTCTGGTATATTTATAGCTACTTCGGGAAACCATATCTGTGTGGCATATTTATAGCTACTTCATAAAACCATTTATTTTTGACACATTTGTAGCTATTTCATGACACTATGTATTCTCGTATGTTTCAAGCTACTCCATGAAACCATATCTGTCTGGCATATTTATAGCTGCTTCATGAAACTATGTATTCTGGTATGCTTCAAGCTACTCCATGAAATCATATCTGTCTAGCATATTTATAGCTGCTTCATGAAACTATGTATTCTGGTATGTTTCAAGCTACTATATGAAACCATATTTGTCTGGCTTATTTCAAGCTATTTCATAAAACCATATATTACTGGTATATTTATAGCTACTTCAGGAAATCTTATCTGTCTGGCATATTTATAGCTACTTCAGGAAACCGTATATGTTTTGCATATATATAGTTACTTCATAAAACTATATTTGTCTGGCATATTTATAGCTACTTCATGAAAATATATATGTCTGGCATATTTATCTCTACTTCTTCTTCTTCTTCTTCTTCCGTCCTTAGCCACCGACCGTCAAAACAGTCAGTGGCCATTACGCCTAGTGGCGTCTTAGGGCAACAGCAGATAGGTTTTCTTTGCCATTGTTTCCCATCACGCCTATTGGCGTCTTTAGGGCAACGGCAAATCAATCCATTTGCTGTTGTTTCCGTAATCGAAGTGATTGGCAAACGGGTGATCAGCCCGTTGGTATCTCTACTTCAGGAAACCATAAATTTTTGCATCAGTTCCACAAGCAGCTGTTGGCGTGGTTCTCATTCCCCCGCGTATGAACCTTAGAGCGTGGTTTTGGACTATGTCCAACTCTGCTTGTGTGGTTTTGCTCATTGCCGACTGCAGTAAAAGGTTGTTATCCATGACTGATCGGACATATCCCATGTCTGAGATGTCCTTTGTCTGCTCCCCAGCAGTGCTTGAAAGACGTTTTAGGTTCAGGCGTCTACTGGCCTTATCTTTCATTTTGTGTATGAAGGTATTGAGGAGAAGCTGTCTGTCAAGCTCCACTCCTAAAATAAGTGTTACTGGCGTGTATGTATACTGGGTCCTTTTATAATATATATTTAGATGAGTATCTCATTGACTCAGGTCAAGTTCAATTAGGGGTATGCAATGTAGACCACACACACAGCGTAACATCTCCAAATCTTCATATTAGCACCAAGTCAGTGTGGACGAACTTCAGACATATTTATTTGACATAACGTAGCTCCATATATATATATATATATATATATATATATATATATATATATATATATATATATATATATATATATATATATATATATATATATATATATATATATATATATATATATTGATATGCGTAATAGCTTAAGGCGTCAACTAGACCGTCCTTAGCGTCGCTGTACAGTCTGCTTCTGGAACAATGTCCTCGACATTTTCATGCAGATTTATTTAAAGTTCACAACTCACTTGCACCATATTCAGAATTCCTTTCTTACCATAATCTAGTATCGACCCACAGAGGTGTATGGGTGATCTAGAGATCGAACACTTGAGGAATCTGTAAGAAAGTAAAACATCTAGGAGCTCGACACACATGCGTCCGTCCACCTTGAAACACACACAGAAAAGACCTAGAAAGATCCTTCACTTCTGGTAACATCGACCGTATACTTTTGCTACTACGCCCAAAAGGCGATGACGTACTTCCTGTAACCCAGGATACCGGTCGTCAACAAATATGGTCACTAATCGAGCAGTATTTGATATCGACAGATATGTTATGAGTTTTACTCATAACAGTAAGCTGGATTTTCTTCTCTGGACAGAAGTTGTCCATCGAGTTTTAGTTGGTACACCTTCTTGCTTTCCTTGATGCTCCTGGTGAAAATTGTGTATACGGTTTTCTGGGCGTTTATTTTTAATTTCCAGAGCCTGCAATACACAGCTATTGTGGCTAGGGCTCTGTTTAGTTTTGCTTGCGCCAGTTTTTTGTATTTTTCAACTGTCCAAATGAGCAGGTCATCTGCATACAGTGTTTTTGATACCCTCAAGAAGGGAGGCAGGTCATTTATGAAGATACGGAAGAGGGTGCAACTTAGTGCTGACACTTGCGGCAATCCCTCCCCCAGTGTTTTCTTATAGGATTTAGTGCCTTCTACTGTTGTTTGTATTGTTCTGTTAGATCCCATTACCTAAATTGTGCTCCACAAACCATGTCAACGATTCAGAAGTGTAATGATCCAATGGATCCCATCTCATTGTAACATCACTGGCAATGACGAGGCTGACAGATTGGCAAAAGAAGGTTCACATCTACCTCAGCCTGATGCAAGCATAACTTTTGAGGAGGCAGAGAGTTTTATCAGAATCATGTACAGAAACAAATGGGGGTGTAGAGCATTCAGGTCACATAGAATGATGATTACTACCAGCTCAACAGAAGAGAAAAAGTGGTAATCTTCAGACTCCGCACTGGCCACAACAGATTGAGATACCATCTATTCAACAAGCTAAAGATAGGAACTACCGATCAGTGTAACTGTGGCACTGATAAAATGACTGCTGAACATCTGCTTCAAAGTTGCCCAACATATTCGGAACAGAGAAAGCGCAAATGGCCGACACCAGTACCATTCGTGGAAAAGCTCTACGGAGATTCAATTGGCCTCAAACTGACTTCTGCTTTCTATGAAAACATTCAAGTAGGCGTCTGAGAGTGGATGTCTGAGAGTGGACGTCTGAGAGTGGACGTCTGAGAGTTGACGTCTGAGAGTGTACGAAGATGAAGAAGAAGAGAAGACTACCCAGGAGATCAGATGGAAGTATGACATCATTAGGAACCACTGGATCTGAAAAAAGAAATTTCCATCAATTATATTCCCTGTCTTGGAAGCGAACCCGGTACCTTTAGAATTAGAGGTGGACGCAATACCTCTTAGCTATTCCTACCCCCGAGGCGTACGTTCTCTTAACACAGGACACGAATGCTCAAGGCAACAGAGCACCAACGAAATATACGGTTTCAAAGAGCAATTTAAACACGTGTAACAGTTACATTGAGAAGTTTTGAACAGGACAGAAAAATGTCGTTTGAGGAAGTGTTTTGAAGCATGTCAGGAATAAAACTGAAAGAAGTTCATTAAAACATGCATGAAAGGTGTGGTTTCACATGATGGCTGAAGAAAATACTTTCATGAAGTAGCTATAAACATTATAGAAAGATACGGTTTTATAAAGTAACTAAACACATGTCGGAACGATACGATGTCATGACGCAGCTTGAAAGATGCCAGAATTATATGGTTTCCTGAAATTGGTATAAATATGCCAGACAGATATAGTTTCATGAAGTAAATATAAATATGCCAGACATACATGGTTTCCTGAAGTAGCTATAAATGTGCCGGACAGATACAGTTTCATGAAGTAGCTATAAATATGCCAGATAGGTATAGTTTCATGAAGTAGCTATAAATTTGTCACACATTTATGGTTTCCTGAAGTAGAGAAGAGTCAATGAGATACTCATCTAAATATATATTATAAAAGGACCCAGTATACATACACGCCAGTAACACTTACTTTAGGAGTGGAGCTTGACAGACAGCTACTCCTCAATACCTTCATACACAAAATGAAAGATAAGGCCAGTAGACGCCTGAACCTAAAACGTCTTGCAAGCACTGCTGGGGAGCAGACAAAGGACATCTCAGACCTGGGATATGTCCGATCAGTCATGGATAACAACCTTTTGCTGTAGTCGGCAATGAGCAAAACCACACAAGCAGAGTTGGACAAAGTCCAAAACCACGCTCTAAGGTTCATACGCGGGGGAATGAGAACCACGCCAACAGCTGCTTGTGGAACTGATACAAACGTAGAAACAATGGACCTACGACGTAAACGTGCTGTTCTGGAAGCTACAGAGCGCTATAGAAGAATGAGAAAAGACCACCCAAACAGACAACTGGTTGAGAACTGGAAGCCCATTAGCAGACTAAAACAAAAATCCCCACAACAAGTAGCAACACTGTCGTGTGGTGGATACTGGGGCAACTACAACAGTAGTTTTTGCCAGGAATAGTCTATGAGATATTAGATATAATGTCTCTAGAAATTGGCTCGTTAAGAAAGAATAAAGACCTATTCGAGATGGGACAATAAGACAGGAATGCGAATGCTTTCCACTAGACAGTGTTTTCTAATTAATTACGGAAAGAGTTCTGTTTCCCCACGACCTTAGCTTCTGTCCTTAGATCCCGTAAAGAAAAAGCCCCCAACCTCATCTGAGTAGAGAAAGGTTCCTATAGGTGAATATGTAACACTGACAGCACGAGTGATACATAAACAAACCAGATAATGATCAAACGATCGTTGGGTTTATTAATGAAATATCCACACATATAGGGTTAGTAATGGTTAGAACGTGATGATGGTGAAAGACGATTCACACAAAACACACAGATGAGATAATAAAATTGCAGTTAATTAAGTAATAGTTAATTAAGAATGAACTGGTGTAAAGTGAAATGATGATGATGTGATATGATACGTGTTACCAAAATGGTGAGTACTCTACACAGTCCATGTGTCTCTAAATGCTTCGCACTGATATGACGATTCACGTGTAGGCATACAATGTCCCAAGTTGTTATACGTTATGTCGAGTGGGGTATTTCTAAGTCGAGGACGTTCTGATGAATATTGTTGTCGTACGGAGAACGCTGACGAGATATCTATGTATATTCCTTCACTGTTTGAGTATATCTCTGTAGTGTGGATCAACAGTTAATAGTTGTCATATGAACAAAAAGTCTGTTGTCTAATCTCCCGAGGGTACTGGTCAGACTGGATATCTTCACGAAATGTTAGTGATGTGTAGACTCATAATCTTGCGTATGTAGTCGTGATTCATATACTTTCGAGTCTGCTTCATAAAATGCGCTTAAGAGTGTGTTGCACGTGGTATAAATATGCGATTCCTCTTTTGAGCTCTTTTGCTGGACTTCAGATAATAATGATCTTTCGAGTGATTTGAATTTATGATGACTCTGTATTGAACTTGTGATAACTCTGTATTGAACTTGTGAGCAAGCAGTATATGGTGACGAAAAATGCTGCGTCCACCTTCTAACTTGTGGGTGAGACAATATTCCTTTTTAATTGAGGAATGAAAGATGTCCTATGGCGAATTCTGCTAGCCAAATGTCTGTTTTTATAACTTATTTCTGGTTAGACTTCAGACACGTTGCGTGTAGACTCAGACTTCTGATGAACTGAAGACACACAAAAGTCTTCGTAAGTTTTTCACATTTAACATCACTGGTTGACTTTCATTTAAACTACTGCTCATTATTCATCTCTCTCTCTCTGAGTTCAATTCTAATGATGTTAAATATCTTGTGCATGAGAGTGTGTGCGCATGAGAGACTGTGATGATGATGAAGGTGACGTATGAACTATTAATTACCTCCTATCATTCTATCATCTTCTAGGAAAATCTTCTGATTTTATTAATCAGTTATGCCAAGAATTATTTGAAACTTTATCTTCCGCACATTTTAGCTGTGAGGTTAAAATAAACAAAAATAAGAAAATGTATTAATAAGTATAAGATCTACTAACCTTCTTTTCCCTTCGCAAAATCCTTTAAGAACACAATTCATCACAGAACTGAATTATATCCACTCTGAATAAACACGTGTATTAGGCTAGGCGTTTTTGGGATTAATCTCTTCCTCACAATGTAAAAAAACTGGACTCCTTCCTCTTGCAAGCTACGCAGTAGATTATATTTCTGCCAGTCCAATATGGGTTTCTGGATCCGACATCTAGCTCCGCCCATACCAACCAATCCTTAATAGCCCCTCTGGCCACTCATTCACAGGATCGCTCTTGTCCCCTGTCAGTCCAAATGTGGGTGTAGTTTGACCTCTGATTGTTTATTGTTCACCTGGCCAAGGTGGGCGTCCAATGTGGTAAACCATCGCTTGTCTGAACCGCATCCGACCAAAGATAACACCATTACAGCATGAGACGTTTTCCCCTGGCCAATCTGGGCGTCCAATGTGGTGTCACAGAAATTACAGCATGCCCAGATGTTTGATTAGGATGACCAGATGTGTTTTTTACCAGATTTATCACGATGCAATGTGGGCTTCAAACGATAATGTCAGGCATGATGACTCAATCAAAGGACTTTTATTTTCCCCGATGAAAGAACAAATGTTGTTCTCTAGATTCTGGTCTCGAGTAATCACAACGATGAAATAGCAAATGTGGGTCGCAAATATGGGATGAAAGAGCAAATGTCGGAGAAAATACAATATGAAAAATGTAGGAAAAGATGGAGCACAAAGGCCTTTGCGCTCGTTTATCACAATAGCCCCTCCTCAAGTATGATGTCAATCGTACTCAGGAGAGCTTAGCCTTCTTGCTCGGGATTCCTTAATCTTTTTCCTCATCTTCGTTTTTCTCTCCGGTCTGCCTCATAGGATGACGGCTTAAAAAATCCGCTCCTACGTTATGTTTTCCTTGGATATAGTCCACTTGGAAAGTGTAAGGTTGTAGAACAAGCGACCAACTTATCAGTCTAGCATTCAAATTCTTTGAATTGGCGAGGAAGGTCAGAGGTTGGTGATCACTCTGGATTGTAAATTTCCTTCCGTACAGGTATGCTTGAAATTTTTGTATTCCCCAGACAAGGGACAAACATTCCTTTTCGATTGTGGAATAGTTTTGTTCTGCTCGGTTTAACTTCCGACTCGCATATGCGACCGGAAATAGATTTGGTGGGCTTCTGTCATCTGGCTGTAGTAATGTAGCCCCGATTCCAATGTTACTGGCATCTGTGCGCAAGATGAATTTTCTAGTTAAATCCGGGAGCCGTAAAATCGGTTTTGTGGTGAGTTTCTCTTTTAAGAGTGCATATGCATGTTCACATTCTGCTGACCATGTCACTTTATCTGGGTTTCCTTTCTTGGTTAGCGATGTAAGCGGCGCACAGAGGCTATTAAAATCCTTTATATATCTCTGGTAGAATCCACAGAGAGATACAAATGACCGGACATCCCTTTTTGTGGACGGTCTCGGTGCATTTCTCAGCTTCTCAACGTTTTGAGTCTCGGGGAACATGGTCCCATGGGATATAGTATGTCCTAGGAACTCTATCTGTTCACACCCAATTTGACATTTGGTTGGGCGGGCGGTTAGTCCCGCTTCGCTGAGTCTGTTAAACAGCAAGGATAGCGCTGATATATGTTCTTCAAATGAATCAGTAGCTACTAGGATATCATCCATAAAATTGCTGATGGCGGGATGGTTCAAAGGATCCAATAACTTTCGCATCATCCTTGTGAAGACACTAGGAGCGTTGTTTAGCCCAAATGGCATCACATTAAACTCGAAGTGTCCATCTGGAGTACTGAAGGCTAACAGTTTCCTCACCTCAGCTTTTACCGGTATTTGATAGTACCCTTTACTGAGGTCGATCTTTGAAAAATAGCGAGCCCTGCTCAGCTTAGTAAATAGCTGGTTCTGGTCCGGTAACGGTTCTGGCTGGAACTGTGTTAACGCATTCAGCTGTCGGTAGTCGATGCACAGGCGGTGTTCTCCACTGGGTTTGCGTAACAGCACCACTCCCGCACTGTAAGGGGACTCCGACTTCGAAATTATGCCTTCCTTAAGTAAGTAATCAATTTCTTGCTTTAATGCCGTCGCCTTGGCATACGGAATCGGATAGGTTCTCATTCGGACGGGCGTAGGATCCGTGACTTCCATGTCAAACTCCATCAGGTTTGTCCGGCCCGGTTTGTTCGTCAGAGAGTCGGCGTGGTTTTCCATCAATCTCCTTACTTTTTCTTGCTGGGCTTCCGTTAAGGTGGAGCTTATTTTCACATCTAAATGTGATTCCTCCTGTATCACCGGGTACTCTACGGATGATAATGGCTCTTCTTCCATTTGCATAGCAATGGCCATAGTCATGAGGTGCGCTGGTTCGGCAGGGGCTCGCTCGTAAAACTTCTTAAGCAGATTTAAGTGATAAATTTTCTGCTTTCCGTTCACGGCGATTTTATAGTTGGTGCGAGAAATCTTTTCCGCCACTTTGTAGGGTCCCCTCCAGCAAATCTGCAATTTATTACTGCTACTTGGCAGAAGAAGTAGCACCTTCTCTCCTACTGCTAGTCTCGGTCCTTCGCATTGCGATTGTAATATTTGGCATGTTTCCGCCTAGCCTCCCGTACTTTCGCTGTGGCTAATTCCCAGCCAGTCTTCAGGCGTTGTTTCAAGTCTGTGACGTACTGGAAGGCTGATGTGACAGTGTCGTCTGCCTTGGCATCTGTCCATGTTCTTAGTAATGCTTCTAATGGACCTTTAATAGGTCTTCCGAAGAGTAATGTGGCCGGAGGAACTCCAGTTGACGCATGCGGTACTTCCCTATAAGCAAATAATGCGGCAGGAAGATACTGATCCCAAGTTTCTGGCTTCTCCTGTGCCAACTTCCGAAGAATAGAGGTGAGCGTCCCGTTAAACCGCTCTACTTCGCCCGTTACTTTGGGGGTGATAGGGCGAAGTATGGATATGCCTAGTCTTGAATATTCTAAGCACCTCCTCTGTCAACTTGCCTCTAAATTGTGACCCGTTGTCTGTGAGAATTTCATGCGGGAAGCCCAATCTAGTAAAGATATTCAGTAAAGCGTCAGCTACATGCACTGAGTCGCATGCTGGCATGGCTATGGCTTCGCCCCACATGGAACAGGTGTCCACTAAGGTAAGGATATGGGAGTTCCTCTTCTTAGTTCTCAGCAGAGGTCCAATTATATCCACGGCCACTCTTTCAAATGGGGTGCCCAAGATTGGCATCTCCCCAAGGGTCGCGGGTGCCGTCCAGTGTTTTGGTGCAACTTTCTGGCACTGAGGACAAGACTTGACGAAACGTTCAATGTCGCCGGTGATCCCTGGCCAATAATAGTGGCAGGCGATCCTTTGAGTCGTGGCGCTCATTCCCATGTGTCCACTAAATGGGATAGAGTGGCCCATCTCAAGCACCTGGTTCCTATAGGTTGCAGGAACTACTAATTGGTTGTGTTCCTGTCCTTCATTTCCAGCTCGGCGATACATCAATCCATTTTTCATAAAGAAGTCTCCCTTGGTAGGTGGGTTGTGTGTGTCCTAGGTAATTTTTTAAAACAGGGCGCCAGTGAGGAATCTTCCATTTGGGCCCTCTTCAATTCCTCGGGGAGGATATTGGTAGGAGGTTCCTGCTCTGCGTCTTTTCTTGACTGTCCTCTAGTCTGTACGGCCGCTATGACTAGTGGTTGAGTAGGTTCTCCAAGGAACACATATCTACATCCCAAGATTAAAGAGTAGATTGGTTCTTCCATTATAGCTGCACGAATCTCTCCTGTCACATAACGAGATTCCACTCTGATAAGTGCAATTGGCAGTGTCATGGGTGCAACATCCTTCGTCGGACCTTGGATGTCGACACTCTCTTCTGTTATCTGGTCAGGGGTGACAAGAGATGCCCTGACCACCGCATCGAAAGCAAGTCCTGTGTCATAAAGGCACTCCACAGATTGTCCGTTTACGAGGACTGATTCGATGACGGGAGGATGAGAAACGTTTCCGGTCCTCTGCTCCTTCCGGGGTGACGATTTTGTCTGCAGACAGGCAGCATGTTGGGGAGGAGGTCTGCGCTTGCACTCATTAGTGTTGTGATTGTTCAAGCGACAGTACTTGCACCATTTATCTCCCTGTCTCTGGTGTGGCGCAGCATTTTTCTTGTTTTGCTCTTTGTAGTTATCTTGTTTTGCGTGCTGTTTATGCGAGATGTGTGGTCCTTTGCTTTGTTGGTCTGGTTGGGAGCGAGCAGGTTGCTTTGGCGCCTGATCCGAAAACTTCTTTCTGGCTCCTTGAGACTCCATGAGAGCATTTTGGAATCGCTCTGCCAGTGTAAGAATATTTTCTAACCGGTCAGCGCCGTTTTCAGTGAGAAATCTACGCATTTCCACCGACATAGACTCTTTTAGTTGCTCTATCACAATCAGCTCTTTCAACCCGTCATAGTTCTCGGTAAAGTTTCCCAGTGTACACCACTTCACTAAGTAGTCTTCAATACGGGCTGCGAACTGTGAGAAAGTCTCTCCGGCCTCCTTCCTAGAACCTCGAAATTTTTTCCGGTAAGCCTCTGAATGAAGCTCGTACCTCACCAAGAGAGCTTTTTTCAATGCCTGATAGTCATCTTGCTCTCCGGCCGGAAGTTTATTAAAAACTTCGTAGGCGGCTCCTCTTAGGCCCTGGGAAAGTTTCAAGTTCCACTTCCGTTCTTCAAGTCCAAACCCTGTTGCAAAGCGTTCGAAGCGGTCTAAAAAGGCGTCCATGGTATCGTTCCTTTCTGAAAAAGGTTCCAGCGGAAAGTTCATGGCATTGGGTGGTGCAGGTTGCGAAGTAGGCACACCATCTGAGGGGGGGTGAGTACCCTCCATCAAAGTTGGAAGCCGCTGCACTTTTTGCCAGCTCTATCTGATTGGTCTGTCCCTGGATTTCCAGTTGCTTCATGTTAAGTGCATGCTCTGCTGCTTCTTTCCGCTCCGCTGCTTCTGCTGCGGCTTTCCGCTCCGCTGCTTCTGCTGCGGCTTTCCGCTCCGCTGCTTCTGCTGCGGCTTTCCGCTCCGCTGCTTCTGCTGCGGCTTTCTCCTTCTCCATT
Organism: Oreohelix idahoensis; assembly: GCA_024509875.1. Lineage (NCBI taxonomy): Eukaryota > Metazoa > Mollusca > Gastropoda > Stylommatophora > Oreohelicidae > Oreohelix > Oreohelix idahoensis. The sequence continues at coordinate 473,743 of JAMPIV010011640.1, forward strand.
GCAAGTTTCTGCACTTCCATCTCTCTTGCATGGATGTTACCATTCAGATCCTCACTCACATATTTCATCATATCTTTTCCACTTAATATTCATATGCCATATATATTATCACTTTTCTAAATTTTTTATATATGCCCATATATATATGCAGTATATTCACGAAGGGTAAAAATTAGATATTGACTCTTAAGCAATTTATTTGTCGGAGGGAAAGTAAATTTGTTTTTAAAAACCTTCAGGTTTCCTGTTCAAAGATATATCGCCCCATGATTGATTGATACAGTTGTTATAAATTTGCATGGCATTATCTCTCCTGGAGATTCAAACTTGAATGAATCTCTCTTTTTTGTTAGTCTAAATGCCTTGTTGGGCATAAAAACAATTTTTTCCTGTTCAGGTTTTTTTGCAAGAATGTTTATGTTCCAAAAATGTTGATTACTCTGGGTCTATTTCAGATACTCGGTCTTTAATCGTTTTATCACTGGTTATGTTTAAAGTGGAACTATTTTCCTTGTATGTACTTTGGGGTTCAGGTGTTTTGGCGCATGAAAATAGGGTTAGAGAAGTCAGTTCTTCGGTGATGAAGGAGTCTGGGGGACGTTTGTCTTAGACCTGTCCATTTTTTGTGATCTTCTTTGATTTGATTACGGGGACGAAATAGTTTCTTCCAAGGTTTTTAAATCCATGAGTTCCCCAGTGTTGATTCAGTAAGGGGCCAGGAAGTTTTTTGTTGGCTAGTATATTTTTATGCAAGGTAAATATACTATTCACTGAACTCTTTCATTCCTAGGCTCATCAGATGGGCAAAATTGGTCGATAGGAAATTTACCTATGTATATATGTCGGGACGACATGTTATCTAGCAGCATGACACTGAATATGTTTTTATGCACTGCAATTATGAGGACAGTTTATCCGCTCTGATTCTGGTTTTCATTTATGTTTATGAACAAAGCGTCTATTGAAGCTTTTGCTATACATTCGTATAGTGAGCGATGCTCAACAGGGAACCAGAAGCCATTTTGAAATTCTATGTTTTTTGGAATCCTACTTATTGTCGATCATCAATCAGAGAACGGGAAGGTGCCCCCCCCCCCCACCAGGTGATGATTAGGGAGATCACAGTTATAAAGGAAACCCAATACTAGTGGGTTAACATTATCTTCACATAGACTTTTACTGCTAATTTACCTAAATGAATCTTCGCTAGAAAGAGGTCCTGTTTAGGAGTCAAGTTTGAACTGTATGTATTAACTGACATGCTCGGTGCAGTAAGGCCTGACGATTTTAGTTAATAGAACAATGGGAAATCTAAGTGCTTGTTTACCGATGTTCCATTGCAATGTTATTCAACATGAATGCTAACTTATGATGGTAGACCATCGATCAACAATATGCTATTTATGTCAACCTATGTTCCTGTAACGATGCTCGTACATGTTCATGTGTACGTACTATTAAATAATTTTAAAAAACGACCACATAGTCCAGCCATCTTTGAGCTTCCACCTGTGATTTTATAGTAAAAGTGACCTTTGCACCTGTCGAACTGTCAGCCATTCTTGCGTTTATCATTATTGATTTCACACTCATCCATTCATCAGTATATAAACACTTGGTTCCTTCCATTTGTCTGGGCCCCAACAGTCGGTAATCTCCATTTACAGAAAACTGGTGCGAGAAACAAAGCTTTTGCTTTTTATGTCAAGCAAAAAATTCCCCCTTGTCAGTTTCCACTTCCAATACAGCGACCTTAACAATGGAGTTTATCAGTCTCCTCACTCACAAATTTCATCAGATCTTTTCCACTTAACCCGTATTCACGCCCTGCTTCCATTAAACTAGTTCTAATTTTTGCGGCATCTGCCATGATATGCAGTATGGGTTCAAGAAGGGAAAAATTGGCAGTGACCTCCAAGCAAATTGTTTGACTCGCACAAGTAATTATCTCTTTAAAACCTTCTAGGTTTAAATTAGTAATCAAGTTCAATTAGTTTTCTTTACCTTTAAAAAAAAAATCACTCACTCAGCGTATATCTGAAAATTTATTAATAACAGATTATCTCGAAGTTTTCTATGAAAAAATTTGCTAAATATTTATGAAAAAATTTTTTCCCACCAGTTACAGAAAAAGAGAAAAAAATCAGTTTCCCTACAGTATCTTTGTTCTCAAAAAGTGCTTACTCTGTCCGTTTTGATACTCAATTTAAAAAGTATCACTCGTGCTTTAAGAGATGATAAATTATCCCCCCTATGAAATAGACAGATTCTAGTAAGAGTCAGTCTAGAAGGTAATCCCTCAAAATGCAAACAAAATTTTGCAATTATCGCAACTGTATAGCAGGGATGAAAATGTGATTTATCACACTTCTAAGTCCGGGTTCACTAATCCCCAAGACGAGTCCCACAATTGTCGTGTGGTGAGTACTGGGGCAACTACAACAGTAGTTTTTGCCAGGAATAAATAGTCTATGAGATATTAGATATAAGGTCTCTAGAAATTGGCTCGTTAAGAAAGAATAAAGACCTATTCGAGATAGGGACAAGAAGACAGGAATGCGAATGCTTTCCACTAGACAGTGTTTTCTAATTAATTATGGAAAGAGTTCTGTTTCCCCACGACCTTAGCTTCTGCCCTTAGATCCCGTAAAGAAAAAGCCCCCAACCCTCATCTGAGTAGAGAAAGGTTCCTATAGGTGAATATGTAACACCGACATCACGAGTGATACATTAAAAAACTAGATAATGATCAAACGATCGTTGGGTTTATTAATGAAATATCCACACATATAGGGTTAGTAATGGTTAGAACGTGATGATGGTGAAAGACGATTCACACAAAACACACAGATGAGATAATAAAATTGCAGTTAATTAAGTAATAGTTAATTAAGAATGAACTGGTGTAAAGTGAAATGATGATGTGATATGATACGTGTTACCAAATTGGTGAGTACTCTACACAGTCCATGTGTCTCTAAATGCTTCGCATTGATATGACGATTCACATGTATGCATACAATGTCCAACGCTGTTATACGTTATGTCGAGTGGGGTATCTCTAAGTCGAGGACGTTCTGATGAATACTGTTGTCGTACGGAGAACGCTGACGAGATATCTATGTATATTCCTTCACTGTTTGAGTATATCTCTGTAGTGTGGATCAACAGTTAATAGTTGTCATATGAACAAAAGGTCTGTTGTCTAATCTCCCGAGGGTACTGGTCAGACTGGATATCTTCACGAAATGTTAGTGATATGTAGACTCATAATCTTGCGTATGTAGTCGTGATTCATATACTTTCGAGTCTGCTTCATAAAATGCGCTTAAGAGTGTGTTGCACGTGGTATAAATATGCGATTCCTCTTTTGAGCTCTTTTGCTTGACTTCAGATAATAATGATCTTTCGAGTGATTTGAATTTATGATGACTCTGTATTGAACTTGTGATAACTCTGTATTGAACTTGTGAGCAAGCAGTATATGGTGACGAAAAATGCTGCGTCCACCTTCTGACTTGTGGGTGAGACAATATTCCTTTTTAATTGAGGAATGAAAGATGTCCTATGGCGAATTCTGCTAGCCAAATGTCCGTTTTTTGATAACTTATTTCTGGTTAGACGTCAGACACGTTGCGTGTAGACTCAGACTTCTGATGAACTGAAGACACACAAAAGTCTTCGTAAGTTTTTCACATTTAACATCACTGGTTGACTTTCATTTAAACTACTGCTCATTATTCATCTCTCTCTCTCTCTCTCTCTCTATGATTATAATGATGTTAAATATCTTGTGCATGAGAGTGTGTGCGCATGGGAGACTGTGATGATGATGAAGGTGACGTATGAACTATTAATTACCTCCTATCATCCTATAATCTTTTAGGAAAATCTTCTGATTTTATTAATCAGTTATGCCAAGGATTATTTGAAACTTTATCTTCCGCACATTTTAGTTGTGAGGTTACAATAAACAAAAATAAGAAAATGTATTAATAAGTATAAGATCTACTAACCTTTTTTTCCCTTCGCAAAATCCTTTAAGAACAATATTCATCACAGAACTGAATTATATCCACTCTGAATAAACACGTGTATTAGGCTAGGCGTTTTTTGGGATTAATCTCTTCCTCACAATTTTAAAAAACTGGACTCCTTCCTCTTGCAAGCTACGCAGTAGATTATATGTCTGCCAGTCCAATATGGGTTTCTTGTACAGCTCCGCCCATACCAACCAATCCTTACACCACATCCCACAGACACGAGAAATAATCGAACAGTATCCAGTCATTTATCCCGGAAAGGGGTTAAAACTTCTAGTAATAAAAACCACACTCATGTATAGCACACTAAGAAGAGACACGAACCTAACAATACTTAAAACAGCTACTTTAGAGACTATAAATAGCTACCCTACCACTGCAATACACGCATACACAGATGGCTCAGCATTCAAGGCCACCATAAATGCTGGACTTGGAGCGGTATGTGAAATACCGAAAATCGCAGCACACTAGAAATATATGAACCGTGCGGATAATTCTGTACTAACTACCAAGCAGAAATTACAGCAATAAACCCCAAACTCAGAGCAATAGACAGCCAATTCAAACAAGAAGTCCATATGCCCTCAGATATCATAATCTTCTTGATTCAAAATCAGCACTTACGGCTTTAGAAGAATACCTCCAAACTGAAAATAAAGAAATAATACAGCTGGCCGAAACAATTGTCAATCTGCTAACAAAATACTACATCAGAGTCACTCTCCAGTGGATACCAGAGCACACATACATACTAAGCAACGATAAAGCAGACAGACTAGGACAACTAGGGGCAAACAAGGTTCAAACAAACACTCCAGCAAACATGCAGACAGCTAAACGAATACTCCAAAACAACTTCAAAGAGGAATGGATGAACCGATGGGCAAAAGGGTCTACTGCACGTGCCTTGTATAAAGAAATGGCCCATTGTGACGTTTAATGGAAAATCTGACATACTTTGTAATCTCGTAGCGCTCTATGATTTGCTAGCAAAACCGTGCATTTGCTGCCTGTCTTTACTCACACAAGCTTATTTTTCCTCCCCGCCTCTTTTCTTTGAACATAAGCAAACGAAGTGTTTACAAACTTTCGTGACCTGCCCGTCATAACAGGTAGCAAATCAGGTTTGTTTACCTCGTCTTCTCACGCGAGCTTATCTGTCAATCATACGATACATGACAGACCGCACGTGAAAAACACAGAATCTTTTGAAGTCTACGAAGGGAAATCCAAAATTCCCCGCTTTGATGTCGAGTCGCGGGCAAAATCTTAAAGAACCCCGTTACACGTAATAAGTCTTTTGATGCCGGTCGGAAGCGCTCGACGGAAGATCGGCTGTAAGCCTTTATCTTGTAACTCTGTTTCTGATTCCTCGTTACACATAGTAACGTGAAAAGTAAAATCATTGATACATCAGAGAAATATAATGATATATAAACTGTGTTTTCTTAAACCTGCTATCAGTTGTCACTCAGAATTTTTGGATAGTCCAAGCACGCAGTTCTAGAACCATTATTGTGGAAAATGTGTTATTAGCATTCGTGGGGATTTTTTATTCTGATTTCTGGTAATAGAAACTAGTGTTTACGTGTTTAAAAGTGTTAGCGTTTACCAATTAAAAGTGTTAGCTTTTACCATTATAATTCACTTAGATTTTCTACCTGTTAAAACTAGTGAAATAAAATAACTCGTAGCTATTTCATACCAGATGTTCAGTTATAATGCTAATTTTCACCACACGCTTTCTCATACAGAACCACTGAACAGCTGCAGAACACTTGTAAATTCTTCAGCTTGGCATTGACTGCTAAAGAGCGACGAGCTCAGCGGCCCTAGTTAATCAACAACAACAACAAGGTAGTGAGTTCGGATGATTAGCGTTCTCGGATACGGATGCAGTTGGGAATCGTAGAGAGTAGACCATACGGCCGCTGCCTTGGCAAAATTTAAAAATTAGGTAACCTAACTACCACAAAAATATTTATAGAATGCGTTATTCCTGACTACACACATTGGGAACCTCACCGGTGCTACTGAGTTCCTGCACTGTGCTGAGATCCTCCTTGTGTGATCTAAGGAAGGAGATTAAAGCACTAATGGAGATGTCCGTGTGCAGTGAAGATGGTCTTTAAAATCCAGCCAACCAAACCAAACGTCTCGGTGGTTTGGCTGCAAGCTGATGAGATGGTCGAACCATCTCCGCGTTAATTATCTACTCTTTGGGTAGAAAAAAAAGTGATAGACCATTAACTTAATTGCCCAACATCGAAGACACTGCGTTGATAAAACATGCATTTTGTGTTTGGTAATGGGCATGTCACCACTTCTGAAAACGCCTATGCGCTTTGTCACGGGATCTCGTAGCTTTGGTAAGGCATGTCACCATTCTAAAAGTTCTTGGGACCTATGTTCTAAAACAGTGGTTCCCAAACGGTGTGGCACGCCACACTAGTGTGGCTTGAGATGATGGCAGGTGTGTCGAGCAGATTCAAAGACAATCAAAGATTTAGAGACATTTTCAAAAACATCATATGCCAAAAATAAAAATGGCCATTTTCTTATTTATTTTGTTACATGTGATATAATATGGGAAATATACGAAACACATAGAGTTTTTCAGAAGTTTCCAGATTTATTCAATAATATAATTTATTTCATATCAGATAGATGTTAATAATAATAATAAAATAGTAAAGAATAATAGTAAATTATGAATAGGAGTTTATTGCAAGGTGTTTTTTTTTTTTTTAAGAAGGGATTAGTTTTCAATAAAAAATTCGGTGTTGCGCGAGCAAATTTATACTCCGAAAGTGTGGCCCAGAAAAAAAAATTTGGGAATCCCTGCACTAAAGGGTGCTGACACGAGAATTTAGAGAAAAATAAGAGAAATTACAGACGAAACATATCGTCCTTGACATTCTTCCATAATCATTTAAAATAAAAGGTAATTTTGCTTTTCCTTTCAGTTTTTAATTAAGGGATTTCTGCTTCTGTTTTCCAAATGTATATACATATATATTGCTCACCAAAAGTGCACACGCTATGGCGTCAGACATTTTTGAGCTAAATTAATTTCGATTTACAATAGCTTCAAGGGGACAACTTGAGCAACATATTTTGTTTTCTTCTACTGAGATAATCGATAGTTTAAGGTGAACTTGTCAAATATGCTGAGCTATGTATAATGTGACTTTGAGGGGTGGGTTAGCAATAGATTAGAAGGTGATTGGATAAGAGTTCACGAAACAAGCGACATATTCGATCGTTTGTTATGTAAGATGAATAGATATTGATAGATATAGTTATACGTCTGTGAAGAAAATACGCATGGTTATTGTGCGTTATACTTCTTAATTTTAAAATGCATCTAGAAGATCACGTGAAAAGCATTTTTATTTTCATTTTTTTTTTTTTGACGCCCTTATAACGGACTTGTGTACCATCTTTCTTCCCTCCTTGCTATATTTTCACAGGGTCACACAAAACCTGTTAAATCAATGCATTGTCTACAATGTTGGTCATTTATGCTGATGTTTACAATTTTGTAATCAAATATTGAAAACACGCCAGTACTGACGCACTATCAAAACTTTCGATGGTGCCAGATCAAATTTTGAATCAATCTGAAGTCTCCAGTTTCGACGTAACAATTGACAATGATAATGCACTTGCTGATCTCCCAATTTCTTCGTCCGCTTCTTCGTACACTCTCATTGGATTTTCTTTTCAAAGAAAGCATTGGTCAGCTTATATCTCCATGGAGGTTATTTTTTTAGGAATGGAGCTGGTGACGGCCAAATTAGCTTTCTATGTTGCTCATATGTTGGGTATCTTTGAAGCAGATGTTCAGCAGTCATTTTATCTATGCCACAGTTACACTCATCCAACTGATTCTCAACTAATTAAGCCCGAGATATCAAAGAAAGAAATACCCTAATGTCGTTAGTTCCACAAATTTGTGCAACAAAAATAACCAGACTCTACATTTCGCAAATATGATGCACTCAGATCTTATTTTGATCATCGTCTGAGCCTGTCTACTCACAATAATATTCTATTTTGGCAAGCTGAAGCCAATCGTGTCAACGTTCCTTCATCCCTTCAGCAACGAAGTCACGCATTTGCTGCATCTGAAACTTTCGTATGAAACAGTTCACCAAGACTGGTGGACAAATAACAAATCTGATACTGATGCGATAGTGATGACACGCGCCTCATGTCAAGCCAATCAAGGTAATTCACACCGTGACTATCCTGATATGAAACTGCACGGCCTTGGGAGAGAATTAACACTGATTATGCAGGATCTTTTATGAACCAGTATGAACCAGGATGTATTCGATGCATATTTAAAAGAAAAATTGATATTCTTACATCTGTGGCATACATTCGATCAATACAGAAGTGATGCTATGTGCATTGAGTAAGATTTTTATACTTGAGGGGTTGTCAGACACAAGTGAAGCACACAATGATACTGAGTTCACTGAGCAATATTTTAAGGAATGCTGTATCTGACAACGAATTAACATTTTTGACCCCTTCCATCTCGCTTTTGACTACAGCTTTGTTCCATCTCGCTTTTGACCACAGTTACGTTCCATCTCGCTTTTGAGCACAGTTACGTTCCATCTCGCTTTTGAGCACAGGTACGTTCCATCTCGCTTTTTAGCACAGTTACGTTCCGTCTCCCTTTTGAGCACAGTTACGTTCCATCTCGCTTTTGAGCACAGTTACATTTCATCTCGCTTTTGGCTACACCATTATATCATCTCGCTTTTGACCACAGCTTCGTTCCATCTCGCTTTTGACCATGGCTCCGTTCCATCTTGATTTTGACCATCGCTCCTTTCCATCCCGCATTAAATGGAGCAGTTGGACAGCGTTGTCAAAACTTTTCAAGTCTACGGTGACAAATCTGTTCTGGAAACACAACAAATCATGAAACAGACCAATTGCTGTTTGCCTTATAGAACAACCCCTAACAATATTTCATGTGAAACATCTGATAAATTACTGCATGGGCGACAACCAAGAAAAAGCTATCCCTCGTGATATCAAAGCAGGACTCTGAAGTTAACTCATAGGGATGCCAATCTTCCTTATTCAAGTTTGACAAACTGGTCTTCGTAAACAAATTATCCGGACCAATGAAAATCCTTGCCATCACAGTCACATCCCACACGCACTAGCACGAATGATGTACGTCATTCCTTTTAACAGTGATTAGGCTGTCCAAAGACGTAAGAACATTATGCACCCTGGAAGCATTTTAAACCACACGTTTTCTAATCCAGGTGCATTTGATGATCTCCTACTGACAGCTCCTACTTCGAATATTCCTATGCTTTTGGAAGTTCCAGATCACTAATTACACACTAATGAATCAGTTAAGCAGAAACACTGTATCACCATTACTGTAGTAGCTCGGCTTTCGTCATTACTATAGTCTCAGTGGGCTCATCAACTGCCAAAAAGACCCACGTTCATAACTTTATGCGGGGAAGGAACGGTATAACTATTATATATATACGAGGTGGCTTCAAAAAGTTCCCGGAATTTGTGCATTGTATAGAAATAAGTAACAATACAATTATTTACACTACATTTCCTTCAAAATAGTTCCCTTCGGCAACTACACACTTTTGAAAACGTTCATACAGCTGTTGGAAACATTCCTGGAACCCATTCTTTGACACCTCTCTCGGCTGCTTTGTCGCATTGGTTATAACGTCCTCAGCATCCTTGAATCTCTGCCCTTTCAGTGCCGATTTTAGGCGAGGGAACAAGAAAAAATCAGGCGGTGCCTGGTCGGGAGAATATGGAGGATGTTCCAGGGCAGTCACATTGTTCGTTGCGAGGTACTGCTTCACGGATAGGGATCGATGTGCTGGCGCATTGTCATGCAGCAGAACCCAACTGTTTGTTCTCCATTTTTCTGGGCGTTTCCTTCTGATTGCATCTCTTAGACGACGGAGGATATCACCGTACATTTCCGTGTTAACCGTTGGGCCTTCAGGAATGAATTCATGGTAGACGTATTGTCTAGGAATCAAAATAAAACTTCCAACATAACTTTTCCTTTGCTCTTGTCCAAACGAAATTTCTGTGTCCGGTAGATGAAGATGATCTCCATTCAGAGGATTCACGTTTTGTCTGAGGATCGTACAAAAAACACCACGTCTCGTCTCCTGTGATTATGTTGTTGAGAAAATTGCTATCTTGATCAGCCACAGTGATTAGGTCTCCTGCCAGTGTCAATCTCGTTTCTTTCTGTTCAGGGGATAATATTTTGGGAACCATGTGTTGACAAACACGGTGCATGTGCAGTTCATTGTGGAGAATACTGTGGCAACGTCCAACTGATATTTCAACTTCTGAGGCTATTTTCTCTACACTAAGTATTCTGACAACACGAACAACGTTCCAAACACGCTCAATGTTTTCATTGTTTATCGAGGTAGGCGGTCGTCTGCTACGTGGATCATCATCGACACTAACACGACCTTCACGGAAACGCTTGTGCCACTCAAAAACTTGCGATTTTTTCATTGCGGTATCACCATATGCTTTATTAAACAAGGTTACTGTCGCTGAGGGTGACTTCTCAAGCAAAACACGAAACTTGACATTTGTACGTTGTTCAATCAAGGACATTTTCAACTCCGACGATGCTACGTGCACACCACACAAACAAACTTCTGTAACTTCTGTTCGAGAGTACATGTGAAGGTTACATCAGCCATGTCGTTTCCTCAAGGTCACTACCAACTTATAAGACAATAATCTCCATGACATAATCACTCATTCAAACATGAGTCGACTATTCCGGGAACTTTTTGAAGCTACCTCGTACATATATATATATATACATATATATATATATATATATATATATATATATATATATATATATATATATATATATATATATATATATATATATATATATATATATATATATATATATATATATATATATATATATATATATATATATATATATATATATATATACAGTCATGCGCCGCTTAACGTCCACGATACGTTCTGTGAAATAGGACGTTATGCGATTTGGACGTTGTGCGAACACCATACTTTATACTTAGCAAAGTTATATGGGATACTGTAGTGTACCTATATTGACTAAATAGCCAAGATAATGTACACATACAGTACTGTATTTCAGCTAATGTACTGTCTTTAAAAGCCTTAAAGCCTGGCATTAACTTGGCCTTCTTATGGAAGAAGGTCCTTTCAGGCATTCGTTTCCAGAATAAGGAGGTTTCGTCCATATTAAAAATTTGCTCGGGCAAATAACCTCCCTCTACAATTAGTTTATCTAGGGTTTCGACAAAATCTTCTGCTGCCTTAGCATCAGCACTCGTAGACTCACCACTCACTTTCACATTATGCAGCGGAAAACGTTGTTTGAAGCGCTTGAACCACCCAGAACTAGCACTAAACTCGATATTGTAGTCTGGTCCTGCTTTTTCTTTAAGCATTTCGAACAAGCTTCGTGCCTTAGCAGTGATCGTCAACGTGCTGAGAGGGATTCGCTTCTGTTCTTGGTCCCCAATCCAGGTCATTAGCAATTTTTCCATATCTGATATAGGTCCCTCTAGCATTTTCATAAGCTTTGTAGCTTTCAGTGGAGCCGATCCTTTAACAGCTTGGAGAATTTTTTTCTTTGATCTTAAGGATCGTCGTGACTGTCGAGAGCTACATGCCCACATCACGAGCTATAGCATTCACTGGTTTTCCACCTTCGTGATATTTAATTACCTTTTGTTTCACTTGGTTCCAAAGGTTGTTATTGCCGGGAGTTGTAGTGAGGATAAGCTCTCACTGCAGATAAAATACTTCTATGGCACGCGCCTCAAACAGCCTCTGACAACCAAGTCCAGCTCCCGGCCTTCACGTGTGGCTCAACTTGAGCCCGGCGGAACTGTTTCCACTGACGGGAGAAGGGGCAAAGGTGAGCGACTGGCGCCTTAAAACCAGCAGCTTCGGGCAGATAGGGCTCGTGATCCTTGGTTGGTAGCTTATCTAAGAGAAAGAACTCTGAATTCAAACCACCGCTGCCTTGCGGGAATATCCATTTGTGGAATTGGCTTCGGGAGTAAACCCTGAGGATAAATCCGGAGTCGGAGTCCCTAAGGCAGTCTAATGTTGATTCGACATTATTCTGGCAACTCCTGCGACATGGCTGGTACCAAACTGTATCGGCTACTGCCGTTCCTTTGGATCTACCGGCTGTGTGGAGAGGGGGAACATGCTGCATGGGCAACAGCTTGATCTCCATATAACTGTGCCCAAGCTCGCGCCCTGGAGAGGACACTCCAGCTTCACCCTATAGGTGTCGGCAAAACACGGGAAGTAGCAGTTACCGGTTATAAGCATTTTGCCCAATTGGCGTAGGGCATGGCGCCAGGGGCTACTTCCGACAGTGGGAGAGGTTCTAGGATCTCACTGGACAGCTACCGCCCGCTTCAAGCTGGGCAGCCTCCGGTCAATAAGGTGTTGTCCCGCCACTGTCTGCTTTCCCCATTGGGTGCATGGGGATTAGGGTCAAACCCGAACTGTGGACAGAAAATTTTGCACCAAGCAATTATCGAAAAAATAGAAATAAGCAAACTCTCAGATTGGGATGCTGGAACGTCCGGACTATGTTGACTGGACTATCCGAAAACCTACAGGATGTAAACGATGTAAGGAAGACAGCCATAGTTAATGATGAGCTTAAACGACTTCAGGTGGATATAGCTGCACTTCAGGAAACGCGCCTGGCGGGCTCTGGAATGGTGAGCGAGAAGGACTACACATTTTATTGGCAAGGGAAAGATCTTAATAAAGCTAGAGAACACGGAGTAGGTTTTGCGGTCAAAAAATCGCTAACTAACGTGGTTGAACCAGGCGAGAATGGATCAGAACGCCTGTTAACGCTCCGCCTGCAAACTAGCACAGGTCTCATCACCTTTGTCAGTGTGTATGCTTCTACTCTGTACTCTGCCTCAGAAGCTAAAGATAAGTTCTACGAGAATCTAGCAGCAGTAATCAAAAGCATACCTAGGCAAGAACAGCTTGTTCTCCTTGGTGACTTTAACGCTAGAGTGGGTGCCGATAATGTTTCAGGGCCTTCATGTCTGGGCAGGTTTGGTATTGGCAAGATGAATGAAAATGGACAACGGCTCTTAGAGTTGTGCGTCCACCATGACCTCTGCGTGACCAACACCTACTTTCAGACAAAACCCCAGCATAAGGTGTCATGGAGACACCCACGATCCAAGCACTGGCACCAACTTGACCTGATTCTCGTCAGAAGGCCACTCCTCAGGTCTGTGCTCTCCACGCGCTCGTACCATAGTGCAGACTGTGACACAGATCACTCCTTGGTTTGCTGCAAAATCAGAGCACAACCAAGAAAACTTTATCGTGTCAGACATAAGGGGAAACCACGCATTGATACCAGCAAGATGTCAGACCCTTTCATGATCGCTCAATTCACTGCGACCTTCAAGAAAGTGCTCAGTAGCCCTCAGCATGGTGATACTATTACAGAGAACTGGGAGCATCTACGGAACACCATTCAAAGTACTGCACTTGCCACCTTTGGTAAGAAAACAGCAAAGTCAAATGACTGGTTTGACGCTTCATCAGATGTGATGGCACCTGTTATTGAAGCTAAGCGCAGTGCTATGAATGAATACAAACGTTCACCGAGTGCCAGAACCCTACATATCCTGAGGGCTACGAGAAGCAAAGTTCAACAAACTGCTCGACGCTGTGCAAATGACTATTGGCTCCAGCTCAGTGAGAGCATCCAGATCGCAGCGCAAACAGGCAACATTAGACAAATGTATGACGGTATAAAGAAAGCACTTGGCCCCCATAAAAGTAAGACGGCACCGCTAAAAACCATCAGCGGAGAGAAGCTAACCGATAAGGGTAAGCAGATGGAGAGGTGGGTCGAGCACTACTCTGAGCTTTACGCTAGAGACAATACCGTTACGCCTGCAGCCCTTGATGCTGTCAATAGTCTGCCAACTATGGAGGAGCTGTTGCCGAACCAACATTAGAGGAACTCAGCAAGGCCATTGATAGCTTGGCCTCTGGCAAAGCACCAGGCAGTGATGGGATTCCTCCTGATTTAATCAAATGCTGTAAGAGCACGCTATTACATCCCCTGCATAGGATGCTGTGCCAGTGCTGGGAAGAGACAACTATTCCTCAAGACATGCGAGATGCCAAGATTGTAACACTGTATAAAAATAAAGGAGACAGAAGTGATTGCAATAACTACAGAGGCATCTCTCTTCTTAGTATTGTTGGTAAGGTTTTTGCCAAAGTCATCTTAATGCGACTACACAAGTTAGCTGAGCGCATATATCCAGAGGCACAGTGTGGATTCCGAGCTGGCAGATCAACAACAGACATGATCTTCTCTCTCCGCCAGCTTCAGGAAAAATCAAGAGAGCAGAAAAGACCATTATATATCGCATTTATAGACCTCACAAAAGCATTCGACCTGGTTAGTAGGGATGGACTCTTTAAAATCCTCCTGAAAATAGGCTGCCCTTCTAAAATGCTGAAAATGATAAAGTCATTCCATGACGACATGAAGGGAACAGTCCAATATGCTGGAAGCACGTCACAGCCCTTTGATATACGAAGTGGCGTTAAACAAGGCTGTGTTCTGGCTCCGACCCTCTTCGGAATCTTCTTTGCCTTACTCTTGAAACATGCATTCAGAGATGCAACTGAAGGAATATGCCTTCACACTAGGTCAGATGGCCGTCTGTTTAATCTTTCAAGGCTGAAGGCAAAAACAAAAATCAGAAGGGTCACTATAAGAGACTTGTTGTTCGCTGATGATGCTGCAGTCGTCACTCAAAGCCAACAGGAGCTTCAGAGCTTGATGAATCGCTTCACTAAAGCATGCAAGGACTTTGGCCTCACAATAAGTCTAAAGAAAACGAATGTGCTGAGTCAGGATGTGGGTGCCGCACCAGTTATCACTATCGATAACTATGAATTGGCAGTGGTGCACCACTTCACATACCTAGGGTCTACCATCAATGACAAACTCTCACTGGATACAGAAATCGACAGCCGCATTGGCAAAGCTGCGGCTACCTTTGCCCGCCTCACATCGCGTGTTTGGGGAAACTCTAAACTCACAATGAAGACCAAAGCTGCGGTATATAATGCCTGCGTCACCAGCACACTCCTATATGGCAGCGAGACCTGGACGACCTATGCTAAGCAAGAAAGAAGGCTCAATACCTTCCATTTGCGGTGTCTACGCCGCATCCTCGGCATCTCGTGGAAGGATAAAGTGACAAATGTCGAGGTGTTGTCACGTGCTGGCCTTCAAAGTATGTATACGCTGCTTAGACAGCGCAGACTTCGCTGGCTTGGCCATGTTCGCCGCATGGAAGATGGTCGCATCCCAAAAGATATCTTCTACGGACAATTGGCAGATGGCAAGAGAACAGTTGGGCGACCGCAGCTGAGGTTCAAAGATGTGTGCAAAAGAGATATGAGGGCACTGGACATGGATCCAGCAACATGGGAGGATGAAGCTGCCGATCGCACTAAGTGGCGATGCTATTTACGGCACCACCTCAGATTGGGCGAAGAGAGGCTCACACAAGAAGCAGAGGTGAGGAGAAAACGTCGAAAGGAGCACCAGGAAAATAAGCAGCTGAGGGCTGTCACCTCAGGGGCGCATTCCCATAGTCAGTTATGACTGAAGGGGCTATTATTATTATTGTTTCACTTCCAAATTGATACTTTTATTCTGTCTCTTGCTGCTGCTATCACTAGAACTGGTTTTGCTGCGTTTTGGGAGCCATGATGCACTTCACGGTAATGTACGTATTTTCGAAAGTTCACATTAAAATAACGATAGTAAGAACAGTACAGTACATGCATAGGCCAGTAACATTATCATGACTATATCAAGACATATGTACTGTATTATAGGTTATATATGTACTGTACCATTATACGCCTGGCATCACAATCGCTTTGTACTGTATACAAGAGGCATGAGATACACGTGTTGCGTGCGGGAAGCTGTTGCTTTCGCTACGTCCGGTTACGTCCGCTTCGTCCTGTTCTCCGATCGGGATGACTGAACTCTATTATAACCTTATGGGACCACGGACGTATATGCGGTCGGACGTTGTCCGAACGGAAGTTATGCGGCGCATGACTGTATATATATATATATATATATATATATATATATATATATATGAAGTTCTCTGTTTACACGAGTATCATTTATGCAAATTTAAAGTTACGCGCACCAATTTTAAGGCCCTTTTGTTTTTAACGCGCTAATCTCGAAGTTACACGACCCGATATTTAGACATCTTTACATTATTGTTTCTGTGTGCCAACGGGAGACAAGAGCAAGATGATGACAATTTGAATGTGGTTGTTGTTTTTGTTTTTGAGAGAAGGGGGGGGGGGGTGCATTTTGGAATGCATTCACTATGAAAGATGCGCTTTCGATTGAAAAAAATACTACATTGAAGTTCCGCTGCAAGGCATGAACGGTATGTTAAAAAAAACTCTGCCCTCAGTTATGTCAGAACTTTAAAGGTTTTAAACTGATGACAATGTTATCATAGGTTTTAAGGATGGTGTCAGAATGGCCCCAGGAGCTGGCTTGGAGCTGACGAAGAGGAAATAGTAAATTTGCTTAAATCTCAGAAAGTAGAAATGAGCAATGAAGAGTTGTTGGAGCAGGAGAAGATCACCACGGAAGAATCAGCAGCAGCAACCTGCACCAGCCAGCAACAACCACCAAGCCGCAACTTACATTGAAAAGATTAAAGGATACTTTCCAACTTCTTGAATCATGCCTTATCATCTCTGGAGAAGATGATCCTATCATGGATAGGAGCTCTATGATCAGAAAGGAAATGACGGGATTTTGCTTCTCCCTATCCAGAAATCTTGTGTGAAGAGAGAGAGAGAGAGTCACAAATTCAAACAACTTTCTTAAAACAGTTGCCCAACAAAATTCGAACCTTTCCTGTGCATCAAGTCTTTAATTCTTCCAATAATCGGGGTAGGCTGTAATATGTATATTTTATCATTTTATATTTTGCATTTTGATATGTATAAATTGCTTTTGGGTGTACAGTTGCACATGGGGCTAGCAACCTCAGGATTTCAACTAACGTGGCACTTGAACCACCACTGTAAGAGCTTAGTGACTGCTTCATGCGGGATTCCTCACAAGGAACCAACAGAAAATTACTTGGTAAAATATGGAAAAGGGAAGGAAGGATATCTGGTTAAGCTGCATAAGAAGGGAAATTTACAAGAAAGCACACATTATAGAGGAATAAGGTTATTATCTGTGCCAGGAAAAGTATTAAACGTGATCATCATCGAGAGATTATAAGACACAATATACAAGAAACTAAGAGATGAACAAGCAGGTTTTCGATAAATCTTATACAGACCAAATAGTCACTTTGCGAATAATAGCTGAACAAAGTCTGGAATGGAATTCACCACTATACATTGGATTTGTGGACTTCGAAAAGGCATTTGACAGTGTAGACAGAGAATCACTTTGGAAATTGATGAGGCATTATGGAGTTCCCCTGAAGATCATTAATTTAATACAGAAAACGTATAAAGACTTGACATGCAGAGTTCTTCGTGAAGAACAACTTAAAGAATTGTTTGGGATAAGTCCGGGAGTGCGACAGGGATGCCTCTTGTCTCCATTTCTTTTCTGACTAGCAATAGAGTGGGTTATGAAAACATCGACGACACACAACAGAAATGGAATCCAGTGGAATCTGACTAAACAGTTAGATGATCTAGATTTTGCTGATGACTTGGCTTTTCTGTCCCATAACCGTAATCAGATGCAGGACAAAATGAAAACACTTGTTGAGAGGTCACAGCAATAGGGTCTGAAAATTCATAGGGAAAAGACAAAAATAATAAGAATAAATGCTGGAAATGATAACATTGTTGAACTTGAAGAAATACCACTACAAGAGGTAGAGTCGTACACATATCTTGGCATCAACAGAGACAGAGTTGGAGGGACAAACAGTGATATCAAGATAAGAATACAAAAAGCAAGAGGAGCTTTCATTGCATTGGCAAATATATGGAGATCAAGAGAAATCGGGTCCAACACAAAAATAAGAATCTTCAACTCAAATATCAAGTCAGTACTATTATATGACTCTGAAACATGGAAAACAACAAAAACAACCAAAAAGCTGCAGACTTTCACAAATAGGAGCTTGCGTAGAACAGAAGGATTAAAATGATATGACAAGGTTACCAATGTGGAACTAATGACAAGAACCAGACAAGTGCCACTGGAACAAGAGATGAGAAGAAGGCGATGACGATGGCGATGGATAGGACACACACTGAGGAGGCCTGTTGATAGCATTACAAGGTAGTCCTTCTTCTGGAACTCACCGAGCAAGAGAGGAAGAGGCAGACCAAAAAACACATAGAGAGGAGAGCTGGAGACAGAAGTGAAATTGATGAGGAGAACCTGGAAAGAACTTGAGATGTTGGTACGTGACAGAAAGACTTGGCATGTGTTTGCTGAAGGCCTATGCAACTTACAGAACCGTTTAGGATTAGAACGGGAGTGAGACAGTCTGGCGCTTTCGCTTCCACACCTCTACACCTCACGGTAGAAGGGGAACGACTAAGTAAGTAAGTAAGTAATTAAGTGAGACAGGGATGCCTCCTGTCTCCATTTCTTTTCTTACTAGCAATAGATTGCGTTATGAAAACATCGATATCACACAACAGAAATGGAATCCAGTGGAATCTGACTAAACAGCTTGATGATCTGGATTTTGCAGATGACTTGGTTTTCCTGTCCCATAACCATAATCAGATGCAAGAGAAAATGAAAATTCTCGATGAGAGGTCACAACAAGTGGGGCAGAAAATACACAGGGAGAAGACAAAGATTATGAGAATAAATGCAAGAAATGATAACAAGGTTGAACTTGAAGAAACACCACTAAAAGATGTAGAATCGTACACATATCTTGAAAGTAATATAGACAAAGTTGGAGGGACAGACAGTGATATCAAAATAAGAATACAAAAAGCAAGAGGAGCTTTCATTGCATTGGGAAACATATGGAGAACAAGAGAAATCAAGTCCAACACGAAAATAAGAATCTTCAACTCAAATGTCAAGTCAGTCCGATTGTATCGCTCTGAGACATGGAGAGCAACAAAAACAACAACCAAAAAGCTACAGACTTTTATAAACGGGTGCTTGCGCAGAATAGAATGACTGAAATGGTATGACAAAGTCACAAATGTGGAATTGATGACAAGAACCAGACAAGTGCCAGTGGAACAAGAGTTGAGAAGAAGACGCTGGCGATGGATAGAACACACATTGAGGAAACCTGTTGATAGCATTACAAGGCAGTCCTTGTTCTGGAATCCACAGGGAAAGAGAGGCAGAGATAGACAAAAAAAAACACATAGAGAAGAGAACTTGATACAGAGGTGAAAATGATGAGGAAAACATGGAAAGATCTTGAGCGGATGGCACGTGACAGAAAGACTTGGCATGTGTTTGTTGAAGGTCTATGCTCCTTGTGGAGCTAAAGGGTATTGACTATGCTCCTTGGGGAGCGGCGGGTAATGCATGAATGAATGAACCAACAGCAGAGACGACCCTTGGCTCCATTCGGAGTAGGGAGTGGATGATGATATAATGGTGTATATATTTATTATATTAACAGATTAGTAAGTTTTAAATGCATAATTGGTTAGAAGGTCTCACTTTTCTTCCGTTGTCCAAAAGCACTTTCATTCGACTCAATGGGTTCAAATTTAATGCTCAGGGAGAGGCAAAATTCTGAGGAAAATGAAAGGGTGGATGGAAGAGATGTCGCCTGATGTTCATATCAGGAGGCTCAATACTTAAAAAGAATCATTTGCTTCCTCTTAGTTTGTGATACAAGTTGCCATCTGTCTTGAAGGCGCTTGCCTGGACAATCTAAGTAGTTACCCCGGCCTTGCTGCAAGGGACGTGCAGCTGCCTTATTATCTGACCCCTGAAGAGAAGAAACACCTCAGGGAACCAACAGTGACTGAACCCGAGATCATCGAAGAATCATTGTCAACACACTGCGAGATAAGTACAAATGTACTGGCACTGTATATCATCAATTCATCTCAACCCGTAACCCGTCATGGGTCGTAGGGGTGCCATGGTGGAAGCATCAGCAGACAGGGTCCTCCGCTGCTCTCTATCCTCAGCAATGCGTACAAGTGTGGAAAAACCGTGCCCTGCCCATTCTTTGATGTTATCAGCCCAGGATTTTCTTTGCCTTCCTCTTCTCCGTTTACCTTCGACTGTTCCCTGGAGGATCGTTTTCGAAAGGGAGTCATGACGAGTTACATGCCCAAACCAAGCGAGCTTTCGACGTTTCACTACTGACAAAAGTGGTTCTTGGTGGCCTGCATAGGTGTTTTTTTTTCTCTCTAACATAGACATTTGTTTTTTGCTCTTTATAGCAAATGCACAAAATTCTTCTATAATATTTATACTCGAAAGCCTGAATCCTTCGCCCCGTATCCAGCCCTCACACCCATACAAGAGAATAGATAATACAAGTGAGTAGTATAATTTGATCTTCACAGGAAAACTGATGTTACTTTTCCGATCACATTCAGCCTTGTCATGGCAGCTGAGACCATCTCAAGTCTTGTCTTGATTTCTTTACTTGATTTTCCATCACTACATATAGTGGACCCCAGATATTTAAAGGTGTTAACTTCTTTTAACGTTTGCCCATTTAACGTAATGTTGGTCGGAACATGTTTCTTATGGCTATTCACCAATACCTTGCTTTTTTCTATATTAAATTCCATCCCATATGTTCTTGTTACTTTCTCCAGTCTAGACGTAAGGTCTTGAAGTTCTGATTCTGTTCCAGCTATAAGATCGATATCATCAGCAAAACGTAGATTGCAAAGAGGTCGGCCTCCAATCGATATGGTTGTTTTATAATCGTAGAGAGCCTCCTGCATAATATGTTCTAGATATATATTAAAGAGCACTGGGGACAGGATACATCCCTGACGAACTCCTACAGTTGTTTTGAAAAATTCTCCAATGTCATTGCTTGCAAAAACAGCACTGCTTGCGTATATAGACTCTTGTTAAATTTCCACTCAAATCATTTTTTAATGATCAAATTGAATTGATTATTTTCCTTCTTAAAATAACCTTATCTTGTATCTTGTTAACCAGTAATTGGTTATAAAACTTGTTATATGTAACTATAAATCTACAGTTCATTTAATCATTAATGAGTGATTTTGCACCCGCGTGACTCAGTTTTTTTGTTTTTTGTTTTTTTACGCATAACCATAAAGAGCTAGTAAATTAAAATTATGCTGGATCACCTTCAGCTGGAGGCTCCTAAAATACGAGTCAATAGGCTCTCTTAAATAGAAATATCAATCTTCTATTTACACTCTGCCAAGAGAAATTTGGAGCGAAATTTGATTCCTGTTAAAACCCTCATTCTTTTACTCGGAGTTTGGCCATTAGTGGAACACTACTGTAGAACAGGGGAGACCATTCCGCCACATTCACCACCCCCACCCCTCGTTGAATTAGAAGTTGACGAGCCCCTATCGATGTTGAATAATGTGTGAATGTTGTTTTCTGTTAACGTACTAAATATGAATGACAGGGATAAATTTTAACCGTTTTTTATTACATGTATTAATTTTTATTATTTTTGTACAGTATTCGTGGAACATATCACCCTTACTTTAGATGTATTTGAATGATAAAATCCTGTACCATTTACGCGATTTTTGTTTACGCTAGGATTCCAGGACCGCATGTATCGCGTAAAGAAAGAAATTCCCGAGTGTGTGTATATATATATATATATATATATATATATATATATATATATATATATATATATATATATATATATATATATATATATATATATATATATATATATATATATATATATATATATATATATATATATATATATACAAACTTTTCCTCCCAACAGCAAAAGAAATTAAGTCATTTGGACGTGCGTGGAGACATTCTGTTGAGACATTCTGTTGAGACATTCTGCAGTACTTCAAGATATTAGTACCTTTGTACATTCTTACATCCACTGTACTCACTGTTATCAGTTTTCGTTGTGTTGAAACAAAATCTAGACAGTTTTTGTTTTTTTTACATCGACGCTTTAACAAATTAGTTAAGTTTTCATAGTGTTCCAGTTTTCTGCATAACGTTTTTCTGAGAGTTGTTATCTTCATAACAGTTCACCCACTCGGGCAACCATCAGAAAGTGCAACAGTTGCACCGCGCATAAAAGTATGCAAAGCACGTTTTGATGATATATGAGAACATACAGTATTGAATAACTTTAGAACGAATATATAGAAATAATAGATATCACACTGCTAGTTACCGTGAAAACTGTTCAGACATTATAATTGCTGGGCTGCTTTCATTTTAAATCTCCCAAACGCCAGGTCGTTCGCACAAACATAATATTGATTATGTAGATCAGGGACATTATTTGAAGCAAACTGTAATAATAAAAGGTATCGATCTTAAAGGTAATTCTATTTTATTTGCGAGGGCTTTGCAAAGGCGATATCACATTAGTGTTTGCACTGTTTTGTTTTAGCAAGCAACAATATTTTTTTTTTTATTAGTGGCTTAGTTTTGTTTCCAGTATTTTCTACATTTGCTTTGTATTTATCCTGTAGTTATGTTTTTATTTTTTTAAATGTTTAATCCAGATTTTGTGGCAATGAATATTTTTAAAAGGATTAATATGTCAATATTTTTTTTTCAAAATGGTAAAACGTCTTTTATATAATTTCAAGGACGAAAACACAAAAATGTTTCGGCTACACAGGTCTTTATCGGGGGACAAAACACTAAAACTGCACAAAAGCAAAACATCATTATTATCTCTTTTTCCGCTCATTAATCTTTTTATCTTACTTCGACTAATACACTAGTCGGCTTTTATAACATCATCATCATCATCATCTACGTTTTCGCTCCATATCAAGCATAAAGCCATAATTACATATATGACCCCCGTTAAGGAAGCCTATGCCAAAACACGCACTCTTGCAGAGGTGGTATTTGTAGCAATTAGATTCACATGATGAGGTTGTCAGCCTACATTCACAACCTCATGTTAATCGCATCTTACGACGATTGCTTGATAGAGCTAGAGCTCTATTCTTTCTACACAAAACATTGATTTATATTTATGCTTGTATTGTCCGTTTATGGTTTTAATCTAATGGTCTTGCATTACATACATTCTAATGTTAAACAATTTAGAAGCATTAAACAAGAAGTTTGTAATTACAGCAGATACAATTAAAAGGATGTCAATAGCGTGAGAGAGAGAGAGAGAGAGAGAGAGAGAGAGAGAGAGAGAGAGAGAGCAATATAGTATCTTGGTAGAAGATGCATTACAAACACAATTAAACAATGACACAACAAACGGCATATAAACTCTTCATAAAAACAACAATATAATACGCTAATAATAGAAAGATGAACATTATATACCCTAATTATAACCCATATATGGTTGAACCGAGTATCCCGTGCTCACGACAAACACCAGTTTTCAAGTGCGTGGTTTAAAAACCAAACCAAAATGCAATTACAAGTTAAAAGTATTTTAACTAAAAATTAACACGAAGTTACATATTTAAGATTAGTAGGAGGAAAACTAAATAAACTTTGTAATATAAGATGATAGGAAACTCTTTACAGAGCGATACAACAGGAAGCAATCTGATCATCAGAAGAGGTCCCCCTCCCCCCCATCCGACAAGTGTTTCGGCCCGATTACTCCTTTACACTCTAAGGGGGGCGGGCCCACTTGGGTCATGACTCCAAAGCGTCTCAGCTTCCTGTTGTCTTGTATCGAAAATGAACCCATTTCACTTATGGTAGCAACTTTTAAATCCACAACGCCAGCCGCGGAGGCAATTGTGAAAGTAACAAAGAGAAGACAAATTATTCCGTTCGTTCCGTCGCCCTTCACAACTAAGGACACACACTGAGACATTAGCGCGCAGCCGACGAGCTGCGCGCCGCAAGCCACTGAAATTTACCTGACACTCTCCCTATAGTATACATCGCCTGTTGCCCCAGAGTCGCATCTCTTTCACTCGTACACCAAAAAAAAACTCAGCGTTGTGGACTTAGAAAAATTTTGGTGTTTTCTGTACCGCAGCGTTTATTGTTACGATGTCCATCGTCCATTGCGGTTGTTCCACAGCCAGCCTGATGCCTTTTCGGCAGTTTCACTAAGCCTCTTCAGTGCCCTTGTTCTAGACTGTCCCTTCAGCCCCAACAGTTTCAATAAATCATACACTGATGCAGCCACAAGCCCTCTTGCACCCACTTCAACCGCCATGACCCTTGCACTGAATCCATCGTGTCTCAGATCCGCGGCCAGATCGCTATACTTGGCCGCTTTGAATGAATGTTGCTCGTCTAATCTGGATTCAAATGGCACGGTCAGTTCAATCAGTATGACCTGAAGCATTGCTGCAGAATGAAGCACTATATCCGGCCGTCTCCGCGATTTTCTGATACACTCTGGATATGCCCCCAGTCCAGGTAGGTCAACCGCCATCTCCCAGTCGTTTGCACAGTCAAGAAGAGATGGTAAACTGCTACCAGGTTTACTCGGTTTGGGGTGTGCTGACTTTCCTGCCCTCAGAAAGTATGTGTTTGCGGTGTCTGGCAGGACTTTGCTATATAAAACTAAATAAAGTAAATTAACTTTGGAACTTTCAAGACCGTAGAGAAGAGAATACAAATTAACGTAACATATTGCATAATTGGACATCTAAAGTATGTAACCAATTATAGTGAAACTCGAGCAAGGCTGTTAGAAGTACCGATAATAGATTTTACTTCAAGTACTGAAAATAAGCGAAATGCCAGTCTTTCATAAAACATAGCTCTAAGCAATTTTAAAGCTAATGGATATCTTTGACGTGCTGTCATTCAGAGATAACTTGTCGTTTGCTTCATTTCATCTAGTTTATCCAATGCTCTTTTAAATCTCTGCGCAGACATTGCAGCGTCCTTTCTGGGTAAGTTCACTTAATGTCGTTTTTAGCGTGATCTTGTGTCATAATTCCCATGTAGAAGTCTGGGGGGGTGTGCTGGAGGCTGTTTTCCAGCTAGTTAGTCAAAATAACCCCTCCCCCCTCATTCTTTTACATAAAAAAAAAATATATATATATATAAGCGTGTGTGGGTGTGGGTGGGTGTGGGTGTGTGTGTGGGTTGGTGAGTGTGTGTGGGTGTGTGTGTGTGTGTTGTTTGTCTGATTATTCACTGATTTTGACGAAGTATTTGAGTCATTCTTCTGGTGAATTTTTTGATCGCCTGCTCTGGGAACCCCGCTCCACTTTGGTTGCAATACTTAAATTAGCTCTTTGCATCTTTTTTTCCATTCTGCAAACTTGACGTTGTTGTGAAAGTAACAGTTTTGCTGTGCCTTAATTTACTTTCCTAAATTCAAATGTCCAGTGCGGTTTCTCCACAGTCAGCACGCGGTCTTTTTGCAGATCACATATTAAGGGGTCTACCAGACCTCTAGCACCTCCATCTACAGCTTTGACTTTAGCTGTGAACATGTCATGTTTCAATTACGTGACCAAGTCAGATTGGATTTTTTTTTTAAAAAGATAAACTCCCAAGGTTGAGTTTTGCGTGGGCGAATTTTTAACTTTAAAGACATGAGTGTTTGAAGACTTCTCACGGAATTTCCATCTTCGTCAAGGCGACCAGACGTCAGAAGAAATAGCAAAGGATTTTATTGTAGGACGTGCCCAAGTTATTAGAAGTAATTTTAAAAATTAAAAGTATAAAACTTATTGTATAATATTTAGAGCCATAAATCCGAGGAAATCCTCCTTATGTGTTAAAGTTCGAAGTTGTAAATTTACAATTACCATTAACTCATACGAGGAAAAAAAACTGCCCCTATGGCTGCAGGGAAGTGTTATCAGTCATCCCGTGCAAAAATAATCTGGATAAATATCCATTCATATTGAAGGGTTCCTGATAATAGTTACTAGTACTAAGCTCTGGACATCACCTATAACAGACGGGTCTAGGCGAAACTCAAAGCGGCAACTTTTGTGGACGTTACTCCTTCAACTTTAAAAAAAAAAGTGCTTCCACCAAGCCTCCTGACGAGAGAAGGAACAGTCAATACTTCACTGAGAACCAGCATCCAGAAGGCAACTCACTGCAATCATCTTCACAACTCAGTCAAAATTACCGGCCTCAATGAATGTAGTACTTTTATGAAATCACGACCTTTCATTTATAACATCAATTGCTGACAAATTTCTCTAAGAGATCATTTATCAAGTATCTAACTGTTTTCTAGAAGTTAACCATTTTCATTTTTTTACCTTTGTTTTAACAATACCTCCTAAATAAATATACAAGTATGTGTATATACGAGGCGTGTTCAAATGAAACCCGACCGTGCTGTGCCAAGTGGATTAATATGAAATTAATATGAAACAAATATAAAGGTATGTTATCAGGCACTCGCAGGAAATAAAGAAGTAGAACACCAGACAACAGAAAAACAACAGACATGAGTATATGTCTGTTGTTTTTCTGTTGTCTGGTGTTCTACTTCTTTATTTCCTGCGAGTGCCTGATAACATACCTTTATATTTGTTTCATATTAATTTCATATTAATTTACTGTTTACAGGCATCAGGTTTCCCTCCCTTATTTGTAATAAATGTTTGTGCCAAGTGGACATTCGTAGGAGGAGCATGATGACATCACATCTGACGTAATAAGCACATACGAATGTACAAGGGGATTGACATAAGTCTTGGGCCTGACCATGAAGGACATGTCACAGAGAAATTTTGTATAGTGTTTATTCCTTTTCAATATAGCCACCGTCTGAATTGACACACTTCTGCCATCTCTGCTTGACCTTGAAAAGACCTCGGGAGTAGAACACCCTATTTTTCAAACTAAACCAGTCATCACATGCCAGTATAACCTCTTCATCGCTGTCAAAATGATTTCCTTTTAGCTATTTTTTAAGATTTTGGAATAGAAAAAATTCTGATGGAGCCAAATCTGGAGAATATGGTGGGTGTGGAAGAATTTCAATATTCAAATCGTTGGCTGCTAGCTGCACAAGCCGTGCTTTGTGAGAGGGCGCGTTGTCTTGAAGCAAAGGAAGATTTTGAGTGCGCGTTATCCCTCGTTTCCTGGTCACAACCTTTCTTAGTTTGGTGAGAAGATCTGCATAGTACTGTCCATTAACTGTGGCAGATAATCTTTCAAAAGGACACCTTTGCCGTCCCAAAAAACAGTCAGCATCACTTTTCCTGCAGATTTCTGAGCCCTCGGCTTGACAGGTGTTGGGATCCCGGGGTTTTGCATTGCATGCTGGCAATTTTGGATTCGGGGTCATAATGGTGTACCCAAGTCTCATCTACTGTCACCATGGTCTCCAAAAAATTTTTTGACTGACACTTTTTGAGCAACTGTTGACAACAATTTACCCTCGTTCACGTGTCAACAGTCGCGGAATCCAGCGTGCACACACTTTTCTCATGTTCAATCTGTTGTGTAAAATTCTAGAAACTGTTCTTTCATTTAGCTTTTCTTTACTAGCTATCTCCACGACTGTCATTTTTTTCGATCCTGGTCAATGATTTTCTTCATTCTTGTTGCATTTTCATCGTTGCACTCTGAGGGTGGTCTACCAGATCTTGGCAGATCAGCAACATTTGAGCGGCCGCACTTAAACTGTTGACACCAGTTTTTTTACCGAAGTATATGAAGGACAAGAATCACGAAACACTGGTTCCATCTCCTTGTGTATTTCTGTAGGTGTTTTTCCCTGAAAATCAGAAATTTTATCACAGCTCTGGCCTCCTTCTTTTCCATTGTTTTGTCAAATCTTTGGAGCAGCAGATCCGGTCAATAGGGTACATTGCGCCGTGCACCGTAGCGGGAAAACCCATTGAAGAAACAAACGCGTACTTCACACATTCAGTGCTAATATGATGAACTTTAAATGTGCCAAGTTTCATCTTCCTCCTGTGACTCCTTCATGGTCAGGCCCAAGATTTATGTCAATCCCCTTGTACAAGTGTGTAAGTATTCATTCTCCTAGTATTCATTGGTTGTGCTGCAGACCGTTAAAATAATGGTCGGTGTGATAAGGAATCCGTCCAAGGTCGATCAGCGAGCGGTGATTCAGTTCCTAACAGCCGAAGGATGTCGACCAGTCGACATTCATCGCCGAATGAAAGCAGTGTATGGTGACAAAAGTGTGTCTAAGACTACAGTGAAATACTGGGCACGAATGTTTCGAGAAGGACGTCAGTTAACGAAAGACCTTCCGCGGCCAGGTCAGGTGCATATTGTTGCGACAGAAGAAGCCATCGCCGAGATTGATGCAGCAATACGGGTGGACCGTCGTCGGAGCTTACGTTCGCTAGCAGAGGAATTCGCTGTGTCTCTTGGGACAGTTCAAATGGTGGTTAGGAAGAAACTGAAGTATCGAAAGGTGTGTTCACAATGGGTCCCACGGATGCTGACCGATCACCATAAGGAAGAACGCTTGGGGTGGAGTTTGAACCACCTGCTGCGTTACGAAGAGGAGGGTGATGCATTTCTGTTGCGCATAGTGACAGGCGATGAGTCGTGGTGCCACCACTTTGAGCCGTGCAGCAAATCAGCGAGCATGCAATGGAAACATCCCGGATTAAAAAAAACCCAAAAATTCAAGTCACAGATTTCCGCCGGTAAGGTTATGCTGACCGCATTTTTTGACCATGAAGGGGTTCTATTGGTAGACTTTAAAGAGCCTGGCGTGAACATCAATGCCATCCGCTACAAAGACACACTAGACAACCTGCATACAGCCATTAAGAATAAACGACCCGGCATGCTTTCGCGTGGTGTGATTCTGTTGCACGACAATGCTCGTCCACATGTTGCGAACATTGTGCAGGAAGCGTTAGCAAGGAAAAGGTGGGAAGTTCTGCCACACCCAGCCTACAGCCCCGATCTGTCACCATGTGACTTTCATTTGTTTGGACCCTTAAAAAAATCTCTAAAGGGACAACGATTTGACTCCGATGCAGACGTCAGGGCCTCGGTGACCAAATGGTTCAATAAGCAACCAAAGTCATTTTTCTCGGACGGCATCCGTCGTCTACCCAAGCAGTGGGATGCGTGTGTGAATGCCTATGGTGACTATTTCTAAAGAACCCCAGTGAGTACTTGCTTCATAACAATTGCTGTATTTAATTCTACTACTCCTGCTGATGTACCTTACATATATTTGTTATAAAGCCACTGGGACGGGTTTCATTTGAACACACCTCGTATATATATATATATATATATATATATATATATATATATATGTATATATATATATATATATATATAGATATATATATATATATATATATATATGTGTGTAAATATAAATTCTTACTTGGAGTTGATAACTTGGTTGAATAAATTTGATGTCTGCACCCGTATGACTCATTTTTTAAAACAAATACATAAATATGTAGCTAATAATACAACTAATACATTGCTGAATTACCATCGGCTGGGGGCTCAGTAATTCAAAATATATATCTCACAGAAGTGAGGCGGGGGGGGGGGGGGGGGTTACAAAGGTTACGACAAACTTAGTAAACGCAGTTGTTGTACTTTAAAATCCTAAAATTCCTTGTGGGACTCCCTGGAATAGGAGCATCACCCTCCTATTTGCATCGCTGCCAAGAGTTATCTTGAGCGGCGCAGGCTGCTACCTTTGAAAAACCTCATTATTTTACTCCACCTGTCGGGTCATTCGTGGACCACAACTGCAGATCAAGGCAGACAACCTACAAGACGGAGAAGCCTCATCCCGATTTCTCACCACGAAGAACAGACCCATCAGTGTATATTATGTCGCCATCATCATCCCCGGCATGAATATTTATCATCTGGTTAATTTCCACTTCTTCAGTACTTTCAGCCCAATCTTTGCCCTCCCTGCTTTGGGTGACGAACACTAAGCGTACAGCCCAAGACTATATTAATTCCTTCATTTTCAATGCGTTCCAGTCGTTCACATTTTGCCTTTGGCAGCGTGAGCATTCCCGATTACTGACATAGTTCACATATATATTTCATCAGTCTATGACACAAAGAACCTAAAAACCAAACCTTAAGATATAAAAAAACATTTGTCAAGCAAGACAAATGCCAGGTTAGCTACATTGTCCAACCGCAGAAAGCATTACTAAAAACAGGAAGTCTGACGCACACGCCTGGTTAGGAAAGTGTCAAGATAGGAAAGAGAAACATGAAAGAAGCCGAGAGATTATTTTGTACTTTTGAGATTAGATGTTTTCATTTTTTATGATGTTTTCTGAGATGAGAAAAGAAAGGTCTTCTGATGTACGTAAATTCGTTTTGATTTTAAAGATCATTGTTATTAAAAAAAATAGGCGGTTATGCGTGGGTTTGAATATTTGCTGATGCCTTCATATTTCATTGAACTTTTAGACAAGCCTGTTTATATGTTTATGTTTATGTGCATGTCCATATAGTTTATAGAAATATGCGCTTCTTAGCGTGTTGTGCTGAATACGCAATTGGAAGAAAGAATTATGGCTCATGGGATGTGGATATATGGACGAATGGGATACATCTCATGGAAAAATAAGAAAACAAATAAAAAAATCGTTCAGATCCAAGGAATGAAAAGAGATTTAATGAAGAAGGCCAAAACTAGGCAACTAAAATATTTTCGCCATATAAAAAATGCTTAACACCTTGCAGAAGGCCATAACAGAAGGAAGAGTTGAAGGTAAAAATACAAGGGGAAGACAGCGTTATCAGTGGGAAGATAACATCAAGAGATGGACAGGAAAAAGTCTATCAGAGTGCACCATCAAGACAAGAGACAGGAAAGAGTCTATCAGAGTGCACCATCAAGACAAGAGACAAGAAAGAGTCTATCAGAGTGCACCATCAAGACAAGAGACAAGAAAGAGTCTATCAGAGTGCACCATCAAGACAAGAGACAGGAAAGAGTCTATCAGAGTGCACCATCAAGACAAGAGACAGAAGACGTTGGAGATCCATTACAGCCGACCTTCTTTGTGGAGGCGGCACCTTAAGATATTGATGAGCGTGTTTAAATGCGCATTTATAAGTGACTCTTTATCTAAATGTGCGAGGGCTGATTAGTGTGTGTTATATTTGAAAACATGTATGGGTTTTCCATCCTATATGTGCTGTTGCCAAATATGTGTGGTTACCAAATATGTGTAGTTACCAAATATGTGTAGTTGCCAAAAATGTGCAATTACCGAATATGTGCAGTTACCAAATATGTGTAGTTACCAAACATGTGTAGTTACCAAATATGCACAGTTACCAAATATGTGTAGCTACCAAGTATGTCATCATGTGACATATTCTTTCCAGAACGTTGTCTCCATTACAGCTGCTCTGAACGCATCACGATTCTGGGCAAGTCGACCTGCATCAGCCAAAGACAAGTTCAGACTCTCTGTGATGTCCTGGGTCCACCGTCGTCTAGGTCGACCCTTTCCCCTTTTTCCAGGGACCATGCCTTCCATCACTGTTTTTTCCAGACTATTATGTCTTTTTATATGACCGAAAAATTTCAGCTTCCTTATTGCGATGGTATTTAGGAGCCAATGTTCCTGTACGTTTAGTGAGTGCAGTACTTCTCTGTTGGTCTTTTTTTCTGTCCAGGGTATTCTCAACATCCTTCTGTAGCATTTCATTTCGAATGATGTAATCTTTTTTGCAACTGTTTTATTGAGTGTCCAAGTCTCGCAGCCGTATGTTGCCACTGGGAATATACACGCTCTGATCAGTTGTAACTTTGTTTCTTTGCTTGTGCCTTGCCATAGGTTTTTCATCTGTATTAGCTTATGTGAAGCAATTGCAAGTCTTCTTTTAATTTCTACTGCACAGTCGCCAGAGCTGTTAATGATTGATCCTAAGTATTCGAATTCATTGACACTTTCCAGTTCTTCGTTATCAATTTCAATTTCTGGTTTGGTCTTTACTTTGTCTGTTGTCAATACTTTGGTCTTCTTGGTGTTTAGGTATAGATTCTGGGCCTCGCTGTGTTTTTTGGTGGACAGAAGTAATTGTTCAAGTCCTTTTGGGTTGGTCGATAGGAGGACTGTGTCGTCAGCATATCTGATTTCCGGGATCTGGTACCCGCCGATGTTAAATGAGTCAAACTCTGTGTGTTCTTGGTCATCTCTTACGTTTCTCATGATATTCTCGGCATAAATGTTAAACAGGTAAGGGGAAAGGGTACAGCCTTGTCTTACTCCTTTCTGTACTTCAAACCATTCTGATGTTTCCCCCTCTATTCCCCCTCTATGTGTAGTTACCAAATATGTCTAGCTACCAAATATGTGTAATTACCAAACATGTGTAGTTATCAAATTAGTTCCACAAGTTTCCCATTGACGATTTTGTTATAATATTTCATTCACTCTATCTGCACGAGAACCCATTTATGAACCCGTGCGAGGACCCGTTTTTTCATTACTTTATTGCGGTGAGTTATCTCCTGTAATTTAATTTATTTTCTACCTTTCTTTCCTTCTTTCCCTAGAATATCATCATCATCTTCATTTACCTTTCCGTTCCTTATGGAGCATGGAGGCCCCACTGCAGCCGGCCCCTCGTTGGAAGTCTGCACAAATCAATGGCATGCTCTTGTAGCCGTAGTTTAAAAAGACCATTTGTATTTACATGTTGAGGTTGCCAGTCCCATGCACTAGCTCATATTAGTCGCCACGTACGACATGCTGGATGGGGCAGTGGTCATATTCTTTCTTTTTCTCACCAGAGACCCCCACTGGAACTACGTGGGGCGAGCAAAAGACACAGGGGGCTAATGATGCCTTCAATTTTTGATATAACTCAAAACAACGATTAAGGAGAAATGGGAGAAACAGAGAGTTGAACAAAGGTAGAAACACGTGTTCTTTTCGTGAGAAAGGGCTTTCTTTCATGCAGTCTCACTTCACATTTTTTTCATTTGTCCTTCCTTCTTCCATTTCCTCATTCATCACTCAAATCCACATTTCTTCCTCTCTTATTTATTCGTGTCTTGTACACGTTTCGAATGAAGGACAGCTGCTGTTCAAAACAAAACAAAATCATTCAAGTCTTTTGCTAAGATACAACGTAAGCGCTGAAAATAGACTGGCAGGATATTCTGAACAGACCAGCTTTTAATATCTTCTAAGGTTTCATTTAGCAACAATGTTTTATACACTGCATTACATCTTTCAAAGCGAAGAATTGAAAAACGGATGCCAATGTCGTGGTGTTTCTTCACCTGTCAACCCCGAAAGGAGCATAGGGTTAAAAGGATCCTGTTACACGCCCATTGAGACATATTGGGAATATGGTGTTAGGCCCATATTTTCTTGACCATCGGCACACAAGGGGTGATGTGGTCAGCATCACGCCGGCCGCCTTAACCTTCCCAGAGTTGTAACTTATGCCAAATCTTCCTGTCCGGTGCCATCAGCTCAAGGTCGTTCCATGTTTTCTTCATTCCCTTAATGTCTGCCTCCAGTTCTCTTTTCCATGTGTTCTTTGGTCTTCCTCTACCTCTCTTACCCAAGGGATTCCGAATCAAGGACTGTCTGGTAGTACTATCAACAGGTTTTCTCAGTCTCTGTCCTGTCCTGTCCATCTTCAGTGTCTTATACTCAATTCTTGTTCTTGTGGCGTTTGTCTCGTTCTTGTGGCGTTTGTCTCGTTCTTGTGGCGTTTGTCTCGTTCTTGTCGTTAGTTCCACATTAGTGATCTTGTCATAATACTTCAATCCTAATCTACGCAAGCATCCCTTTATGAAAGTCTGTAGCTTTTTGATTGTTATTGTATTTGTTGTTCTCCATGTTTCAGAGCCATAATATAGGACTGGCCAGTGTATTACCTGGGTCTGGCCGGTTTAACAAAGAATAGTACACTGTTCCCTACCATGCATGTCGTAAAAAGCGATAAGGAGGGTTGGGTGCGGGACTGGTACCCCACACTGTAAGAAATGTTAAACCACAAAAACTTCAACAAACAAATATCTTGCTGCTACAGTGAGTTAGTATTGTATGTTATACTTCGCCTTCAAGTATCCTGCCTGCTGGGGTAGGTGATCATGTTCATTCATAACGCCCTGTCTTGAGTACTGTGTTATTAAAATGCCCTCTTAATTATCAGTAGACGTTGTACAGCTAGAAGAGATTGGCTGTTTTAAACAACACACAGGCATTGACATTGCTTACGTCAGTTGTTCTACTTTCAACACACACACAAAGTCAGGTTGTTAATGTTGATTTAATATTTTGAAATGTATTCTGTGTATAACAAATAGACATTATAAAGAAAAAAAACACGAAAAATATAAAGAAGAAGAAGAAGAAAAAAGATGAAGACATTTTTCGAGTTAACGGCTGAAAGATGAGGTTTATTTCTATTTTCTTAATCATCTTTACATTTTCTTAATCGTCTTCTATTTTCTTCATCTTCTTTACATTTTTGTAATCGTCTTTCTATTTTCTTAATCTTTTTTCTATTTTCTTAATTGTTATTACATTTTTGAAGTGTACTTCTATCTTTAATTGCGATCGCATTGTCACGGGTGGTTTTTTAGGAGTCTGTCTGATACAAGACAAATAATCTGAGTAAAGTCTGAGACACGACTGTCACAGATGAAAATAGTGCCGCATTAATCATCCACTTTTGCCCCTCCCCATCTAGAGTATACTTTTGCTACATGAACGAAGGATTCACCAGTTTAATTAACACGGGGGCCATCTGGCAATCAAGCCCTATGTGAAACAGAGAGCGAAGCGCGGAGCATGGCGTAATAGATTCTTTGATCAGGGGAACACACGATATTCAGTGAGACGGACCTTGGATTGTAAAACTTTCAGGTGAAAATTAGCGTAGCTGATTTTCGGCAAGGCGGAAATGATTAAAGTCAAGAGGTGGTGTAGCAATAAAGGCTTTTTCTATGTGGTACTAACTATCAATATAACCACCAATTGTTAACTATGATGAATGTTACCTCTGTAATGTTACAATGGAATATAACTTGGACTGACACTCAAGACAGTACATACGCGAATGAAATAACTTGACAGAAGTCTTGGTCACAGTTCCATACATATAATATCGACAGCATAGTCCTGGACATCAGCAACAATAGTACAAATACTTGCATGATCAGAATATGTAATACAGTCATCCTTACGTACTGGTAACAACAGCATTCAATGTAAGTGCGGCATTCACTCCTCGCACATAAATCTCTATATGGTCTGTATACAATGTAAGTGCGGCATTTACACCTCGCACATATATCTCCGTGGTCCTACTTTCAATGTAAGTGCGGAATTCCCTCCTCGCACATATATCTCTATCTCTGGTCTAATCACCAGACATCCAAGTTCCTCCAGAACTTAACAGCGCGGGAAAACCACAACGCGCTTACGTAGACCTCCTATTGGCGCGGGAAAGCACACAACGCGCATTCAAATAATACCATATAATAGTCTTACCATAGACTTCCTATTGACACGGGAAAACGACGTGTCTTTTAATCCAAAGTGCGGCATTCACTCCTCGCACAACATATAATGGTCCTACCATAGACCTCCTCCTGACACGGGAAAACGACGTGTCATTTAATACATCTGTTTCCAAGCGCGGGACAGAACACAACGCGCTGGTAAATAATAATATATAAAGGCCTTATTATAAATACACCTTACGCGGTACATCATCGCGTCATATTTAATTATAATATCATAATCACAGACACTAATTCACATACTCTAGAAACACTGACCGTCTCCCACGACGGATGGCCACAGACTCCCCTTTAACAACTCAGTATTCTTCTCTGACACGTATGCTAACTTCATTCACTTCGCACGCTTTTCTCATGTCCTGTAAACCTCAATTCACACATGAACGCCTCTGAGTATTCTTCAACCATACTCTACGACTCTACGTGCTTCTAACAGTGAGCTTTTAAATGTCACATTCCAAGCTTGCATACTTTAATAAAAATACACTCTAAACAGAGTTACTCCTTTCTCCACCCACACACATGCATATACACGTCATGTATCTCATGACCTTAACCTACATACTAACAAACTTCAGGACCGTACACAAAAATCCTTAACACCTAACTCTAGCGTAGAATATGACTTAACAGTTCGTAAAATTACCTTTGATTCAAGAAATCGAACGGCAAATTGGCTCGGGTCTGGCAGTGGTGTGACTTTCGCATTAAAGAACGATAGTACGGAACATATCAATATATACCATGTCTCTCCGACAGCCATGATCAGTTGCCAGAAATCCATCTGAATTCACTAGCTCGTTATCTTGAGATTTCTCGTACAGTGAAAATTAATAGATTCCGTGGAGTGTTTCATTTTTCTGATTGCGGCTGATCAAACCTGAGTACTAGCGGCTTGTTTTCTTATGGCCATATGAACTTATGATCATACGAACTTATAATATTATAAGCATCCAAGAATATTTAATATTGATGAGCCTCTTGCTGTGACCTGTGCGGTCCAATTTTCCTCATTTTCCTGACAGAAACTAGAATAAAACCATTGAATTATAATATTAACTGGGCCAGAACTATTACCAGATTTACTTATATATATATATCTCATCAGCCAACTGTGGCAATATATTGTCAGCAACATTTGTGTAACTTAAACCTAGCGTTTCCGCCACTTAAGGGTAAACCACCAAGGAACTGTATATGTTCTATTTATTTTACATTTGCGATCACCACGCATGAACCTTACTCCAACCAACTTGTGACAGACGAACTCAGCCGACCCTGAATGACCCTGAAGTGTTGGATGATATAGTACGACCTTCGTAGCGACCCCTTGGATAACATCAGTGCCCCCGAATATTGTAACCTTTCGTCAAACGGGATTTTTTTTTCACCTGGACTCATTAGCTATGCAACCGTTCCACACGTTTGCTGATTAATATGTGGACAGTTTATCTATCGGTCATTCTGGTCATCGCATTGATTTAAGGAGAGATTAAATCACGCCCATGGACATCTCTTGGGCAATCATATGCAGTATTTTCATTAACTTGGCCCAGAGGGGGCGGCGCCAGAATCAAACAGATAGTAGCGACCACGATCAAAGACACAGACGGGGGGATTTCAGGAAAGACTAGCGCCACGATCAAAGACAGTAGTGGTCCCTGAAACGAGCGAAGCAAGTTCCTGCAGGTATTTCGCATTTCGGTGTTAAACACAGAACCGATCGCGAGCGGAGATACGAAGACCAGGGGCGGCATCTCTCTTTAGTCTGGCAGTCAGATCCCCAAAAGTGTCCTGAGATCTAAAAAGGTGTCAATTTTCTCATGTCCCACTCATCTTGTAATTAAGTTAGATATATACAGACCACGTAGAAATACACTTTATCACTCGTTGGCCAGACCTTTACAGAAGCACTAGCTATATTTGAAATCCTGCTAGATTATCCCCTGGATTTTTATATATATATTTGCAGTGAATTCTATTTCTGTGCAAAACGGTAATATATATATTGTGTAAAGTGATCAGTGGTCTAGTTCATTCATTCTATTTCACTGGATATTGTGTTAATTGAAATTTATTAAATTAAACCATCTCAATAGTTCCAGTTGTAAAATGTAATGATATATCTGCTATATTATTTCAAAAAAAGATAATAGAGGCTGAAATGCTTTAATTAACTTTTAAAGTCGCGAAGGAATTTATAATTAATAAATTTAGTTAAGTCCTATATTTATAGATGTGTGTTTTAACCATTAGAACTCGCGCAGTGTTTATTAAATACATAATTAAATACGCGAATATATATATATATATATATATATATATATATATATATATATATATATATATATATATATATATATATATATAGATATAGCGATATATATATATATATATATATATATATATATATCCATATATATATATATATATATATATATATATATATATATATATATATATATATATATATATATATATAGTCTTAACGGGAAATTCATCGCGCTTTAGAATGTTATTTGATTTTCGGTATATTACATGTCTTTTTTCTTTCATACAGAGTGATCGTAACCTTTGCGATCCCAGCAATAAAGAAATCATCTTAAAAACTTCCAGACATATTGATGAAACATTTTTAAATTTAATCTTGTGGCGGTTCGATGCGACCTAGCTATCATAATTACATGAAAGAAAGCCTACCCAAGACTATTTAAAGAACAATCATCATATTAAAATTACAACTCGGTAAGATAAACTGGAAGTTGAACCGTGCCAGTAGCGATACTTTATTTACTGCCTTACTGTGAGAGAGTACATATTTTCCTGAACTGTGACGGCTTAAGCTTTTCCTCACTGGATTAATAAACTTACCGGTCAGTTACTATCATCACGCATTGAAGGAATTTTACCATAGCGGAAGATTAAAGAGACCACTTCATTTTCACCCCTGTGTCGAACTGTGTCAGTGCCATCCCATAGACTCCTTTTATATAATAAAACACAATAACTCTTAGGCTTCAAGTCCGGCGATAAGTGAGAATAGTTGCTATCAGCAAACCTCGCAACATCTGGGGCGGGACACGGAAGTACCAGACCTTTTCATATACCAAGAGTGTAATTGCTGTTTATATAATTCTATTGGATTGTCTGATGCTGTAATCGGTAAGTGTGTGAATATATGAGTGTGGATCCTCACGCGCGTGTATGAATGACAGGAAATTTAATCTTTTTTTGTAACCATTTTGTTAACTTGCTTACCTGGTAATATAATTTTCTGTATACCCTGCATTGTTCCTTTAAGTGGGATAGTTGATAATTGGTTAACTCTGTTTAAACCCCCCTCCTTTTTCATTTGCTTAGAAAAGGGAAGAACAATTGGGAAGAACAGGATTCTTTCTACCACCCATACCTAATTTTGAAACACCTCTTTCAGAGTAATTAACTTCACTGTTAGGTTAACGTACCTATGTTCCTGATAACTATCTATCTTTGGACTGGGTTTATCTTTGTTTAATAAGCGGGACGGGCGTAGTCGATAACAATCTTCTTCACCCCCTCCCTACCTTGTTATTTGCATTTTTCTGTAAGTTTGATAATTTTTGCTGTAAACACTTGATTATTGTAGTGATTGTTTTTTTAACTTTAATAAACAACATAAACTTAATCGTTACTGTGTTGGAATACCCAAAGCCCATAATTTACCCTATTTGTTTAAGATAGTTGTATCCACGTCGTCTGTGTGTTTGAAGCACCAAATCGGTGTGAGAGCAGGTGTGTGTCTGGAAACTG
Source organism: Oreohelix idahoensis (assembly GCA_024509875.1). Lineage (NCBI taxonomy): Eukaryota > Metazoa > Mollusca > Gastropoda > Stylommatophora > Oreohelicidae > Oreohelix > Oreohelix idahoensis. The sequence goes on from JAMPIV010011640.1 coordinate 513,332, forward strand.
GCAAATAATTGTTTGACCAGGAGAGCCTGAAGAGTAGATTGAGAGAAACGATTTGTCGTAAATAAGTCTGTCTTTACTCTCCTCCAGCACTCTGTGAAGCAACTATTTACTCTCTACATTTCTATCACTGAGCTTTTCACCATCATTCTACACTCTAAACCGGACTACTATTTCTAAGACTCTTTCTCTCAAAATAAATTTACGACAATATTTGTGGGCTCGTCCGGGATCTTGAGCTACATTTGAGGCAATCGCATAGCCGGGATAAAGATATTTTGAGTCTGATCTAAGTCTGGGTCTAACTAGATAGAGTGTGAGTGATCTGTCTTTGTGATTTAGGGAAATAAATAAATAATTAATTACACCCCTAGACAACGCCTTTTAGTATTTGGGTCGTCCACACAGCATATTTACAGGTTGTTTTCTTTCCACAGCAGTAGAAAGTACGGATAAACAAAAATATTTGTTATTTAAATTATTCTCTGGCAGAGAAACATTACATTTTTCTTTATAAGATTTGCTGGGATTGCGTGATTGTTTTTACAGTCACTAAAGGTTTTTGAAGTTACTAGAGTTGAGCTTAAGCTAAAGACGCCTTGTTCTGACTTTTAAGTCTAGTTAACATCGTCTCTTCTCATAAACTGACTTCAGTGGCGGAGTTTTTGTAGTGGAGAATTAAAATTTCAGGAAATTTTTTTTCCTTTAAATTGTTTTAATATAAATTTTTCTCTACTGTTAGCAAAAGTAGATTCTTTTCTAGTGTAACTTACCATTTTAGTGGCATTAGTCGCTTGCGTTTAGAGTCTTAAGTGACAATAATAGCAGCGATAAGTTTGCACATTTCAAATAGGAGGTAACACAAGTAAATTTATACTTTGTGTCTTTTTTTCTCGTAGCGGCTTTGAGTTTTTTTCCCTTCTTGTTCTTTCGTACTATTCTCTAGTCATACTACATCTTATTCTTTGACAATGGCAGAGAGGATAAAGATGAGATCCATCCTGAGGCTGGAAGCGAAAGAGGCAGGATTAGACGCAGAAGCGGCGAACCTGTTTGTCAACCAGGAACTGGAAATATATGACGTGGAGCAACAAAGAGCAGAAGCAGAGAGAAAGGAGGAGCAACAAAGAGCAGAAACAGAGAGAAAGGAAGAGAAACAAAGAGCAGAAGCTGAGAGGAAGGAAGAAAAAGAGAGAGCAGAGAGGAGAAAAGCACAGGAGAGGGCAGATAGGAAAGAAGCGGAAGATCGTCTATTGGAGCACAAGAAAATTGAGGCAGAGTTGGAAGCCCGCAGGGAAAGAGAGAAGGAGAGACAACGTGAGGAGAGAGACAGGGAAAGACAGCATGAACTGGCGCTTAAGGCTTTAGAGAGTCGGGGCGCCTCTACTTCGAATAACGGAGAGCCGTCTTCGCCCCAGTCTCAGTCAATGGACCTCTCCAGCACTCAATCTGCCCAATTAACTGCGATGTCTTTTGCTTTAGAGTCTTTTCCTAGTCCCAATGAGAAAATTGACAGCTACCTAGAAAAATTCGAGAGGCTCGCAAATCTGTATGGGTTAGAGAGAGGTCCGCTGGGCACTTAAACTCTCAACGTCATTAAAAAGTACTGCTTATGACGTATATACAAAGCTGGGAACCAACCAACATGATTACGACATGCTGAAAAAGGCCTTGCTAGAGCGGTTTGAGATGACCGCCCGAAAATTTCTGCAAATGTTCAGAAACAGCCGAAAAGAGAGCACGGGAACATTCCTACAGTTCTCTTCACGTCTCACGGGCTATTTGACAAAGTGCATTGAATTATCTGACCTACCTCTTACATATGAGGGACTACTTGAACTTGTTCTTGTGGAACAGATAAAGTCAACTTTGTCAAACGAAACCCGTAGATTTTTTGGCTGAACAGGGCGCAGTCAGGCTTGAGGACATACTCAATAAGGCAGAACGCTATACCAATGCAATGGCCGAACTTCCCAGCACTAAACGTAAACCCACAGATGAGCCATCTCGTAAACAAAATCTAGAGCAGTCATCCTATTCCTCTAATTCCTCTCAGAATTATAACCAACGAGAAAATAATACCCAGAGACCTCCCCAGGAAAAATCGAAATTCTACAAAACCCGATACCCCCCTAACAACAATTCTGATCAACCCACCAAGCCTACGTGGCAGCGCGGCCACCAAGGTCAAGGAAAAGGGAAGACCCTACACCAGGAACGTCTGATCAGGGCAAACAAACCGGTCCAAACCGCATCGGATGTTTGCATACAGCCTCGAAAGGTAGAGTCAATGTCAGTGATTCTCAACCTGAGGGGGAACCGACCCTCAACTCGAGGAACTGTAATTTTGAATGGTACCTCAACTACTTGTCTCTTTGACACTGGACTAAGCTTTAGTTGTATTGTCGCTAGGCACCTAGTCAAACCCGGTCAGGAGACAGAGGAAACCGTCAAACTTAGTGGAGTTTTCAGGAGTGATGCACCCAGGACGCTTCCTATCGCACTGGTAGAAATACACTCTGACTTTGTCAGAGGAGTTATTAAAGCGGCCATTATGGATGATCCTATCTACCCAGTTATCCTGGGATGTAGATATGTGTTTATTGGGAGACCAAAGGAGCCGATTGTGGCAGCGGTAACCACAAGAGGGCAAGCCAAGAAGGAGAGGGAGCCTGCGCCAAATTTGTTGCCGAATGAACTGAAGGAGGCGCAACAAAAGGACCCTACTCTGGAGCCCTGCTTTAAAAAACTGCCCATGGCTAAGGACCCCAGACACAACGGAGACATCTTTTCTAAGGACGGCGTATTGTATCGTAGAACGGGCAACCCGGACACGGGGAATAACCAGCTCCTAGTACCGACGCAGTACAGAAGCCAGATCTTAGAAATGGGGCACTCTCTTCCCTTTAGCGGACATATGGGACAAAAACGCCACTATTCAGCGAATAAAAAACCACTATTGGTGGCCAGGAATGAACTCTGACATTATCAGGTATGTGAAATCCTGCGCCCAGTGCCAACGGGTAGCACCAAAGCACTTGACACCCCCCAGTACCTATGGGGCAAATGCCAATAGTGGGTACTCCATTTGAACGGGTTGCTGTCGACATCATTGGACCCCTGGAAAGGACCAAAAGAAAGAACAGGTTCATCCTGACTTTAGTCGACACTTGCACAATGTGGGCCGAAGCTATACCGCTAACATGCACAGATTCCAAGCATGTCGCAGAAGCCCTCGTGCAAATTTTTACACGGTTGGGATTCTCTCAACAAGTTTTGACGGACAATGGATCCCAATTCCGTAGCCTGTTAATGGAGGAGATCTTTAAGATCTTGAGGGCCAAACATATCCACACAAGTCCCTACCATCCGGCCGGAAATGGGCTCGTGGAACGTTTTAATGGCACCTTCACCACCATGTTACGTAAGCTGGGTCAGGAGAAACCGGAAGACTGGGACCTATATACAAGGTATATCGGCTGCCTTATTTGCCTACCGAGAGGTACTCCAAGCGTCTACGGGATTCGCGCCAGCTACACTTTTATTTGGCAGACCTATAAAGGGGCCACTAGAAGCCTTACTTTGGTCCCTGACAGACGAAAAGGCTGACGAGACAGTCGTCTCTGCAAGCAAGTATGTATCTGAGCTCAAGGAAAGGCTAAAGCTAGGATGGGATCTAGCTACTACCAACCTTAAGAAAGCCCGCGCTAAACATGCTAAAAGATACAACAAAGCTGCAAAAGAGAGAGAACTACAACCAGGGGAGAAAGTTTTGTTGCTACTTCCAACCGGAAGCAATAAACTTCGCATCGGATGGCAAGGACCCTTTACCGTCCTTAAAAAGATCTCACGTACTAATTACAAGATCTCGATAAAAGGAAAGGAGAAGGTCTTCCACGTAAATCTTAAGAAATATTTGGAGAGACCAGTGCCATCCTCCGAGCATCTCCTGGCTGTCGCCATAGCAACGGAAGACGAGGAAGATGATGATGGTTGCATGGAGTATCCATTGCAACCCACAGAATCCTTTAAAGATGTCAAGTTCGGCGACAATCTCTCACCAGAACAACAAACAGAAACCAGGGCTCTTCTAAAAGAGTACAGTGCAGTCTTAACGGATGATCCTGGTCGAACAAATCTCATTGAATTTGATATGAAATTAACAAATGAGACCCCTGTTCGAACCAGAGTTTACCCCATCCCGTACGCTAAAGCTGATGCACTTCGCGGAGAAATAGACAAGCTGCGTCAGGCAGGAATTATCAATGAGTCTACATCTCCTTACAGTTCCAGTGTAGTGCTGTTGCAGAAGCCCAATAAGGAAGTTCGGTTGTGTATAGATTACCGGCTGCTAAACGCTGTAACGGAATTCCAGCCCGAACCTCTCCAAACTGTTTCTGAGTTGTTCACCAAGCTCAGCAAAGCAAAGATTTTCTCCAAGATTGACCTCAGTAAAGGTTATTATCAAATACCAGTCGAGGAGGAAATTAAAACTTTGTTAGCTTTCAGCACTAGTAAAGGACATTACACATTTAATGTGATGCCATTCGGTTAGCATAACGCACCAGGAGTGTTCACCAGGATGATGAGGAAGCTTCTAGAACCTTTGCAAAGTCCCCATATCCATAATTTTATGGATGACATATTAATTGCATCGGAAACCTACGAAGAACATATTCTACGGTTGCTATGCTCCTCAGGAGACTACAGGAAACTGGTCTCACAGCCAGACCTAGCAAATGTCTCATCGGGTTTGAACAGTTAGATTTCCTGGGGCATACTATTTCTCACGGATGCGGTTGGCCTATTAAGAAGAACGTGGAGAAAATAGTGGCAGCAAAAAGACCCCGAACGAAGAAAGACGTACGTTCCTTCATATCGCTATGTGCATACTATCAGAAGTACATCCAGAACTTCAACGGACTGACGGCACCTCTGACTGACCTCACAAAGAAAGGGCGTCCGGATAAGGTCATGTGGGATCAAAAGTGCGAACACGCATACAGCACTTTGAAAGGACAGTTGTCTGCATACCCCATTTTGAGGTTGCCTGACCTCAAGAAACCTTTTGTATTACGGGTCGACGCGTCAGGTCAGGGCATCGGGTCAACACTGCTTCAAGCCGAGGACAGTGACCTGAACATGCTATTTCCAGTTGCCTATGGCAGTCGGAAATTAAATAAAGATGAACGGAACTACAGCGTAGTCGAAAGAGTATGCCTCGCTCTGATTGACGGTATCAGACGCCATCATGAGTTTCTCTACGGTACATCTTTCACAGTGCAAACAGACCACGCTTCGTTAGCATTTCTTGGTGCCACTAAAGAATTTAACGCAAGGGTCATGCGTTGGGCCCTTCTTTTAAGCGTTTATTCTTTCAAAGTGGAATACATTCCGGGAAGACAGAATGTCGGGGCTGATTTCCTGAGTAGAAACTGGACTACGGAGGAAGAAGAGGAAGTTGAAGATACCAATCATCCTAAAGCTACCGTTCAGGGCAGCTTCATCGTCATAAATCAAACATGAAAAGAGGTTTTCATGTCTCAAAAGAGGGGACGATTGTGACAGACGAACTCAGCCGACCCTGAATGACCCTGAAGTGTTGGATGATATAGTACGACCTTCGTAGCGACCCCTTGGATAACATCAGTGCCCCCGAATATTGTAACCTTTCGTCAAACGGGATTATTTTTTCACCTGGACTCATTAGCTATGCAACCGTTCCACACGTTTGCTGATTAATATGTGGACAGTTTATCTATCGGTCATTCTGGTCATCGCATTGATTTAAGGAGAGATTAAATCACGCCCATGGACATCTCTTGGGCAATCATATGCAGTATTTTCATTAACTTGGCCCAGAGGGGGCGGCGCCAGAATCAAACAGATAGTAGCGACCACGATCAAAGACACAGACGGGGGGATTTCAGGAAAGACTAGCGCAACGATCAAAGACAGTAGTGGTCCCTGAAACGAGCGAAGCAAGTTCCTGCAGGTATTTCGCATCTCGGTGTTAAACACAGAACCGATCGCAGCAGCGAGCGGAGATACGAAGACCAGGGGCGGCATCTCTCTTTAGTCTGGCAGTCAGATCCCCAAAAGCGTCCTGAGATCTAAAAAGGTGTCAATTTTCTCATGTCCCACTCATCTTGCAATTAAGTTAGATATATACAGACAACGTAGAAATACACTTTATCACTCGTTGGCCAGACCTTTACAGAAGCACTAGCTACATTTGAAATCCTGCTAGATTATCCCCTGGATTTTTATATATATTTGCAGTGAATTCTATTTCTGTGCAAAACGGTAATATATATATTGTGTAAAGTGATCAGTGGTCTAGTTCATTCATTCTATTTCACTGGATATTGTGTTAATTGAAATTTATTAAATTAAACCATCTCAATAGTTCCAGTTGTAAAATGTAATGATATATCTGCTATATTATTTCAAAAAAAGATAATAGAGGCTGAAATGCTTTAATTAACTTTTAAAGTCGCGAAGGAATTTATAATTAATAAATTTAGTTAAGTCCTATAGATGTGTGTTTTAACCATTAGAACTCGCGCAGTGTTTATTAAATACATAATTAAATACGCGAATATATATATATATATATATATATATATCTATATATATATATATATATATATATATATATATATATTTATAGATAGTCTTAACGGGAAATTCATCGCGCTTTAGAATGTTATTTGATTTTCGGTATATTACATGTCTTTTTTCTTTCATACAGAGTGATCGTAACCTTTGCGATCCCACCAATAAAGAAATCATCTTAAAAACTTCCAGACATATTGATGAAACATTTTTAAATTTAATCTTGTGGCGGTTCGATGCGACCTAGCTATCATAATTACATGAAAGAAAGCCTACCCAAGACTATTTAAAGAACAATCATCATATTAAAATTACAACTCGGAAAGATAAACTGGAAGTTGAACCGTGCCAGTAGCGATACTTTATTTACTGCCCTACTGTGAGAGAGTACATATTTTCCTGAACTGTGACGGCTTAAGCTTTTCCTCACTGGATTAATAAACTTACCGGTCAGTTACTATCATCACGCATTGAAGGAATTTTACCATAGCGGAAGATTAAAGAGACCACTTCATTTTCACCCCTGTGTCGAACTGTGTCAGTGCCATCCCATAGACTCCTTTTATATAATAAAACACAATTTCTTCTTCTTGCGATCGCATCTTTGATGATTACACCGTCAGACGAGTTCTCATGATGAATTCGACTGTTGTTTGAAGTTCCTCTTTAACTCCATATAGCTTTGAGTTTAGTGTTGAGTCATTGGGCCAGTATATCTTTCTTAACTGGTCATACAGAGGACAGTCCTGTAGAACATGCTCAGCAGTTTGTTCGTTTAATCCACATGTGCACAGTGGTGAAGCAGACAATCGTAGCTTGTGCATGTGTTTATTCAGTTTGTTATGCCCTGTCCTGAGTCGAAAAATAGTTGTCTGTCCCTGCCGGTCGAGAGTGTGATAGTCGTCTTTGGGTTGGTTCTGTTCTCTTCTGATAGTCTGGATAGCTCTCTTTTTCTCAAAGTATGTGACTTCATTATCTTCTTGTTCACATTCTCCTCCCTTTTTTGCAAGTTTATCTGCCTTTTCATTTCCGGGTACACCACAATGAGATGGTACCCACTGAAGTATGGTTCTCTTTTTGGCAGCTACCTTGTTTAGTTCATTTCTCAGATGCGGGAGTTTACCACCCTTGAGAGCTTGCAGGACAGACAGTGCATCAGTGAGGATGACTACCTGGTGGCAGTCAGAGTTGGTGTTATAAATCATATTTGCAGCTTGCTCTAGAGCTTGAACCTCAGCTGTATAGTTGGAACAGAATTTACCAGTGGGAATGTGCCTAGTCTCATAGTGGTTGTCAGGATATGAGATAAAGATACCGGCACCTCCATTCCTAACAGCATTAGTTGCTGATCCATCTGTATAGGCATGTATCCATGATTGATCGGGATAGCTTTCTTGGATCATACTCAATGTAGCAGTTCGTTTTTGCAGATCATTATACTCACATCCACTTGTGAGACCACTGACTGTTGTATTAATTTGGAGGGCACTGCTGGCCTGCTCCCATGGTACAGGGTATAGGGTGGGCTTCAGTGGTGTTGTCTTCATGGATAGGTCTTCTTGATGCTGTCTTATAAGTCTTTTCCCCCGATGCACAAAGCTGCTACGCTTTAGACGTCCCAATGCCAGATCATCTAGTCTTGCCTTCATTTGGTGCATTGGCATACTGTTGTACTTTTCCATCTGGATCATGGTTTTTGTGTCTCTTCTATGGGACAATGTCTGTAATCCAGCAACCTTCTGCATCTCTGTTATTGGTGTAGTTTTCATGGCTCCTGTAATGAGCCTGAGAGCTTGATTTTGCACCTTGTCCAAAGACTGCAGATGTGAGTTAGCAGCTGATGACCATGCTGCTGAGCTAAACTCTAAGTGTGGTCTTATTACTCCATTATAAATCTTCTTTAGATTTCGTTCATTTGCTCCCCAGTTGGTACCTGCTAATTTTCTGAGTATGCCTAGTCGTCTTCGGGCCTTTCCTTCTGCATTTTCAATATGCTTATTCCATGTAAGCCTTTGGTCAAATGTCACCCCAAGATAGGTGGGGTAGCTTTCTTCCTTGATCACGGTTGTCCCTAGGTGTATGTTAGCTGATTTGTCCTTGGGGGCGAGGGAGAACAGTGTTGTGGAGGTTTTGTCTGTGTTTATTGTGATAAGCCATTTTCTCTGCCCATGACACTAGCATGTCTGCTGCCCGCTGCATTCTATAATTTGCTGTGGTGACATTTTCATCAGCGCACCAGAGTACTAGGTCATCTGCATATAAGGCAGCTTTAACTCCTGCAGGGAGATCTTTCACCAGGTCATTGATGTAAACAAGGAAGAGTGTTGGGGAAATTACTCCTCCTTGAGGTACCCCCTGATGGAGCAACACTTTTCTGCTCTGCAGACCGTCAAGAGTGACTCTAGTTCTCCTGTTATGCAAGTATGACTGGATCCATTTCATCATGTTACCTTGGATTCCACTTCTCCTAAGTTTTGCAATGAGGCCATCTTTCCACACCTTGTCAAAGGCCTGCTTGAAGTCGACCCAGATCGTTAGGACCTTTTTCTTCTCCTGGAAGGCATCTTCTATTGCTTGAGACAAGTAAGTAACTTGGTCTTCTATACTGTAGCATTCTCTAAATCCAGCTTGTTCCGGCACCAGGATCTGCTCAGACTCTAAATACCATTTCAATCTGTGGTTGACTATTCGCTCCATAGTCTTCCCAACACAGCTTGTGAGACTGATTGGCCGGTAACTTGCAGCCTCGGTCTTACATTTCCCTTTCTTTAGTATGGGTATTGTGATGGCTTCTCTCCATACTTGGGGTACCGTTCCTTTCAACCAGCTGTGGTTGAATATCTCAAGCAGTTTTGTCTTTGCTGCTGAGCTCAGATTTACTAGCATTTCGTTGCTGATTTTGTCTGGGCCGGGTGACTTTTGAAACTTAAGCTTGGAAATAGCCTTCTGTAGTTCTCCTAGTGTGATGGGTTCCCTCATTGGGGCAGGAGTATCTGTCTGTCCCATGGTTGCCAGTATTTCTTTTCTTATCTCTCTCTGATGGTCTATGTTAATGGGTAAGTTGCTTTCTGAACTGTATCTTCTAGCAAACAAGTCTGCAGCTTGTTTTCCTCTGAAAAGTTTGCCACCTTCATCCAATGTGATAGTCTGCCTTGGTGAGGAATGCTCTTCATTTAGAGACTTGACTAATCTCCAAAGTTTCCTGCCGTCTTTCTCAAGGTTCAGCGATGCCGTTTTAGTTCTCCAGCTTTTCCGCTTTTCTTCTAGCTTTGTTCTCTGAAACTCTGCTACAGCCTTTTTCCATTTGTTGTGAGTTTCAAGTGAAGGCTGAGACTCTGCGTCCTTTCTAGCCTTGTCCATAGCTTCCTGACGTTCTTGGAGTGTGCTGGACCAGTATGGTATGTAGTTACGCCGGCATCCTTTGGGAATGGTTTCTTTTGCAGCTTGTAGTATGCATCTGTTGAAGTCTTTTACCACTTCATTAATGTCTCTGTTCTGTACCTTGAGGGTAGACAGCAGCGTGTTCACCTGATGCCTGAATAAACCCCAGTTGGCTTTTTTGTAGTTCCATCTTGTAATGGCTGGGCCTGTACTGAGAGTTGCACTCTGGACAGTAAGAAAGATTGGGCGATGGTCGCTTCCCCCTAGTTGGTCTCCTACTTCTCTACTAATAGATCCAGCTATATCTGGGGTGGAGAAGGCAAGATCTGGTGTTGAGGTTGTGTGCCATCCTCTGGAGTAGAAGGTAGGAGTATCTGTGGCATTATTGACTAGGATTAGGGAGTGATCATCTTGCCAAGTTTCAACTCTTCACCTCTGTGATCCAGATGGTTATAGCCCCAGCTCTGGGGAGTGGCTATTAAAGTCTCCAACTGCTATAAAGTTGGTGGCTGGTACCTGTATAGAGCTGAGACTCAGGGGTTTGTTGTTCGGACAGTAATAGTTCAGGAGTTCTATTTCCATCTTGTCTACCTTTATCTGCAGCAGCTGATATTCTGCTCCATCCATGAAGGTTTTCCTTTCGTGTGCAGGAATGTTATTCCTTACAAGAGTAAGTACTCCTCCTTTTCGTCTATCTTGTCTGTCGGATCTGAAGCATTGATATCCCCTTATTTTAAAGGTTTGATCTGCTTTCAAGTGAGTCTCTTGGATACAGCAAACACTGACTTGCTTCTCATACAAGATGTTTTCCAGCTCTGTCTTTTTGCTGTATCCAGCCTGCTTGCTGTTCACTCCCTCTGCATTCCAGTGCATCATGACAAGTGGCACTCTGGGTTTCTCTTTTTCTGTTTTGTTTTGGTCAGTAGTTCTCCTCCGCCGTCTGTTGACTCCACAAGACGGTCTAGAGGGTCCTCCAGTAGCTGAGGGTGGGCTCTGTCGAGGCTCAGAGCCCGGCACTGCACCTGCCTGGTGGAGCTCCACAGGGCGAGCACCAGAACGAGATTTATTTGACGGTGTACTCTCCATAGAAAAAAAAAAGCGAGTTGCATGATACTGTGGTTTCCGGTGCGCCTTCTGGCCCAGTATCTACGACTTTAGCACCTGTTCAACGGGAGAGTGGGCTCATCCCTAATCTGTTTATGTTCCCAGTAGTAGACTATTCGCAAGCAGCCTGGGGGTGTCACTGCTCTGCGCGGACCTTGTTTACCGAGGCGGCGTCCGAGCTCGTATGGTGAAAATATGGTTGCGTTATCTTCAAAATAGCCCTGTCTTTCCCGTGGCTTTTCTGCCATCCTGCAACTTTGAGTTAGGGAGTTCTGAGCTCCAGTCTCTTTCCCAGGCATTTTATCCTGGCCTGGCACGCATACAGAGGACCCCACTTCTGGTTCTAAGTTAGCAGTTGGGGATAGGTGGGGTAGCACACTGTGCATTCCCCGTCATCCAGGGGGCTCTCCAACTATGCAGAGCTTGCACAATGCTGTGCTCTGGTTCTGGGCTCTCCCAAGGAATCCTCACGTCCTGCACAGAGCCACTTCCCGATACCCACCACCTGCCAACCCTCCATTGTAGAAATCTCCTGCATGCGGCCATCCAGTCAAGAGCCAGTATTAAGTCTGGTGCCCAAGTGATCCCCCCAAGCTCAGTGTGCAATGCTGGGTTCTCATCATGCTGCAACACAGGAGGGATTGTGATGCTCAGCCATCTCTCTCAATTCTGCACCGATAAGTGACATCGGGGACTTAACTTTGCCTCAGTACTGGGAGGCCCCGTTTCCGGGTACACCACACACAGCCAATTGAGGCAACGGTCGCCATGGGCGTGATAGACGACAAACAGTGAAGAATGAGGCAAGAAAGCATTTAACCCATGAAGTGGGGGTGGATTGGTGCAGACCAGAGCATGTACCACTCGCCGGTGGGTTCTGCATCTACACCTATAGGGTTCCACCCACTCCTCAGCCCATTTAGTCTGGCCCCTCACCCAGGACCTGTCCGGCTTGGGTGACCCTGCCAGGAGTAAAACTCCCGCCGGCATAGCTCCCGGGATCATTGAGGCGCTCAAGCTCTCCAACCACGGCAAGGTAGGCTTACATGTGGAGAGTAAAACACAATAACTCTTAGGCTTCAAGTCCGGCGATAAGTGAGAATAGTTGCTATCAGCAAACCTCGCAACATCTGGGGCGGGACACGGAAGTACCAGACCTTTTCATATACCAAGAGTGTAATTGCTGTTTATATAATTCTATTGGATTGTCTGATGTTGTAATCGGTAAATGTGTGAATATATGAGTGTGGATCCTCACGCGCGTGTATGAATGACAAGAAATTTAATCTTTTTTTGTAACCATTTTGTTAACTTGCTTACCTGGTAATATAATTTTCTGTATACCCTGCATTGTTCCTTTAAGTGGGATAGTTAATAATTTGTTAACTCTGTTTAAACCCCCCTCCTTTTTCATTTGCTTAGAAAAGGGAAGAACAATTGGGAAGAACAGGATTCTTTCTACCACCCATGCCTAATTTTGAAACACCTCTTTCAGAGTAATTAACTTCACTGTTAGGTTAACGTACCTATGTTCCTGGTAACTATCTATCTTTGGACTGGGTTTATCTTTGTCTAATAAGCGGGACGGGCGTAGTCGATACCAATCTTCTTCACCCCCCCAACCTTGTTATTTGCATTTTTCTGTAATTTTGATAATTTTTGATATAAACACAAGATTATTGTAGTGATTGTTTTTTTAACTTTAATAAACAACATAAACTTAATCGTTACTGTGTTGGAATACCCAAAGCCCATAATTTACCCAATTTGTTTAAGATAGTTGTATCCACGTCGTCTGTGTGTTTGAAGCACCAAATCATTGTGAGAGCAGGTGTGTGTCTGGAAACTGGCAAATAATTGTTTGACCAGGAGAGCCTGAAGAGTAGATTGAGAGAAACGATTTGTAGTAAATAAGTCTGTCTTTACTCTCCTCCAGCACTCTGTGAAGCAACTATTTACTCTCTACATTTCTATCACTGAGCTTTTCACTATCATTCTACACTCTAAACCGGACTACTATTTCTAAGACTCTTTCTCTCTAAATAAATTTACGACACAACTGAAGGCATAGATAACTTATTGTATCCATGTTACGGCCTCGGGACCCCAGTATGTTCTGGGTGCTTCGATGACTTCTAGTATTTGAGGATGACCAAGTTATTATATGCGTATTCAGTTTATAGAGTCAAAGTCCCTCGGGTTCTTATCACTTTTGTAGGATTCCGTAATACTGTCCGTTGGTATCGATAATGTCTGCTTTAACCCTTGTGATACATTCTGTGCTGAACATGTTTCATATTAAATATTCGACCCTTGACTGACCTGTATTAGTCTCTTGTCTTATTGATTATATTGGCAGTGTGAGATGCAGCGTGTTAAGACATTAATCATCACTGGTCATGATCAGTTGAATATTAACAGCATTTAACTCAACTCCGAATACGACAGTTGATAAGACCGTGATTTTGACGACTCAAAATATTTAATTAGTAATTTCATACCATGAGCAGACACCAACTATATGGGAACACAAGTCACATCACATTCATGTACGATCTGTAAGAGTTCTTATTATTTCATAAACACATGTTCAATAATCTCTATCTATAGTTCTGGTTTAAGGTCAGTTCCTTTTAACGGCCAATGTCCTTTGGCATAAATTCAGAGGCTAACTAGACTTACTCCCGTCGCTAGTTGATACAATAGCCTTTTGCACTAGACTTAACTATCCTGCTAGTTCTGCAATACACTTATTATGCTAGGCTTACGTCTACTGCTAGTCGTTTAATATCCGTTACACTAGGCTTACGCTTGCCGCTAGCTGTACAATATCCATCTATACTAGTCTTACACTATTGCTAGTAACGTAATGTTCCTTTGGCATACCACGCCAGGCTAATCTGCCATAATTATGCAAACTGCGTTATTCATACGACGACTTACGTTTGGTTCAAGAAATACACTGCTCAATTGGCTTCCCAGCCACACAATTAAAAACACTTTCCAAGTGGTTATACCACACAATATAAGTGGCAATGGCCACACTTCTGAAACACACTGCCGTTCGGGTCAAAACCCACAAGTCGAATGACGTTATAAAGACATACGCGTCATGCATAGTGATATGCATACTACGTCGTTAATATATATTCAATTGCGATGTTCCATGGTGCAGCAATCCGAGTTGGCCAAACTCAAATGCATGCACACATGCAACAATCATCGACATCGGTCGCGGAGATATATCTCTATTCGATTGAGGTGTTCCATGATACAGCCATTCGGATCGTCGACAAATCCAAATGTCTGTAAGCGTGAAACAATCCTCAACATCATCCCCCTCACTTCCAAACGTGACACTTGTGGCACGGATGATAGTGATGGAGAAGACGCCCGTCTCCCGATCATATCAATATTAGTACTACCTACTTATAACTATCATAATCATTAAGTAGACACATTAAATTTTATAACATTAATAATAGCACTTGTCAACATGGTGACTAAAGAGTTAATTCAATTTCTTCTCAGAGAAGTTACGCGATAAAAGATCTGCCAAGTTATTGTCTGAGCCAGCAATAGGCAGAATCGTAAATGAAAATTCTTGAATCAACAAGTACCATCGATGTATTCTAGCGTTACGCATAGTTCTAGCTGTTATGTAAGTAAGAGGACTATGGTCTGTCATAATGTAAAAGTGAGTGCCGATGAGATATCTTGACAGCTTCTCCAGGAACCAGACCATCGACAGGAGCTCACGTTCACCTGTCGCATACTTTTGTTCAGCCGGAGTCAGTTTCCTCGACACATAGAATCATGGATGGAGTGTTTCCTTGTAACATTGCAGCAAACAACCACCCATGGAGTAACTCGAGGCATCTGATTGAAGTATGAATGGAATACGTATATTCGGTAGTAACAAAATAGGGGCATTACTAAATAATTTCTTAATTGTTACCAAAGCGCTTTCGCAATCTTTGTCCCAACGTACCTTATTAGGACTACCTTTGGTCAACAGTGCGGACAAAGGTGTAGATAGTTGAGCGAAATGCGGGATGAACTTATGGTAATAGTTTATCAAGCCTAAAAGGCTTCTAACTTGTTTCTTAGTTGAAGGGGTAGAAATCTCTAGAATTCTTTTGACTGTATTGTCGTCAGGATACAGTTTGTGGTTACCTATGCGGTGACCAAGAAAAGAAATTTCCTGACAACCTATTTGGACCTTTGAAGGTCGCACAGTCAAACCATGCATACGTAACGTATGTAGAAGAGAAGTTAAACCATCAATATGGTCTTCCCACGAGTCATGAAATAGGCAGATGTCATCGATGTACGTGATGACATCTTTACGATCGCCAAGAAGGCGGCGCATCATGCGCACAAACGTCGCTGGCGCATTCACTAACCCAAAACACATATAATTCCATTGGTAGAGCCCAAATGGAGTTGTGAAAGCTGTGTAAGGTTTGGCATTTCGGCAAGAGGAATTTGCCAGTAGCCTTTAGAGAGATCTAGTTTGCTAAAGAAAGTAGCATTAGATAATTCTGACAAAAGATCATCTAAAAGAGGCATAGGCTCACCGTCTGTGATTGTAATTTTGTTCAATCGCCTAAAATCAATACAAATACGTAAAGAATCATCCTTCTTTTTAACTATCACCATTGGGAATGCATATGGTGATTCCGAAGGAGATATCACACCTAAACGTATCATCTCTTTTAACTCTTTCTCTACCCTATCTTTGTGGTGTAAAGATATAGGATAGGGTCTAAGTTTGATAGGTTTATAATCAGTAAGAGTAATATCATGGGATATAAGCGATGTCTGACCTGGAAGGTCGGTGAGAACATCATTGAAAGAAATGAGAATATCCCGAACTTGATCTTGTTGTGACGAAGATAGTGAAGAAGAAATAGTCACGTCTTTCCAAGATTCCGATGATTGCAAAGAAGGTATTGGAATTGTAAAGGGATAGACGAAGTGGTATCTTCTTCATGAACAACTGCAAAAGAAGCAGTATGATGTGAAGAATCATCAATAGAGTTAATGACAGGAATTAATTCCTGTGGTCTTTCAACTGCTAATTTTAGCATGTTGACATGGAAGGTTTTGATTTTACCTCTAACGTTTACCGAGTAGTCAACATCTGTGACTTGTTTGATAACATCAAATGGACCTTGCCATGATATCAGTAATTTGTTATCGTTATGAGGTAGCAACAACCAAACTTTTTCCCCTGGTTTGAAGGATCTTAATATTCTCTTTTGATTATGTAATAATCTTGATCGTTGAGTGGCTGATTTTATACTCTGGGATGCATAAGTGCACGCATCGATGATTCGTTGTCGGAGATCAATAACTAACTCGTAGCTGTTTCGAGTGGCTGTATCAATTGATGCTCCAATCAACAAATCCTTGAGTATCATCATTGGTCCGCGAGGATTCGAACCATAAACCAATTCGAACGGAGACCATCCCGTGCTTTCGTGAGGCACTTCACGAAAAGCGAAGAGGGCCGCCGGCAGAAGCCTGTCCCATTCACGAGGGCATTCCTCAGTTATCTTAGATAACATCTGTTTTAGAGTGCTATTATAGCGCTCGCACACACCGTTTGATTGGGGCCTATACGCACTACAAAACGAGTGGTGAACAGATAACATGGATTCTAAATCCCTCATGATGTTGGAAGTAAATTGTGATCCTTGATCTGACAATATATCCTCCGGAAAACCGATTCGACAAAATATCGAAAATAATGCATCAGACACGGATGCAGTTGTGATGGTTTTCAATGGTATGGCTTCTGGCCAACGCGTGCAAAGATCTACGCAAGTTAAAATATAACGAAATCCATTATTTGAAACAATTGATAACGGACCCACTATATCTACTGCAATCTTTTTGAAAGGTCTCTCAGGCACGTCTGTAATCTGTAAGGGTGCCGTATGGAACCTGCCCTTACGTGCTATACCTTGGCATGTTGTACATGATTTGCAGTATAACTTTGTATCTTTATTAACCCCAGGCCAATAAAATTGTGACGTAACACGAAACAATGTTCTTTTGATCCCCATATGCCCTGCCATAGGGGAGTCATGACCTGTTTGTAGGACCAATGGTCTGTATTCTTTAGGTACTATCACTTGATGTATAATTGTTTTGCCATCATCATAATATCTAGTGAGTATTGATTTCTTTATCTTGAACCATTGTTTAGCCCCTCTTGTGTATTTAATCGTTTTTTGTTCTGCTCGGCTAAACAATCCTTGTAAAGTTGGGTCACTCTTCTGTTTTTCTGCAAAAACAGAAGGTGTAACAGTGCCAACTTGAGACATAATTGTATCTATTATAGGAAGAGGTGGTGTAGCCATGTCCGTAGCTAACTGTTGTGCTCTCGTTACAACAGCATTTGCCACCTGTGGGTGAGATTCAACCCACATTGCAATCTCCTCAGGAGTGCAATCTTTAACTCCTGGTATGTTTCCTATTATAATTTCAGTTATGGGTGCTCTCAAGCCGCAGGCATAGACAGTGCCTGTGTAAAAAGGAGTATCAATGTATACTCGTGCCACAGGGAAAGTTTCTATATTCCCACCAAATGTGACACACTTAACTGATTTGCCTGTAAAAGCAGAGGGCTCGATAAGCGAGTGCTTTATGCCTATCGTTGAGGACCCAGTGTCACGCAAAACTCTCACTACCTTACCATCCAATATTCCGGGATGAAATGTAAGATAACCAACATTTACACATGCCGACATTGTAGGCATACAATGACCACAATCAAGTGTAATTGTAGACTTTAATCTGTTTTTCGACTGACACTCATAACATGTATCATTCATTACCATACATGCGTTCGCATGATCATTATCATCATTACCTTTCTCCTTTTTGACACTGCAATTATTTGCATGTCTATGTTTATTTTTGTCTCTCGACGGAGATCTGGCATTACCTTTGTTATTATTGACTGACTTTTTATTGCTATAATAAAAATCAGTAGAGTCATCCTTCCTGGCATCTCTACCATAAGATGATCTCTGTTTATAGTATCCTTTCTGATGTGAACCATCATAATCCCTGCCTCTGTGATACCCACGATCATGAGGTGAATATCCTCTATAACCTCGTCGATATGAATTCGAAGGAGAGCGATGACGACGGAAGTTATAAAAACCTCTGTCGGATTGATAATAATCTGAACGACAACGTCCATCAAAGCTCTTCGATCGAGGTCTCTGATCATGGTGTGCCGCGCACACAGGCATAGGATCTCGAATAGTCGATCTATGAAGATCTTTATTCTGATGTGCGGTCTGATACTGTCTTCCGAGTTTTTCATACTCATCGATAGAATTAGGATGTCTTTCTTGTAAAAATGCTTCTAATTCAGTGCTGCATGCGGATAAAACTTTATCTCGCAGCATGAGATCTATAACACCTTCATATGTTTTATTTATACCAGATAGATCAATCCATCTGCTAAGGAAATGTTTAATAGATGCAATGAATTCACCAAAATCTGCATCCTTGCTTGGCTTAGCCGCATGAAAACGATCTCTGAATCCAGACTCAGTTAACTGGAAACGTCTTAGTAATACCTCTTTTAGGACATCGAAATCGCTTCTGCTCTTTTCATCAAGACTCATGAAACATTTAAGTGAGTCACCAGTCAAAAAATCAAGTAAAAGACTGCTCCATCTTTCCTTGGGTATGTTCAGAGCTGTGACCTTGATGATGAATCTAGATATGAAAGAGTCAACACAATCGCGAGTTTGGTCAAAATGTGGCATTTTTAACTTAGGATAGAAAATATTTGTACCAGCCGCAGTCTTAGTCTGTTCAGACTGAACTTTAGCTAATTCTAAAGATTTTTCTTTTTCTGCCTGAAGTTTTAATGTTTCCATTTCCATGGCATTTTTATGGGCTTGATCCAGTTGCATAAGTTCCATTTTCCTTAATTCCATTTCTTTATCTTTTTGTTCTCTGTCTTTTTCTTGTTGAGCTAATTCTTTATCTCGTTGAGCCATTTCCTTATCTCGTTGAGCCATTTTCTCCTTCTCTAATGCCATTTTTTCCTTGTCGAATTCTCTATCTTTCTCTTGTTGAGCTAAAGTCAATCGTTCTAATTCCAATTTCATGGATATTTCTTTTTCCTTCAATTCCCTTTCTTGGGTTAATTCAAACCTCCTAAGCTCATCAGCTCGTTTAGTCATTTCACGCTGTTCCATTCTTTCCAGACGCGATAAATATTCATCATATTTCGTATCTGCAAAACTTTGTAGTTCCGCTCCTGATTTTCCATAACTTTTTCCAATATCAATGAATTCCTGTAGTGTAGACATGATACTAGGTTTCTGAGTACCTTCAATAGTCTATAATATACACCAGGACTATAGAACTCACTATAATATGTACATTAATATATTAGTCAATACAAACAAGTTCCAATAACATGTGACAAAGACAGTGAAAACAATCAAATGAGTTACAATGAAATGATTTTTCAATTATACGACAACACTTTACACTTATAAAGTAAATAAAGGAGACTTATACTCAGTAATCAGTAAAAGAAAGAGAAGAATTTACATCACAAAAATATAACAAGACAAGTCGTCATAAACAAACGTGTAGACAAAGAAGTTTTAGATCACACACGACAACAATTGTCAACAGTACTGAAATTAGGTTACGTAAATAAAGAGGATGTAATTCACTTGACGAAACTGCTAAGTACACAAAATATGGTTATATTGCGAACTGAGGAAACATTTATATCCTGACTCGAAAGAAAAAAATATAATCAGTCAGATCCTCAGTCAGCGAATATAAGCATGCAAATCTAATAGAAGTTAACATTCACTGAAGTTTTCCTGGGAAAATTCCAGTCAATATTAAACACGACGAATATACGAATATACGAATAAACATGAATGGGGAACACAGATGATGAGTATAAAAGTAAGTAAAGTGACGATGAACTGTAGACCAAAGCTAATGCAAGGACAATATGATAATGTTCAAGCGCCCAAGTAAAATCAAGAACTTATCTGTTTAGCTGTCCCTCTGAGAAATACATGAGTGCATGTAATTCTAATCCTAGTTCCGAACCGTGTCTTCAACAGCTGTAGTCCATTGATTGAAGACCTTGACCTTCGCAGTAGGACAACCGTTTGAAAGTATTGCTTCGGTCTTCGAACGTAGTTTCTTCAATCGATCTGCGTCGCAGCCTCAGATGAATTTGATGAAGAGATACATTCTCCACTGGTTCGGGTTCTCGAGTGGAAGATTACCGTTCTATCTGCGTGAATCAGTCTCTGGTGGTGGAAGAAAATTCGGATATTCTCAGGCAAAGTTGTCTGCTAACGTTGACGGCATCGATATAGTGACGTCACTTTCTGTCCTGCGCATTTCAGTTGCCAGTTAGGCTTGAATGAATGATTTTGCCTTTAAAACGTTCATCATCAGTTTAACTTTCTTCGATACTTGAAGGGGGGGATCCAGTATTCACGAAATCCAGACACTTTCTGACACCAGTATGTTACGGGCCTCGGGACCCCAGTATGTTCTGGGTGCTTCGATGACTTCTAGTATTTGAGGATGACCAAGTTATTATATGCGTATTCAGTTTATAGAGTCAAAGTCCCTCGGGTTCTTATCACTTTTGTAGGATTCCGTAATACTGTCCGTTGGTATCGATAATGTCTGCTTTAACCCTTGTGATACATTCTGTGCTGAACATGTTTCATATTAAATATTCGACCCTTGACTGACCTGTATTAGTCTCTTGTCTTATTGATTATATTGGCAGTGTGAGATGCAGCGTGTTAAGACATTAATCATCACTGGTCATGATCAGTTGAATATTAACAGCATTTAACTCAACTCCGAATACGACAGTTGATAAGACCGTGATTTTGACGACTCAAAATATTTAATTAGTAATTTCATACCATGAGCAGACACCAACTACATGGGAACACAAGTCACATCACATTCATGTACGATCTGTAAGAGTTCTCATTATTTCATAAACACATGTTCAATAATCTCTATCTAGAGTTCTGGTTCAAGGTCAGTTCCTTTTAACGGCCAATGTCCTTTGGCATAAATTCAGAGGCTAACTAGACTTACTCCCGTCGCTAGTTGATACAATAGCCTTTTGCACTAGACTTAACTATCCTGCTAGTTCTGCAATACCCTTATTATGCTAGGCTTACGTCTACTGCTAGTCGTTTAATATCCGTTACACTAGGCTTACGCTTGCCGCTAGCTGTACAATATCCATCTATACTAGTCTTACACTATTGCTAGTAACGTAATGTTCCTTTGGCATACCACGCCAGGCTAATCTGCCATAATTATGCAAACTGCGTTATTCATACGACGACTTACGTTTGGTTCAAGAAATACACTGCTCAATTGGCTTCCCAGCCACACAATTAAAAACACTTTCCAAGTGGTTATACCACACAATATAAGTGGCAATGGCCACACTTCTGAAACACACTGCCGTTCGGGTCAAAACCCACAAGTCGAATGACGTTATAAAGACAAACGCGTCATGCATAGTGATATGCATACTACGTCGTTAATATATATTCAATTGCGATGTTCCATGGTGCAGCAATCCGAGTTGGCCAAACTCAAATGCATGCACACATGCAAAAATCATCGACATCGGTCGCGGAGATATATCTCTATTCGATTGAGGTGTTCCATGATACAGCCATTCGGATCGTCGACAAATCCAAATGTCTGTAAGCGTGAAACAATCCTCAACAATCCAGTACAAATTTAACACCGACTCTAGCGACTCCTGTGAAATTTGCAGTCAGCAACTACGGAGAGTCTGGGGCTGGATTTGGCAAACATAAATTTGACACTAAATATATAAATCGTGGTATGTGAATGACATGAAGCCCATTGAAAAATAAAGGAGAAAAACGACAAATCCCAAATCGTCTGTCCAAAGGTCTGTAAGCGTGAGAAACAATCCTCAACAATCCAGTACAAATTTAACACCGACTCTAGCGACTCCTGTGAAATTTGCAGTCAGCAACTACGGAGAGTCTGGGGCTGGATTTGGCAAACTTAAATTTGACACTAAATAGTATTACATAATCTAGAAAAAGAAGTTACTGAAAAGAGGTAAGGGAAGAAAGGAACTGTAAAAAGATTTGAAAAAAAAAGAGTCTATTTATACATGGATTAATGTTTCCCTGCGACAACTACTGGGGTAAGCGCATCTGAAAGTGGCCACTGCGTGTATGTGAATTGAATGAACTGAGAAAGAAACTTATGTCTTTTGTTAACATCAGAACACCATTTCGAAAAAGAAAGATATTTTAAAAGTGACCCGGGCATTAAAAAAAACAACGAAACAAGCAACAAGAGAAACAGTATCAACAGAAAAAAAGAAAAAGAAAAAGAAGAGGAGAGGGAGAAAGAAAAAGAAAGAAAGAGAAAGAGAAGAGTGAAGTAGAAAAGGGATACTTATATCATTCTTAAAAAAAAAAAAGAAAAGGTTTCTTTTTTTTTTATATCTTATGGTTTCTTCTTTCTTTTTTTTTATCTCAATAATCTGATTAGTCACGGGATAGTTTACATTAGGAACCTATTCTTTTCCCATACTGACTATTTCATAACTTATTGTTAACCTTTGATCTTTTGGGTTAATTTACCTCTGTTGGGATCGTCCTTTCTTTTCCTTTACCAGAGGGGAGAACCTATTTGATTAATTTTCATTTTGTCTGTAAACCACAATCTATTGATGTGTATGCTTATTGTTGTGATCTTTTATTAATAATAAACTTTATTAAACCTTTAGTTATCGTGTTGGTCAACCCTTATCCACTATATGTTATTCATAGTTTGTTTTCACGTTCGTGCGAATTTGTCACAGAATTGTGGGCATTTGAGTGTAGTGTAACTTGTATTTTCGTACAAGGAGAGAAAGTGCGTCTGATTTAAATATCGTCGTCCAGAAAGGTTGGATTAGATAAATTATTCTATCCATAGACTGTCCTTTCTCTTACACGATCACCTCGGGATAAAACTATATCTTATCCCTCACTTTCACATTGTCATCACTATGACCTCTGCTCAGACAGGGCTATAAACATCTATTACCTATCTGATAAATCATACACGACAACGACAAAAGTCTGAGTGAGGACTGAGAAAATAGATGAGTAATAGTGTTGAATGTGGATGGAGTGAATTATAGCTATCAGGAGTGAAATATCAACTAATGACTCTTATCTCCTGCCACTCAATGACTATGTTTCTAAGCTACTTTCACTCCGCCTCTCTCTTTTTTTCTACTACGAGTGTGGTGAAGTGGGATGTTATAAATATTTATAGGGGGACTTAGTGTACTGACTGAGATCAGCTGTGAAGGTATCTATATCTAATGAGAGTAGTGTATTATAGATAACCTTACTTGCTGCCACATATATATATATCTCAGTCAGAATTATTCTGGAATAGTGTGATGACTACGTTATGTGTCTAGGGTATGTGTATGACGAAGTGTAAGTCACAACAACAGACAGATAAACAATTTAATTTAATCCACTACTCTTGACAACACTGTGACACTCACATACATATAACACTCTATAAAAATATCTTAAGGAGTCACTGATAACTTTTCAAATAACAATATGTATTCATTGTTGTCATAAAGGTATATGTGTCCTGATTCAAATACAAAGGAACCAGGAATCACAATCAATTTTAATTACAAGTATATGTACAGACTTTATCAATATGAATATTGTAGTGACATATATTATTAAAAATATCCTATGTGTGTCAGTTGTGTAGTAGTAATATGAGGTAATACTGGTTTTGTTTTGTTCAAGCTCTGTTGGTATTTGTCATCATGACTTCAATAGTTTGTCTTTTGGGACTAGTATTGGAGATGTTCTCAGTTCCTGATATTAAGACAATTAAATTCCCCTCTGAATGTTATTTTTACAAAGTCATTTCAAGATGAGGGGACATAATGTTGAGCTCAGCTGGCCAAATCAGCTTATCTTGCGTGATGGCGGCAGGAAAAGACTCTTCTGCTCGAATTCTCCCCTGGGCTCTGGAGACACCTCACTGATAGCTAGATGGACCAAGGAGTATGCTGTCCGACTCTGGATTCAGCACAGCTCTAACCAGGTGCTGCTCAATACCATCAAGACCACGGTCCCTGAAAACAAGAAGGATGTACCTTCTACTTCATAACTAATTTATACTTTCTTTTTACACTGAGCACAATACATCACAAACATTGAGTTCAGAGCGTTAGGCCAACTGTCAGCTTCATCTGAAATACTTTATACCAGTATTTACCTCCTTAATGGTTACCACGCCTCTGCACTTCCAGCATTATTTCTGTCTAATCAATAATCTAGGTGTCAGTGTACTGTTTGGCCATTCCATGCAGTTTTACTTTCCTCCGACACCTTCTGTTCAGGCGGGAGCATTATAGGTTTTACATCATGTTTGCTACTGAACTACACATATATACAGGCATAAATTAACAATTCACATTCAATTTTCATTACAAGATACTGAATGGTTTAAGCTTACCACAATTCATAGAATAAACACAGATACGTTGATTAGCAATGAATTCTGGCACAAATTCCCATCTGCTTATGTTCCAGGCTTTTATTTAGCAAAATATGAGCTGGCTTCAACGCACTGTGGCTTTATCAAGCTTATTTGCACTAGTGGTCTCGAACTAACGCTCCTAAGTGAGTATATCAGCGAGTCTAGCCAATGGAGCCACGTTTCGACAAGTGTTTGAAAAAATGTTACCTTTTCACGTCTCCCCTAACAACGAAAGATAGTATTTATAGCCCGACCAATCGTGGTTAGTCTTTCATTTGTTGCGCTCCAATCAATTTGGAGTTTACATGGTAGGCTATTTCTGTAACGTAAGGTTTTGTTCAAACACGTTATTAAAAAAATTTTATGAGCAGAAATGATTTTATGTTGTCAGGCATCCCCACTATTTTATTTTGGTTATAATTTATTAATTCCTGGACTATTTGCGTAACGTTTTACATATTCTTTGTCAGCAAGCCCTAAGGAACCCAAATATCCAAATTTAAAAGAGCTACGTGGCTGCGTTCAAAATATGCAATTCCTTCTACCTCCTGTTTCGAAGATGTGCTGTCTGGGTACTGTAATGTTTTCAAACGTAAACCCATCTATTGTTATCTTTCCTAATAAGCGTTTTTTTATGATTTTAAAACCTAACTCTGGGAAGGGTAGTGTATTTTATCACTGTTCGTCCAAAAAAGTTAGTGCATGTAGTCTTACACGCGTGATGGCAGCATTTGTGTATCGCGCGACGCGTGTTTAGTGTTCGGCTTTCTGCCTCTCCCTTCTCGCTATCCTTTAGTCCATCTGTCTTTTGTTTTTGGTAACATAGTGTAGAAAAAGACATGAATGGAATTTAAAATTTAGGTCAACTTGCATATTTCAAGGTTTTTCTTAGAAAGGCAGCACATTTTATTGTGTGTTTGGGAAACGCGTGTATGTTGCAGAAGGCCTTTAATATCAACGTGAAAGCGTTACAATTTGCAGACGAAGCAGAAAACAAGGGGGATTTCGAGTACCTTCTTTGTGACAGCACTGTTATTTTACCATTGCTCTTTTCTTTATTAATTTTATTTGTTAGGCTTCATATTTACCTAATAATTTATATATGTGGATTAGAATATTCCACGACAACGAGTAAGGTACAGTGCACGTTAGGGACTCCATAAACAATCAAGTACAAGTACAGATAGTAAAGTAGTCTGATCCACAATTATAGGTTTAATTTAATAAGGGAACAAAATTATGGCAAAACAAGAAAATATCAAATCATAAATATCAAATCAAGAAAAGATACTGTTAACAAACTCAGAGACAAACCATGCTAATAATAATAATAAACATAAGAACAACCAATTAGCTTGGCACCAATGATATTGGCTCTCAAGTCTAAGAAAGTCAAACTGCCACTAATAGTTGGCTAGATATTCTGTTACTCTTTCTGCAGGTAACCCTGAAAAAAATAAGTCCCTACACACACAATATTCTGCGGACTTCTTCTGTTCAGCCACACAGCGGTTCAAACCAACTTAATGATCCTGTCCCGCAGTTCCTCAAGCTCCCCTTATCTAAAAGTTAACTGAGTGCTCTCCCCAACAGTCCTTCTTCGTCGGCATACTTGTGTTTATATTTCGCTTGAAATTACAGCTTGTTGGCGGATCGCAGATAGGTGAGATGTTCACCCTATCCTCTCCCGATGTACTTACTTACTTACTTAGTCGTTCCCCTTCTACCGTGAGGTGTAGAGGTTTGGAAGAGAGAGAGCCAGACTATCATATCGGCTGTCTTCCTCCTGGCCTGGTTCCATTCTAGTCCTCGGTCCTTCAAAGATTGTCTAATGTTGTCCTCCCAGCGGACTCTGGGTCGTCCTGGGGGTCTTGATCCCTGGCTCTTTACCTCTCCCGATGTGCTGCTGCAAATCCTTGAAAACTACCCCACTATAACTCCCCCATTGAAAACAAATTTTCAGGACAATTGTTAAGTCCTCTAGATATACAGTTGGGCTTTAAATCCAGAATCTAAAGGGGTGGCGATGAATGCACTCAGGAGTAAATATAGGCTGGGGTTAATAAATCCAATATTGGCGCTGGTCCGTTACTCCGCTACTCCTGTGGCGGCGCGTGATAATATGGATGAAGTAGAGCTGGTGATGACTACACGATGTTAGAACTGGCGTTAATGTGTAGCTCCATGAAGTTGGTGCCAGTGGGCTACAGAGCACTTTCTTGAAGGTCGCAGTAAATTGAGCGATCATGACAGGGTCTGACATCTTGCTGGTATCAATGCGTGGTTTCCCTTCATGTCTGACACGATATACTTTTCTTGGTTGTGCTCTGATTTTACAACAAACCCAGGAGTGATTTGTATCACAGACTGCATTATGGTATGAGCGCGTGGAGAACACAGACCTGAGAATTGGCCTTCTGACGAGGATCAGATCCAGTTGGTGCCAGTGCTTGGATCGTGGGTGTCTCCATGACACCTTATGCTGGGGTTTTGTCTGAAAGTAGGTGTTGGTCTCGCAGAGGTCATGAAGGACACACAACTCTAAGAGCCGTTGTCCATTTTCATTCATCTTGCCCATACCAAACCTGCCCAGACCACGGCGGTTTGCGAGCGACACTTTAGTTTTTCCTGACCGCGCTATTTATAGCTATCGTGACAGAGGTCACGTGGTCAACTTGATAACGGGAAAAAATGTGGCGGTGTTTATTTTTGATAGGGCTTAATTACTGCTTTTAGGCTACTTTATTATTATAAATACCGGCTTTAATTTTGCGTTAAGCTACAGTAGAAATGTTAGAGTAAATTTTAGAACAAGAACAAACATTTTATCACAATTAGAACAGAAGATATAATAGTGTGAAATAGTGTAAAATTTACGTTTTTTTAAATATTTTGTTATGGTTTGTTTCTTATGCAATTTACACTAAAACGATCACAATCAACATGCAAAACAAATTACAGAAATCAAAAGTAGAAAACCTGCAGAAAATGGATATCATTGTTTTGTTTTGGATTCATGTGTCAAACATTAATTATTGATACATTAAATTGCAAGTCCACATTTATTACCTTAAAATAACACACCCAATTGTTCCCAAAACATGAGAGCTAACAATTATCTCTCAATCATCCATCACGTTGGTCATGTAAAAATGAGTATGGTCATGAGTAAAACGAAAGGTTCATTTTAATAAATAAAACATACACCTATTAAATGATTTCAACACTCTGTTAATTCTGTCACTCTCACGCAACAACTGCCATAATTTGATCTAGCCCCAAAATGTCGCTCAATTATTATTCACACTTCATTTTCTTATAGGAGGAATCTGTACATTCACAGATGGAGAAATTTGTAACAAATGAGTTTCCATTATAAATTTTAATTGTGAAGTTATATTTTTAATACCGCTGGCGCGTCTTTCAATTTTGGAAATAGTGGAATGTACAAATTCTCCTCCTTGCTCTCCATGCATAAACATAAATAACACATAAGGAAGGGAAACCCGAGGCCTGTAAACAGTAAATTAATATTAGACAAACATAAAGGTATGTTTTCAGGCACTCGTAAGAAATAAAGAAGTAGAACACTTGGACAGTGTTATCTTGTGTGTTTCGTACTGATAAATAGCCAGCAAAGCATCTTTTTTTGGGGATGCCTAGCTGGCCGTGGGGTCAGTGTGATTCGCTTGATAGCTAGGCGGAGTTGTCGTACGGAAGGTACGGGGTTCGAACCCTGGGTAAGCCACTCACGTCTGTTGTTTTTCTGTTGTCCAAGTGTTCTACTTCTTTATTTGCCCACTGTATACTTCCGGTGTTATCTTGTGTGTTTCGTACTGATAAATAGCCAGCAAAAGCATCTTTTTTTGGGGATGCCTAGCTGGCCGTGGGGTCAGTGTGATTCGCTTGATAGCTAGGCGGAGTTGTCGTACGGAAGGTACGGGGTTCGAACCCTGGGTAAGCCACTCACGTCTGTTGTTTTTCTGTTGTCCAAGTGTTCTACTTCTTTATTTCTTACGAGTGCCTGAAAACATACCTTTATGTTTGTCTAATATTAATTTACTGTTTACAGGCCTCGGGTTTCCCTTCCTTATGTGTTATTTATGTTTATACAATACCAGATACCTACCCTCTGTTCTATACTAATGTCCTTAAGTCTTCTACTATTTACTGGACCCAGTATCAAGGTCTTTGTCTTGTTTGGACTGACACATACTGTTAATAGGAGAACAACAGAAGTGATTGCGTCATTTAAGGGCTGAGTTGCCCACTGTGTACTTCCGGTGTTATCTTGTGTGTTTCGTACTGATAAATAGCCAGCAAAGCATCTTTTTTTTTTTGGGGATGCCTAGCTGGCCGTGGGGTCAGTGTGATTCGCTTGATAGCTAGGCGGAGTTGTCGTACGGAAGGTACGGGGTTCGAACCCTGGGTAAGCCACTCACGTCTGTTGTTTTTCTGTTGTCCAAGTGTTCTACTTCTTTATTTCTTACGAGTGCCTGAAAACATACCTTTATGTTTGTCTAATATTAATTTACTGTTTACAGGCCTCGGGTTTCCCTTCCTTATGTGTTATTTATGTTTATACAATACCAGAAACCTACCCTCTGTTCTATACTAATGTCCTTAAGTCTTCTACTATTTACTGGACCCAGTATCAAGGTCTTTGTCTTGTTTGGACTGACACATACTGTTAATAGGAGAACAACAGAAGTGATTGCGTCATTTAAGGGCTGAGTTGCCCACTGTATACTTCCGGTGTTATCTTGTGTGTTTCGTACTGATAAATAGCCAGCAAAGCATCTTTTTTTGGGGATGCCTAGCTGGCCGTGGGGTCAGTGTGATTCGCTTGATAGCTAGGCGGAGTTGTCGTACGGAAGGTACGGGGTTCGAACCCTGGGTAAGCCACTCACGTCTGTTGTTTTTCTGTTGTCCAAGTGTTCTACTTCTTTATTTCTTACGAGTGCCTGAAAACATACCTTTATGTTTGTCTAATATTAATTTACTGTTTACAGGCCTCGGGTTTCCCTTCCTTATGTGTTATTTATGTTTATACAATACCAGATACCTACCCTCTGTTCTATACTACTGTCCTTAAGTCTTCTACTATTTACTGGACCCAGTATCAAGGTCTTTGTCTTGTTTGGACTGACACATACTGTTAATAGGAGAACAACAGAAGTGATTGCGTCATTTAAGGGCTGAGTTGCCCACTGTATACTTCCGGTGTTATCTTGTGTGTTTCGTACTGATAAATAGCCAGCAAAGCATCTTTTTTTGGGGGGATGCCTAGCTGGCCGTGGGGTCAGTGTGATTCGCTTGATAGCTAGGCGGAGTTGTCGTACGGAAGGTACGGGGTTCGAACCCTGGGTAAGCCACTCACGTCTGTTGTTTTTCTGTTGTCCAAGTGTTCTACTTCTTTATTTCTTACGAGTGCCTGAAAACATACCTTTATGTTTGTCTAATATTAATTTACTGTTTACAGGCCTCGGGTTTCCCTTCCTTATGTGTTATTTATATTTATACAATACCAGAAACCTACCCTCTGTTCTATACTAATGTCCTTAAGTCTTCTACTATTTACTGGACACAGTATCAAGGTCTTTGTCTTGTTTGGACTGACACATACTGTTAATAGGAGAACAACAGAAGTGATTGCGTCATTTAAGGGCTGAGTTGCCCACTGTATACTTCCGGTGTTATCTTGTGTGTTTCGTACTGATAAATAGCCAGCAAAGCATCTTTTTTTGGGGATGCCTAGCTGGCCGTGGGGTCAGTGTGATTCGCTTGATAGCTAGGCGGAGTTGTCGTACGGAAGGTACGGGGTTCGAACCCTGGGTAAGCCACTCACGTCTGTTGTTTTTCTGTTGTCCAAGTGTTCTACTTCTTTATTTCTTACGAGTGCCTGAAAACATAACTTTATGTTTGTCTAATATTAATTTACTGTTTACAGGCCTCGGGTTTCCCTTCCTTATGTGTTATTTATGTTTATACAATACCAGAAACCTACCCTCTGTTCTATACTAATGTCCTTAAGTCTTCTACTATTTACTGGACACAGTATCAAGGTCTTTGTCTTGTTTGGACTGACACATACTGTTAATAGGAGAACAACAGAAGTGATTGCGTCATTTAAGGGCTGAGTTGCCCACTGTATACTTCCGGTGTAATCTTGTGTGTTTCGTACTGATAAATAGCCAGCAAAGCATCTTTTTTTGGGGATGCCTAGCTGGCCGTGGGGTCAGTGTGATTCGCTTGATAGCTAGGCGGAGTTGTCGTACGGAAGGTACGGGGTTCGAACCCTGGGTAAGCCACTCACGTCTGTTGTTTTTCTGTTGTCCAAGTGTTCTACTTCTTTATTTCTTACGAGTGCCTGAAAAACATACCTTTATGTTTGTCTAATATTAATTTACTGTTTACAGGCCTCGGGTTTCCCTTCCTTATGTGTTATTTATGTTTATACAATACCAGAAACCTACCCTCTGTTCTATACTAATGTCCTTAAGTCTTCTACTATTTACTGGACACAGTATCAAGGTCTTTGTCTTGTTTGGACTGACACATACTGTTAATAGGAGAACAACATAAGTGATTGCGTCATTTAAGGGCTGAGTTGCCCACTGTATACTTCCGGTGTTATCTTGTGTGTTTCGTACTGATAAATAGCCAGCAAAGCATCTTTTTTTGGGGATGCCTAGCTGGCCGTGGGGTCAGTGTGATTCGCTTGATAGCTAGGCGGAGTTGTCGTACGGAAGGTACGGGGTTCGAACCCTGGGTAAGCCACTCACGTCTGTTGTTTTTCTGTTGTCCAAGTGTTCTACTTCTTTATTTCTTACGAGTGCCTGAAAACATACCTTTATGTTTGTCTAATATTAATTTACTCTCCATGCATGCCCATTCCAAAGCCATGAGTTCTGATCCAGTCTGCGCAATGTTTTTCTAACATGTGCTGTTTAGGAATTGTCTTACTGGGAAATAGCTTTCTGAACAAAGATATATATGTCTCTATTGATGCTGTTATTGATGATATTGATTCTTTACTAATTGGTTTACTGTGTGATATTTTGTTGTATACTTTCTCAAATGCTTCGTTCAGTGAGTTGAATTGTTCTTGAGCAATAAAAGCTATGTCAGTTATATCTTGTTTGTAATTTTCAGTGTTTGTGTAATGATTGCTCTTGTAAGATCTTTATAAACTTTTTGTGTGAGATATCTGTGGCAGTGATTCCCTATGAATGCTCTGCTATGATAAGCCTGTGGTATGACTTTGCGTTTGGCTAGTACCTTGTCCAAGTGTGAGCAAACTGGACCAGACCTAGCACACAGATCTTGAAACTGAAGTTTGGCCAGCGCATCTTGTGCATTTTCAAGTTTAACTTTAAAACTATCTGTCTCCTCCTTATCCTCACAAAGTTCAATACCTGCCTGAAAAAATTCAATTTTAGCTTCTAATTCTTCTGCTTCTCCTTGGGAAGCTAAAGGATATTGATTGATTGATTGAATTCTTCTGCCTGTTTCCAGTTCCTACCAAATCTCTTCAAGTTCTTAATAGTACTAATGTTTGCATGTATCTCTTGCGGATTCTCAAATATCTTTGCGTCTATTGTATCGGCTACCTGTTCTAGAAGTCTGTGGTGTTTCAGAACAATGCCTAATAAAATATAAAGGTAAGGAGGAGCTACATTTTCAATTTCAATCTCTAACATTGGTTTGTGTAAACAATTATGGTAACGTGCCACTTGCCTTTTATTCCCTTTCCCATATTTCATATATCTATTGTAATCTCTTATCAACATGGCCAAACTTCTTGATTTGCAAGTTGTATGCTCTCTGGATGTCTTTATTTCCTTGTTTGCTGGAGACACCACAGACATAGGTATGTTCCTTGAGCTCCAGACAAACCAAACATTTTCATCAAAAAGTCATAATCCCCGAATAAGAAAACGACAACTTTTTTACCATCCCACTCTAAATCTTTTAGTGACTCTATCTGAACTTTCATGCCATTCATAAATATTTCTAAATTATCATATGTATCTCTGACTCTAGCCATTGATAAAAGGATGGTATTAGATTTAAAATTTGGTTTCTCTAAATTTACTACCTGCATTGTAACTTTGATG
Source organism: Oreohelix idahoensis (assembly GCA_024509875.1). NCBI lineage: Eukaryota > Metazoa > Mollusca > Gastropoda > Stylommatophora > Oreohelicidae > Oreohelix > Oreohelix idahoensis. The sequence continues at coordinate 546,169 of JAMPIV010011640.1, forward strand.
CTTCCTTTTCCATGATCACCCCCAATCTTCAGCCATACTTCATTTTCTAGAATGGAACCCTTATGCCACGTTAATAAGCCGACCTCTTGTTATCTTCAAGAAGCTCACGAAATCAGCTTATATACGTAGCTAAATATCATTATAAATGAATGAAAATGCAAAAACAGATGGTACTTTACAAAATGTTTTTTTTTACAACCTTATTTCAGATTTGCGAGTATCAGGAATGCGTTTACAGTGATTTAAATGTTATAAAATCTGGTGACAATATGCTTGTTCTTGTAATGCCAAACTCACAAAACTGACTACCACACATTCTCAAGATATGAAACCCAAAAAAAGTACGTGGAAATAATCTTTAGCTTCCCTTCGAGAAGTCTATGTAATTATAAACTCATAAGAAGGGGCCGGTTTTTAGATATTACATTAATAAATAGATTACTTCTGTTATGAATTTCCTCAAATGATGACGCTGTTTTCAAAAGTCTGTAACTCCGTCAAATATAATTTCAAACAAATAAAAATGCAATCAAAAATAGAACACAGAACAACGTTATAGTACACAAAAGAATTTTAGCGCTGTGTTTATCCAGAACGAGTGTGTAATGATTTATATAATTACTAATTTTACACACACATCAGCTGATTTCCCCCGCCAAAACTAGCAGTAGGCGTTTACGGTGCACAGGAAGATTTATTACTCGGTGTCAGAATTCCGGTCACCGAAACTAAAAGAGCTCTCTGGTGACCCTTATTGACTGGGGGCTGCCCAGCTTGAAGCGGGCGGTAGCTGTCCAGTAAGATCCTAGAACCACTCCCAATGTAGGAAGCAGCCCCTGGCGCCACGCCCTACGCCAATTGGGCAAAATCCTTATAACAGGTAACTGCTACTTTCCGTGTTTTGCCGACACCAATAGGGTGAAGCTGGAGTGTCCTCTCCAGGGCGCGAGCTTGGGCACAGTTATATGAAGATCAAGCTGTTACCCGTGCAACATGTTCCCCCTCGCCACGCAGCCGGTAGATCCAAAAGAACGGCAGTAGCCAATACAGTTTGGTACCAGCCACGTCGCAGGAGTTGCCAGAATAATCAACATTAGACTGCCTTAGGGACTCTGACTCCGGATTTATCCTCAGGGTTTACTCCCGAAGCCAATTCCATGAATGGATATTCCCGCAAGGCAGCGGTGGTTTGAATTCAGAGTTCCTTCTCTTAGATAAGCTACCAACCAAGGATCACGAGCCCTATCTGCCCGAATAATAATATAACAATAATAGTAATAGTAATAATATTAACAATCACATAAAGTGAAATTGTTCAAAACAAAATGTTTTACAAAGGTGAATATCTTTACACTGTCAAGCCAGCCGGCATTGGACATATTAGTAATAAACTCACTGTTACCGAAGATGAATATTAATAGTGTATGGGTGGCGTAGGTGTGCCGTAGTATCTGTGTTAGGTATGTATTAGTGAGTGTGTGGTAGAACAGTCACTCACAACACAGGTACGTAAATAATAGTACTCATCTCTGCGCTAGACTTATAATACTGCACCCAGCAGTTCACATAAATTATGGCCTAAAGTCCTCACGACTCATAATAGCTTCCTCAAAGCTTCACAAATACTTAATATGGCCTGTCCCAATCCTGGACTCATAATAGCTTCCTCAAAGCTTCACAAATACATAATATGGCCTGTCCCAATCCTGGACTCATAATAGCTTCCTCAAAGCTTCACAAATACATAATATGGCCTATCCACACAGCAAAACATTAAGTCGACATTATTCAAAGCACTACGTAGGCATACATCCTCGAAAAACACACACAGACAGCGTTGACCACTCCCGGTCCAACGCTCCGAATCCCTACTCTCCTCTCCGGGATCATACACTCTAGTCCCGCCAAAAAACCCAAAACGAGACTCCGCTGTTTTTGAACACAGCTCAAAAACAGTACAGAATAAATACATCTCAGCATTTGAGATAAAAGCGTTCGCACGCTTTCCTGTACTCTGTCACTCAAAATAAAAAGGATATGTTTCTATTATAACGTTAAACAAACCTCAGCTTAATCAGGTATACAAGTATTGTAACTCATAATCTACTTTGCCCAAAAACATATTCCGAATTACTGCCCTTTCAAAGGATCAACTTGTTACAGTTTCCCACACACCCAGGAGAAAAAAAAATGATTCTATCATTTTTTTGAAAATTAACTCCCAAAACGAAAAAATTTAAAAGATAATGGAGTTCTAACATATGTTTTACAAAATTCATCTTATGATAAGTCAGAAATAGTATATCTACAAAATATTAGCAGTAAATGTAAAGTAAATAACAATCATCCAACGTATGATTACTAAAATTAATCTATTAGAAAACCAAGCTAAGTATCTCAAAATTAATCTATTACAGAACTAAGTTAAGCATATACAATAATACAGACGTTGTTGTTTTCCACAGGCACGACACAGGACGTCACCGACAGTGCTATAAAGCTGATTGTTACCACCAATAAGGCGTTTCCCAAATGCGCCACACATGTGGCATACAAACCAGGTCACGGTTGAAGCACATGAGATTCAGGTCACGCATGAAGTTCTCTCAAAACGACTGTTGCGGGTGTCAGAACCCGAAAACAAATCTATCAAATGATACAGATATGTGGACTGTATCGATAACGATTTTATCCTTCCGTCTGTTAAATACTCTCTCAAGTTCCTTTAGAATGTTTATTTTCCTGGACATAGTGGGTTTCATTCCTGGAAAAAATAGTACTACGCTTATTCCCTTTTACAAGTTTATCAGAATCTGCATCAGCAACCACCTGGTTGATCTTAGGAGCTCTAACCTGCTTTTTCTCACATTTGTTCTCGTGATTAACAGAACTTGCTGCTATACCAAAATCTTTATTAGACTGGCGCCAAGAATTATCAATAGAGTCACTAGTACCACTAGCACTATGAAAGTTGTATTTCCCTCGAAAAGATCTATGTTTACCATGTATGGACTCTTTATCAGCAAAAAGTGTATGGTGCTGGCTTTTTGCAACTTTCTGTCTATTATTGTCAACATAGACAGAAGACCACATTTTTTTATCCAAGACGATGTCAAGCAGGCCATTTATACGTTTTCTGGCCTCTGAAATTTCAATATCTCTATGCGAGATCTCTTTGTTTATCAAAACATATTCATGTTTCATTATGTGTGTGCTTAGCGTTTGACTATGTGCTATGTTTGATATGTAGAGTAATGTTAGTTCTTTAAAGAAAGTTTTTTGTTTGTTTTTTGGATGTTATGTTGTATTAGCGCTTGATTATGCGTTGGTCTTATAGCAATGCTATCACTTTTTTGTGTGGTGTGGATAATTTATTGTTGATTATGTATAACTTGTATAACTTGTTTAAATTACTGATTATGTTTTGTTTAGTTATAAACTATTTTTTGTAGTATTAGTATAGGAATACTTTGTTATTTTCTTTTGTGCTTTTCCATCGTGTTTGTATTTATTTTGAAATACGTTGTTGATCTAAATTGTTATTAGTATATATTTTTACCAACGTTCTCTATATTCTTACCTTTTGCTTTCTATCTGTCTCTGTTGATTATCCTTCATTCCATTCCTTCTTTTCTATTGTCTTTTCAGTATGGTTTCATATTTTGTTTACATTTCGTGCTTTATTTACGTTTCACTTCATTTTCTTTGTATACTTCTTCTTTCGCTTCTTATACTTTCATTCTATGTATTGTTACTTTAATGATATAACTTAATATAGTGTAGCTACTTGTGATATTTGTAATTATTTTACATATAACAAATTGTTTGAATGTAATATTATTGTTTTTTCTCATATTCTGATTTCATACTTACCTTTATTACGGATCATTTTTCGTTTGCTTGATCTTGTCTTTTCTTGTACTATCGGTTGTTTCCTATTATAATTAACAAACAATACTTCCCGATAAACTATAGCAGCCGTCCGATCCTAAGACGATGTCAGAGAGCAAAATTGCCACACAATTTCACAGCTACGCAACAGAAACTGCTGGCGGAAATGATCTCGGGCTCAATCAACTCTAGCTTGAGGATCATTTCACCACCTTTTTTTTTTTAGCTCTCATGGTAATGAACCAAAGTCCAGTGCCTCACTTTTTTTTCCATGTCATCTCATTTCTTGTTTTTCTGTGGCTCACTGCACGGTTCTGTTCTCATTGGGTATCTTTCATCATCATTGTCATTAAAGTTGGGAGCCGCTCTGGGGTGCATGAACTTTAATTAATCTTGTTTCGTGATGTTTGTGTACCACAGAGCGATTTCATTAAACGCATGTTGCTACATGACACCACAAAGTAAGAATGATGACGTAAGCAGGTTGTCGAGGGTGACGTATGCTTGGTGATAAACGTCTTTTCTTGGTCACCACGTTAATAAAGCTGGTATTGGTGTAAATGGTCAACTGTAAACCGGCACAGTGTTGGGCATACAGGTCACCTTGTCCAAAAACGTAATGAGGCCCCGACAAGGATGTAATGTTGACTATGAGTGTTAATGTGAGTGTCAATACGCGAATGCATGGATTGTTCTGAAGAGTTGACTAGAAGATCGAACACTCACTCACACGTAGCTAGAAGTTAATGATGCAGACTACTGTGGTCGTTTCATACTGTTTAATTGGACGCACACACTTGGACAGTACGGGTATAGTTACAGGAAAACAGGTCGACATATATCATCATACTGTTGATCAATGGTCTACAATCTTAAGTTGGCATTCATGTTGAAGAACATTACAATGGAACGTCCGTAGACAAGCACTTAGATTTCCACTGTTTATAAATATAATCATCAGGCCTTACTGACTGATCATGTCAGTTAATAAATAATGTTCAAGCATGACTCCTAGACAGAACCTCTTTTCTAGCGAAGATTCCTTTAGGTAAAGTTCAGCAAATATTTCTGGAGACAATGTTAACCCACCAGTATTGGGTTTTCTTTATAACTGTGATCTCTTAATCATTACCTGATAATAAGGGACACCCCTGTTCTCTGATCGATGATCGACAAAAAATATAGGATCCAAAAATGGCTTCTGGTTCCAGTGAGCATTACTCACTATACAGATGCATAGTAAAGCTTCAATAAAGGCTTTGTTCATGAACACAAATGTTTCAACAAGAATCAGCATATTCTTTCATCATAACTGCTGCAAACAATCATATTCAGTGCTGCTAGGTAACATGTCATCCCGACATATTGATATAGTTAATCATCATGTAGACATCTGCCCATCTAAGCCTAGCAAGGAAAAAGTTCAGCAAAAAGTTCTTTTACCTGGGCATGTGAAATACACTAGCAGAACACATACGCCCTCTCCTGGCGTTACAGAATAATCACTGGGGAACTCATAGACTTAATAATCATATCAGAAACTATCTTCTTCCCCATAATAGATCACAGATATCAACAAACTTCGGACTGGTCTCCGACATGGCATTCACCAGGCTCCATCATCACGGAAGACCCTTTTTAGTATCCGCATGCGCAGAAACTGCCTGACCCCAAAGTACAGTACAAGGAAAAATAGTCCCACTTAGACATACAAAGATATCACGATATAAGACCGCTTCGTCTTAAATAGACAAGAAGTAAACATAGACTCGGACCATAAACATTCCTGCATAAACCTAAGCAAGAACAATCTGTTTCTGGCCCCACAAGGAACAGACCAACAAAATCTGGATTCATACGCCAAGTTCGATATTCAGGGGAGATAACCCATATAACAAAAGTATCGATCAATCATGGGTGATATATCCTTGGCCAGGAAAGCATCCTGATTTTCAAAACAAATACTTTCCCTCAGACAAATAAATATTATAATAACTACATACATTGCCACCAGTAATCTGTTGGTAACACTTGGTTACAACGGTCTTTGCTGAGAGTCTTTCGGTGGGACCAGATGTGTCCAGCACAAGTGTGAATTCTTTGGGATAAGTCTTCCCAGATAAGGAAATTTTTGTATGTCCAGCATCGAATGTAGACGTGAGGACGCGTGTGTCTATTATCATTGAGGATACAGGAATCAATAATTTATTCATCTATATAAATATATGTGTCATAGAGATGTAAAGCATGAACCAGAGTTGGGGCACGGCACGAAGGATGGCCACCGACCGAGCAAAATGGGGATAGTTTGTTGCTGCTTTATAAGACGCCACTAAGCGTGATGGCCACTGACAGCTTTGTCAGTCAGGGGCTAAGGATCCAACAGGAAGATGATATATATATATATTGATATATATATATTATATATATAGCATATAGAGGATATGCATACCATCATATATATATATATATAGCTGGGTTATATATATTATATATATGTGAGCACAACCCAACCAAGATCTGCTTGCTCGTAGCGAGCGAGAGGACATGCACACCATCATAGCTGGCAGACGCTGGAGCTGGGTTGGCCATGTCCTCAGAAGAGACCCCGATGCCATCACAAGAACAGCTATGCTATGGACCCCTGAAGGAAAACGAAAGAGAGGCCGACCAAAAACAACTTGGCGGAGGACTGTGGAGGCTGAGATGCAAAGAATGAACCAGAGTTGGGGGCACTGTACGAAGGATGGCCACCGACCGTGCAAAGTGGAATCAATTTGTTGTTGCCCTATAAGACGCCACTATATATATATATATATATATATATTCACATTATATATAATATGGCCACTATGACTGCTTTGACAGTCGGCGGCTAAGGATAAAAAAATAATATATATATATATAAATATATATATATATATATATATATATATATATATATATATATATATATATATATATATATATATATATATATATTATATATATATATATATATATATATATATATATATTATATATATATATATATATATATAAATATATATATATATATATATATAATATATATATATATATATATATATATATATATATATATATATATATATATAATATATATATATATATATATATATATATATATATATATATATATATATATATATATATATATATATATATATATATATATATATATATATATATATATATATTATATATATATATATATATATATATATATATATATATATATATATATATATATACCCATACCCTTCAAAACAAGTTAAGGACCAGTAGGTGAAAATGACCCAAAAATAATAAAAATTATAAAAATTATATTTCATAAGCAATTAATCTGACATTGATTTTTCTCGATCGACAACCATTCAACACGTGCTGCATGTGCCACCAGCATACCGTGTGGCTAGTGTTCAGCTCAGCAAGCATGCTGAAAAAATGCTGCTGAGACGCCAAAATGTGGGTGTTTTTAATGATGTCTGAGCATGAACAAAATACCTGCTATTCCAAAAATGCGTGATGCATGTGGGAGACTATAGTGTTGGTCTTGAGCTGTACTCACAATATTGTCGTTATAAGCAAAACAAGTGCTGCATAACCATTGCACAACAATATGCCTCAACGACGAAAGCCGAGTGTTGTGGATAAAGGAAGAGCCTTTGCGTGGTTGCAGGAAGGTCTTAGTGTCCAAAATGTCGCTCAGAGGCTTGCAGTATCTCATTCAGTTATTGTCAGACTGCAGCAGCGCTTTGCCCAGACTGGAATCGTCGAGGAACGGCAACGCACAGGTCGTCCTAGAGTCACTACACCTCGAGAAGATCGCTTAATTCAGAGGCAAGCACTGCAACGGAGAACTGCAAGTGCAAATGTTATCAGACAGTTCCTCAGAGATGCTACCAACACTGTAGTCAGTGATCAGACTATTCGGAATCGCCTTCACGATGCCAACCTTCGTGCTTGTCGTCCAGCCATTCGACCACACTTGACTGCTGCCCACAGAGCAGCTCGTTTAGCATGGTGTATGCAGCACGTGCAGTGGCGACGTGTACAGTGGGCTAACGTTATGTTCACGGATGAGTCCCGATTTGTCTTGGAGCCTACAGAGTCCTGATTTGAATCCCATAAAACATCTTTGGGACGAGCTTGGGCGACGAGTTAAGCAACATCAGCCATCTCCTGCTACTCTGCATGAACTGCCTCTGGTACTTCAGCATCAGTGGCAGGCAGTGCCCCAATGCTTCATTCGCAAGCTCATCATTTCCATGCGACAGCGGTGCCTTTGAAAGTATCGCCAATAATGGAGGACACACACGCTACTGACAATGTTGACCTTTGGTGTTATTCTCATTAACTTTGAAAATGAGGGTTGTATTGATTGCTGTGCTGTCATTTTACACACGTTAATGCAACCATCATGAAAATAGTGTTGATTGTCACTGATAAGCTTGTCATGTTGTATTTTGAAGTGCTGTGTTTTTATTTTTCATTTCACTTTGCAACCTTAATAAAAAATGGTCCTTAACTTCTTTTGAAGGGTATATATATATATATATATATATATATATATATATATATATATATATATATATATATATATATATATATGAAAGTTCATGTGAGTGAATAAGTATTTCGAACCGTTTTGGCAGTCGTCTGAGCATGATTATTAACGTGTTCTGATGTTGAGAGCTAGTGTTCTATCGCAATTACCAGCAAGCTAGACAAACGTGGTCTATACCAACACTGTGATAAAATTACATTGATACATCGATAAAATTATTATTTATAAGTAGAAAAGTCAAAATAATATAAGTAGAAACAATAAGAGTATAGTTGTAACGCGTCGTCTTTCCCCCCGCCAGTCAGCGCGTTGATTTTAGCTAGACAGAATCGTAGTGTAAAGATACTATCGTTTGCCAGTGACCTTGAAAATATCGGTAACAATTTTGACGGAATTAGCCTTGTTTCAGACCAAAAGGGGGAAAAGGAGGAGAGAGGCAAGTGTATTTTTAGAATGAGACTTTTGACACAAATGGTTGAAACACGCAAAATTGTAGGCAAACGCGGGTGATATTGTTAGCGGCAGATGGAAAAATTCGACACTAAGTCCAATATTTGATCGTTCCATAAGCACGTAAGTGGAACTGTATAACCACACACGCCTTACTCTGTCTGCAAACTGATACATTTTATGACGTCACCAACTTGTTGTTGCTGCAATTTGAACGACGCGCGAACGGAGGAGAAATGGCGTACTTTATATGATAGTGGAAATTGAAACTAACTCTGGAAAAATATGGACTTCCTTATTAATAGGTTTAGGATCATAAAAGTTAGTTAGTTTGAGAGCTTATCTTCTCTTGATAAATAATATGCTTTAAAATAGAAAATCCGACAGACAATAAGAAAGATATGGACAAAAGACGGTATTAGTTATGACAGACAGACTAACGCATGCTCGTCTTTACTTTCACTAACGTTGATTTTTTGACGCGTCCTTGAAAAAGGCAGGAAAAGGGTACATGTATTCTATTGGAGGAGGGGTAGACAAGGGGAGAGATATTATGGGATGGCCTAAAACTAAACATATTATGGTAGTGGAAATCTTGAAGTGAATGAGAGGCAGAACTTGTTAGGTCAAAAACCAAGACTGTTTTTAACTTTTAATGCCAAAATGTGACCGACGTACATTTGAAAAATTGAGATGTCATTTTGACTTTATTTTCAAATTCAAAATTGAAAAGCTTAGTCTTCCGATCTGATTGGCCAACGCATTTTATATTATGGAAAACTTAGTTAGGTTTTTGCCATTTTGTAGAAAGCTGTCCCTGAAGCAGGTCGATGTGATCCTAGAAGTTTGACTTTTAATTGTAACTAAAACTAAAAGTATTTGTCATAGTCTAGCCAGCAGCAAAGCTGAGTTTGTGCCATCCATCGCACCTGTGCTTATTTCATTGAATTCTGGTAAGAAGAATATCTATATTATTATGTAATATGTGCAAATGCAAAAAGTGGGAAAGTGTATGGCATGCCTAAAGAGACAGTTTGGGTATAGCTATTTGATTTATGTTTGAATATTGCAATGTTGGAATTAAAAATTATTGTAGGACTAAAGTAAAATAGCAAGCCTCTATGTTCGAAGAACACTATTGACTGCCTGGAGCGTTTATATTTTGTAATAGAAGAAAATTATATGCATTTAAGGAGATGTACATACTCCTATTAAATTGTGTTGAAGAAGACTATGTAAAATGACAGTGGCGTATCTGCCATATGGACCTGAGGTGTGGTCACAATATGATGTGAGTTCAAAAAAACTTAGGGGCTGGTGCACTTGTAATGCACACGAGGCTGAACCCCATCATGTCATGTAGAGAGTTGAGGGAAAAATATAACAGATATGAAAAGGCCAGGGTGTCTTTTATGTTGCAGGGTTTTATTTCCTGTTACCAGGCGGTGACAGGAAAGCTGAAGTACGAGTGAAGACAGTAACGTCTCCAGTACAGCGTATTCTGTATAATAATTGTCAGGTGGAGCTCTGAGAGCTGATGTTTTTTACAGAGCCATATCAACGATTGAATCTTCACGAAGGAAATTTCAGGTTATGTGCCACAATCTGGGCAATCCGACACTTTATCTGGAGAAAACTGTTTCCCTACCCATTAGCAGAAACTCTCGGGGAAATGATGACATAAACAGTCTCTCCAATAACTGACTCACATTATTACTTATTACTTAACAGGCTGTGAAACACCTTACGAAACATTTTAATAATTAATAGTATTATTGTTGGACCAAGAGTCCTTATTTTCAGTTCACTTTTCAGTGTAACATACATTTTCTTCAGTTTTAAAAGACCTGTCCAAAAGAGATTGCAGGACAGGCACAATAAATTGTACCAAAAAAAAATATTTCCAAATTGAAAACTAAACAACAGAGTTATTAAGATTCTATTAGAGAGTTACACTGTGTTGTTTTGATGTACCATCCTTTCATTGCATCCCCTAGACACTAGCCACATCAAACACCATACATTAGAATTAATTTTACAGCACCGTGTGAGATCTTGAGAGGTAGCGTTAGGTCCATTGAGAATTCATCTTCTTCGACCACTAGACTCAAGGTCTTACAAAGCTTGACCTCACACGGTTAACACATCTAACTCTATCATTCTTATCTTTTACCATCATAACCTCTCCAGCAATTTACTTTGCTACAAACACACACACACACCCATATTGAAATCTTGTAGAGCATACGCCCTTAATAAACTCACAGCAAGCCTGTCTGTCCCATGCCATCCGTTTAAAGCCTCGCCATGTTTCATTGATCCCTTTCATGTCTGTCCTCAATTTCTTTCTCCGTGTGTTTTTCGTCTTCCTCTATTTTTCTTACCCTGGAGATTCCAGAACACGGGCTACCTTGAAATGCTATCAGCTGGTTCCCTCAGGTGTGCGTCCTATCGAGAGCACACGTCTTTTGCTCACTTCTTGCTCCACTTGTATTGTTTCAAGTATATCTGTATACATTTTCCCTGTCCGGCTCGATAGTAGCATGTCCCCGTATTTTTCACTGAGCCTTTTTGGAAATAAGTACTATCAGTTGGTATATATCTTATACTTTTATTCCTGCGCGCCTTTTGTTGCTTATTTTTTAAATAAATTTTCAAAACTATCTAGCTTCCACTGAATATTTTTTTTAAAATAAAATTTTGCCTCATTTTGACGAGGCTCGTCCCGTTCAACCTGATCGGTTATATTAGGGAGCATTGTCCAAATACAAAAGACCTTTAGGTGTGAGTTAGTTAACGATTATCACTGAATATTGTTTTTAAAAATAAAGTTTTGCCTCGTTTTGGCGAGGCGCGTACCGTTTAACCCAGTCGGTTATATTAGGGCGCATGTCCAAATATAAAAGACCCTTTGGTCTGAGATTAGGTCATATTACTGAATATCAATTTATCTTCAGTCGAAATGTAGCGTCACAAATAAATTAAACGAGAGAAGCCGTTGTTCCAAGAGAAATAACAACGTTATTGCTGGTGATCACAAATTTTGTGAGGTTATTTTTCTTACACCCCTCCGTTCTACACATGTGATCATTATGTGGTTATACTTGAACTGAGACATCACATAGTTCCCGGGGGTCTCTGAGCAGACAGAGTAGAACTTCTGCTTCCTCATGCAAGTCGTAAGAGACGAGTAATATGAAAATATACATAAGACTGTTAATGTTAATCAGAATCGACCTCATTGCACTCCGGGCAAACCCATAGGTGCTTAGTCTCCCTCGGCAAATGTCGAAGAGTATGAATGCTAAGTGTACCTGTAGCACGCTGGTTGAACATACGACGGATGGATCTTCTCTCACGTCCATTTTTGCTAGTTCCACGTTTGATGCCAAACCCCAACTGTCTCAGCCTTGTTGGTTTATCCGTATCAGTGTCATTATCCAGCAGGCGATCATTAATTGCCCTTAGTATCTCTCCCTTATCCATGTCCAGTGTCCCCACTATGGGTGCTCTCGAGGCCAGTCTGTTTGATCTCTCATTGCCATGCACACCTGTATGACCAGGACAGTGGATCCACACCAGTTCTTGAAGACTTGCGGATTCCATTGATGTTTTCCACTCCTGCCGCAGCCATCCGTTCTGAACTTTCCAAAGCATGGCTTGAGAGTCTGACAATATAACTGCCCTGGTTGATGGAGTTTCAGAGCCACCTCAGTGCTGCAGTAACTGCCTCTACCTCCATTCTCTTGCTAGAGGTTGTTGCCATGTAGGCTCCACTCTGTTCAGCGACGACCCTGCCCTTTATTCTCGCAGAGAAGCCCCCATCCTGATTTCTCACCACGCACTACAGACCCTTCAGTGTACACAATGACGTCATCATCCCCAGCATGATCACTTACCAGCTGATTAATCTCCAGCTCTCCTTTTTCCATTGCCTCAAGATCTGCACTCTCTGCCAAGGCTAATGATGACCTGCTGGTTGTTTATCCAGTTCTCTCCTTACTTACTCCACTCTTCACCATTGGATTCATTTTTAACCCTGGTCACCTGACCAATCTTAGCCTCTGCCTGTGCCTTCCATGACATCCCCCTCTTGATTCTTGCTCCTTTGATGTCAGCTACATTCTCATGTAGGGGATGTCTTTTGTCGGTGGTTACCCGCATATAGGCTTTTGCCTGGGCCATTGCAATTCTGGATCTAATCGACAGCAATCCGAGCATGTATTTCATTGTCACAATGGGGGAATCATGCGTACAGCCCAAAACTAGACGCATCCCTTCGTTTTGAATGCATTCCAGTCGTTCACATTATGCCACTGACAGCGTGAGTATTCCTAGCCTATACTCGATTACTGAAATCAGGAGCTGACGATACAGGTGAAACAATAGTCTCTGTTCAAAGAGCGCCGCAGCCATTGTTTTAAGGCTGCCAGTCCTCGCTTGCACTTCTGTGTGATGAGTTCTGCACGATACTTGAACGATAGCCCACGATCAAACGTTACTCCAAGATACTTAATCCTGTCTTGCCTTTCAACGTTCTGTCCATTTAAAGTGATTTCTGGAAGGTCTGCTTTCACTATGGCATTCATAATACTGGCAACCTCATAATGTAAAACACATTGCTAAGGAAACAACAGACACAAGAGCACGTGGCATATATGCAGGCTTCCTGCCAGATCTGTGGAGTCGAAGTCGTGGAGTCGTTTTTTTTTAATGGAGTAGGAGTCTGTAAAAAATATCCCGACTCTGAATTTTACGAGACTTGAGTCAAGGCAGATCCACGTTTCATCCATGACGAGACTTAAGTCAAGGCAGATCAACGTTTGGTCCATGACGAGACTTAACTCAAGGCAGATCAACGTTTGGTCCATGACGAGACTTAAGTCAAGGCAGATCAACGTTTCATCCATGACGAGACTTAAGTCAAGGCAGATCAACGTTTCATCCATGACGAGACTTAAGTCAAGGCAGATCAACGTTTCATCCATGACGAGACTTAAGTCAAGGCAGATCAACGTTTCATCCATGACGAGACTTAAGTCAAGGCAGATCAACGTTTCATCCATGAGGAGACTTAAGTCAAGGCAGATCCACGTTTCATCCATGACGAGACTTAAGTCAAGGCAGATCCACGTTTCATCCATGACGAGACTTAAGTCAAGGCAGATCCACGTTTTATCCATGCAAGGGAGTGGGGTGCTTACAAATTTTGAAATAACATTTTAAAGTAGTAGAACTCCTAAAACCACGTTCGTGTTAAAGTGCATCCATTTTTACATAATGTAGGAAAATTTGGCACAGTTAGAAAAAGCACACAAGAAATGAAAATAAACTATATGCACTGTCAATTTTCCTGTCATTGTTAAAATGAAACTATTTTGCCTCGTGGTGTTTGGCAAAGTAGTCATTTGTTTGCTGGTGTGGGTGATTTGTTAATTTGTATTACTGAATGAATTAATGAATGAATGAATGAATGAATGAATGAATGAATGAGTAGTTTGAAAATGTAGTCTACGAAAGCCATGCATTTATTTATTCACACACATACCACACTTATACGAGGGGCGTTCAGAAAGTAATGCACCACATCGTTTTTCTCAGCTAATAATGAAGATAGAAGCATGACATTTTGCACACTTCAAATATGGCATGTGCCAATTGTGTGCACCAAATTGCACCGCAACCGGCCAAATTATACGGCTGCCCTAAACCGTTGAAATGGAGCGTGTTAGCAACTTGCGTTATAAGCAGCGAATTGTGATAGAATTTCTCGTTGCAGAGAAGGAAACTGTTGTGAACATTCACAAACGTCTATGTGATGTGTATGGAAGTTTTGCAGTCGACAGGAGTACAGTCAGTCGCGGGGTTCAGAGAATCAAAGAATCAGGAAGTGGAGATACGGAGCTGCTTGATCGGCCGCGCTGTGGACGTCCTGCCACAGCTTCCAACGCAGAAATGTTGAAATGCGCTGAGGGCAGTAATCTTACTGATATGCGAATCACTACTCAACAATTGGCCTTACAGCTGTCAGTCAGTATTGGTAGTGCAAATGCAGTTATAAAAACTCTCGGATTTTCTAAGGTTTGCACAAGATGGGTTCCTCGAAGTCTCACAAATGACCACCGATTGCAAAGGAAAGCAATTTCTTCTGAATTGTTGGAGCTTTTCAATGCTGATGGAGAGAACTTTTTGGCTAAGATCGTTACAGGTGACGAAATCTGGGCACATCATTTTGAACCTGAGACAAAACGACAGTCAATGGAGTGGCATCATCCGCAATCACCAAGAAGAACGAAATTCAAGACAATTCCTTCAGCTGGAAAGGTCATGATCACTGTCTTTTGGGACATTGAAGGTGTGATTCTTGTGGACGTTATGCCAAGAGGAGAGACAATCAATTCGCAAGCTTACATTAAGACATTGAAAAAAACTCAATCAACGTTTTCCCAGAGTTCGGCCGCACAAGAATCCAGCAAACCTGCTTCACCTTCACGACAATGCGCGCCCTCACACAAGTCTGGCAACACGGGAAGTAGTCACCAAATTGAGTTGGACTGTACATCCACCCAATAGTCCAGATTTGACACCCTTTGATTTTCATATATTTGGTCCACTTAAAGATGCACTCCGTGGGACAAGGTTTGAAGATGATGAAGGAGTGATTCATGCATCGAAGAAATTTCTGCATGATCAAGACAAAATCTGGTACGGGCTAGGAATACATGCACTTGTTTCGCGCTGGCATAAAGCCGTACAAATTGATGGGAATTATGCTGAATAATACCGATGTTTACATGACATATCCATGTATATTGTGTATAAATTTCATGCTTTTTTAATAAACAGCTCCTGAGAAAAATGATGTGGTGCATTACTTTCTGAACGCCCCTCGTATTACCAGACAAAGGGGTCCCACTTATTTCGCCAAACGAAATAATCTCCCCTTTTCCGTCTAAAACACCTTACATCAACTAGAAGACTACCATGAACTGACACTCGTGCGTTTTCACACCTCACGCTGACCGGGCCAACAGTAAGGGCCTTGTCAGCTGGGATTTCCAGACAAATGTCTCAAACTGCGCCGAGGAGATGTCGACTATCACGCCTCACCTAGCGCTCAGCCGATGCAACTCGTTGTGGCAGGTGAAAATGCAGACAAATTTGTCGCCTATAGGTCTGGCGAAAGCGAATATTCACGGTGTATTTCGTCTGGTGCAGGGAATGCTGTAGACCTATATCTGCTCCTATGTGTGGCCAGACGAATATATTCACAGTTTCGTCCACTGACACCTAATGCCATAGAATGCATTTAACGCTCTCTCTCTGACACGTTATGTCATAAATGCGTTTACTAGTATGAGAAAGAAAACCGTAAAATTGAGAATGGGGAGGAAAATATTTTTCGCAAACGAATGGATGCGAAAAATACAGGAAAAAGGTAAAGAGGGATAATAAAATAGAGGACACGGGTGAAAGAAAAAGAAGAGGATATAGGCAATTTATGATCAATAAACTCTCTGTGACAGGAATTAAAAATTATTGTAGGACTAAAGTAAAATAGCAAGCCTCTGTGTTCGATGAACACTATTGATTGCCTGGAGCGTTTATATTTTGTAATAGAAGAAAATTATATGCATTTAAGGAGATGTACATACTCCTATTAAATTGTGTTGAAGAAGACTATGTAAAATGTCAATGGCGTATCTGCCATATGGACCTGAGGTGTGGTCACAATATGATGTGAGTTCAAAAAAACTTAGGGGCTGGTGCACTTGTAATGCACACGAGGCTGAACCCCATCATGTCATGTAGAGAGTTGAGGGAAAAATATAACAGATATGAAAAGGCCAGGGTGTCATTTATGTTGCAGGGTTTTATTTCCTGTTACCAGCCGGTGACAGGAAAGCTGAAGTACGAGTGAAGACAGTAACGTCTCCAGTACAGCGTATTCTGTATAATAATTGTCAAGTGGAGCTCTGAGAGCTGATGTTCTTTACAGAGCCATATCAACGATTGAATCTTCACGAAGGAAATTTCAGGTTATGTGCCACAATCTGGGCAATCTGACTCTTTATCTGGAGAAAACTGTTTCCCTACCCATTAACAGAAACTCTCGGGGAAATGATGACATAAACAGTCTCTCCAATAACTAACTCACATTATTACTTATTACTTAACAGGCTGTGAAACACCTTACGGAACATTTTAATAATTAATAGTATTATTGTTGGACCAAGAGTCCTTATTTTCAGTTCACTTTTCAGTGTAACATACATTTTCTTCAGTTTTAAAAGACCTGTCTAAAAGAGATTGCAGGACAGGCACAATAAATTGTACCCAAAAAATTTTTTTTCCAAATTGAAAACTAAACAACAGAGTTATTAAGATTCTATTAGAGAGTTACACTGTGTTGTTTTGATGTACCATCCTTTCATTGCATCCCCTAGACACTAGCCACATCAAACACCATACATTAGAATTAATTTTACAGCACCGTGTGAGATCTTGAGAGGTAGCGTTAGGTCCCTTGAGAATTCATCTTCTTCAACCACTAGACTCAAGGTCTTACATAGCTTGACCTCACACGGTTAACACATCTAACTCTATCATTCTTATCTTTTACCATCATAACCTCTCCAGCAATTTACTTTGCTACAAACACACACCCATATTGAAATCTTGTAGAGCATACGCCCTTAACAAACTCACAGCAAGCCTGTCTGTCCCATGCCATCCGTTTAAAGCCTCGCCATGTTTCATTGATCCCTTTCATGTCTGTCCTCAATTTCTTTCTCCGTGTGTTTTTCGACTTCCTCTATTGTTCTTACCCTGGAGATTCCATAACACGGGCTACCTTGAAATGCTATCAGCTGGTTCCCTCAGGTGTGCGTCCTATCGAGAGCACACGTCTTTTGCTCACTTCTTGCTCCACTTGTATTGTTTCAAGTATATCTGTATACATTTTCCCTGTCCGGCTCGATAGTAGCATGTCCCCGTATTTTTCACTGAGCCTTTTTGGAAATAAGTACTATTAGTTGGTATATATCTTATACTTTTATTCCTGCGCGCCTTTTGTTGCTTATTTTTTAAATAAATTTTCAAAACTATCTAGCTTCCACTGAATATTTTTTCAAAATAAAATTTTGCCTCATTTTGACGAGGCGCGTCCCGTTCAACCTGATCGGTTATTTTAGGGAGCATTGTCCAGATACAAAAGACCTTTAGGTGTGAGTTAGTTAACGATTATCACTGAATATTGTTTTTAAAAATAAAATTTTGCCTCGTTTTGGCGAGGCGCGTACCGTTTAACCCAGTCGGTTATATTAGGGCGCATGTCCAAATATAAAAGACCCTTTGGTCTGAGATTAGGTCATATTACTGAATATCAATTTATCTTCAGTCGAAATGTAGCGTCACAAATAAATTAAACGAGAGAAGCCGTTGTTCCAAGAGAAATAACAACGTTATTGCTGGTGATCACAAATTTTGTGAGATTATTTTTCTTACACCCCTCCGTTCTACACATGTGAGCATTATGTGGTTATACTTGAATTGAGACATCACATAGTTCCCGGGGGTCTCTGAGCAGACAGAGTAGAACTTCTGCTTCCTCATGCAAGTCGTAAGAGACGAGTAATATGAAAATATACATAAGACTGTTAATGTTAATCAGAATCGACCTCATTGCACTCCGGGCAAACCCATAGGTGCTTAGTCTCCCTCAGCAAATGTCGAAGAGTATGAATGCTAAGTGTACCTGTAGCACGCTGGTTGAACATACGACGGATGCATCTTCTCTCACGTCCATTTTTGCTAGTTCCACGTTTGATGCCAAACTCCAACTGTCTCAGCCTTGTTGGTTTATCCGTTGCAGTGTCATTATCCAGCAGGCGATCATTAATTGCCCTTAGTATCTCTCCCTTATCCATGTCCAGTGTCCCCACTATGGGTGCTCTCGAGGCCAGTCTGTTTGATCTCTCATTGCCATGCACACCTGTATGACCAGGACAGTGGATCCACACCAGTTCTTGAAGACTTGCGGATTCTATTGATGTTTTCCACTCCTGCCGCAGCCATCCGTTCTGAACTTTCCAAAGCATGGCTTGAGAGTCTGACAATATAACTGCCCTGGTTGATGGAGTTTCAGAGCCACCTCAGTGCTGCAGTAACTGCCTCTACCTCCATTCTCTTGCTAGAGGTTGTTGCCATGTAGGCTCCACTCTGTTCAGCGACGACCCTGCCCTTTATTCTCGCAGAGAAGCCCCCCTCCTGATTTCTCACCACGCACTACAGACCCTTCAGTGTACACAATGACGTCATCATCCCCAGCATGATCACTTACCAGCTGATTAATCTCCAGCTCTCCTTTTTCCATTGCCTCAAGATCTGCACTCTCTGCCAAGGCTAATGATGACCTGCTGGTTGTTTATCCAGTTCTCTCCTTACTTACTCCACTCTTCACCATTGGATTCATTTTTAACCCTGGTCACCTGACCAATCTTAGCCTCTGCCTGTGCCTTCCATGACATCCCCCTCTTGATTCTTGCTCCTTTGATGTCAGCTACATTCTCATGTAGGGGATGTCTTTTGTCGGTGGTTACCCGCATATAGGCTTTTGCCTGGGCCATTGCAATTCTGGATCTAATCGACAGCAATCCGAGCATGTATTTCATTGTCACAATGGGGGAATCACGCGTACAGCCCAAAACTAGTCGCATCCCTTCGTTTTGAATGCATTCCAGTCGTTCACATTATGCCACTGACAGCGTGAGTATTCCTAGCCTATACTCGATTACTGAAATCAGGAGCTGACGATACAGGTGAAACAATAGTCTCTGTTCAAAGAGCGCCGCAGCCATTGTTTTAAGGCTGCCAGTCCTCGCTTGCACTTCTGTGTGATGAGTTCTGCACGATACTTGAACGATAGCCCACGATCAAACGTTACTCCAAGATACTTAATCCTGTCTTGCCTTTCAACGTTCTGTCCATTTAAAGTGATTTCTGGAAGGTCTGCTTTCACTATGGCATTCATAATACTGGCAACCTCATAATGTAAAACACATTGCTAAGGAAACAACAGACACAAGAGCACGTGGCATATATGCAGGCTTCCTGCCAGATCTGTGGAGTCGAAGTCGTGGAGTCGGTTTTTTTTAATGGAGTAGGAGTCTGTAAAAAATATCCCGACTCTGAATTTTACGAGACTTGAGTCAAGGCAGATCAACGTTTCATCCATGACGAGACTTAAGTCAAGGCAGATCAACGTTTGGTCCATGACGAGATTTAAGTCAAGGCAGATCAACGTTTGGTCCATGACGAGACTTAAGTCAAGGCAGATCAACGTTTCATCCTTGACGAGACTTAAGTCAAGGCAGATCAACGTTTCATCCTTGACGAGACTTAAGTCAAGGCACATCAACGTTTCATCCATGACGAGACTTAAGTAAAGGCAGATCAACGTTTCATCCTTGACGAGACTTAAGTCAAGGCAGATCAACGTTTCATCCATGACGAGACTTAAGTCAAGGCAGATCCACGTTTCATCCATGACGAGACTTAAGTCAAGGCAGATCCACGTTTCATCCATGACGAGACTTAAGTCAAGGCAGATCCACATTTTATCCAACAAAGGGAGTGGGGTGCTTACAAATTTTGAAATAACATTTTAAAGTAGTAGAACTCCTAAAACCACGTTCGTGTTAAAGTGCATCCATTTTTACATAATGTAGGAAAATTTGGCACAGTTAGAAAAAGCACACAAGAAATGAAATAAACTATATGCACTGTCAATTTTCCTGTCATTGTTAAAATGAAACTATTTTGCCTCGTGGTGTTTGGCAAAGTAGTCATTTGTTTGCTGGTGTGGGTGATTTGTTATTTTGTATTACTGAATGAATAAAGGAATTAATGAATGAATGAATGAATGAATGAATGAATGAATGAATGAGTAGTTTGAAAATGTAGTCTACGAAAGCCATGTATTTATTTATTCACACACATACCACACTTATACGAGGGGCGTTCAGAAAGTAATGCACCACATCGTTTTTCTCAGCTAATAATGAAGATAGAAGCATGACATTTTGCACACTTCAAATATGGCATGTGCCAATTGTAAGCACCAAATTGCACCGCAACCGGCCAAAATTATACGGCTGCCCTAAACCGTTGAAATGGAGTGTGTAAGCAACTTGCGTTATAAGCAGCGAATTGTGATAGAAATTCTCGTTGCAGAGAAGGAAACTGTTGTGAACATTCACAAGCGTCTATGTAATGTGTATGGAAGTTTTGCAGTCGACAGGAGTACAGTCAGTCGCTGGGTTCAGAGAATCAAAGAATCAGGAAGTGGAGATACGGAGCTCCTTGATCGGCCGCGCTGTGGACGTCCTGCAACAGCCACCAACGCAGAAACGTTGAAATGCGCTGAGGGCATTATTCTTACTGATAGGCGAATCACTACTCAACAGTTGGCCTTACAGCTGTCAGTCAGCATTGGTAGTGCAAATGCAGTTATAAAAACTCTCGGATTTTCTAAGGTTTGCGCAAGATGGGTTCCTCGAAGTCTCACAAATGACCACCGATTGCAAAGGAAAACAATTTCTTCTGAATTGTTGGAGCGTTTCAATGCTGATGGAGAGAACTTTTTGGCTAAGATCGTTACAGGTGACGAAATCTGGGCACATCATTTTGAACCTGAGACAAAACGACAGTCAATGGAGTGGCATCATCCGCAATCACCGAGAAGAAAGAAATTCAAGACAATTCCTTCAGCTGGAAAGGTCATGATCACTGTCTTTTGGGACATTGAAGGTGTGATTCTTGTGGACGTTATGCCAAGAGGAGAGACAATCAATTCGCAAGCTTACATTAAGACATTGAAAAAACTCAATCAACGCTTTCGCAGAGTTCGGCCGCACAAGAATCCAACAGACCTGCTTCTCCTTCACGACAATGCGCGACCTCACACAAGTCTGGCAACACGGGAAGCAATCACCAAATTGGGTTGGACTGTACTACCCCATCCACCCTATAGTCCCGATTTGGCACCCTCTGATTTTCATCTATTTGGTCCACTTAAAGATGCACTCCGTGGGACAAGGTTTGAAGATGATGAAGGAGTGATTCATGCAACGAAGAAATGGCTACATGTTCAAGACAAAATCTGGTACGGGCTAGGAATACATGCACTTGTTTCGCGCTGGCATAAAGCCGTACATGTTGATGGGGATTATGTTGAATAATACCGATGTTTACATGACATATCCATGTATATTGTATATAAATTTCATGCTTTTTGAATAAACAGCTCCTGAGAAAAACGATGTGGTGCATTACTTTCTGAACGCCCCTCGTACATATAGCTCCATATAAGTGCATAATATTATGTCATATCACTATTTTAAAAAACTGTAGTCGGGGTCGGACTTCTAATATTTCCGAAGTCGGAGTCGAAAATATTTTGACCAACTCCACAACCCTGCTTCCTGCAGAGGGAACAGTTTTAATGGTGACTCCATGGTCCATGGGGAACGAAAAAAACATTAATTAATTTGAAATTCCATATCCGTCATTAAAGATACAGAGAGAAAGTAGTTTGACTACCTCATAAGAATGGAACCTTATCAGTCATCACTACGCTCCCACAACAGTGGAGGATCTATGTTTGACTATGCTCCTGTTTGTATTACTTCTGACTGTCTAGTCTAGTCTAGTCTAATCTAGTATAGTATAGCATAGTATAGTATAGTAGGGTATAGTATAGTATAGTATAGTATAGTATAGTATAGTATAGTATAGTATAGTTTAGTATGGTATGGTATGGTATGGTATGGTATGGTATGGTATGGTATGGTATGGTATGGTATGGTATGGTATGGTATGGTATGGTATGGTATGGTATGGTATAGTGAAAGTATAGTGATAGTACAGTGATAGTGTAGTGTAGTGTAGTGTAGCGTAGAGTAGCGTAGTGTGGTGTAGTGTAGTGTAGTGTAGTGTAGTGTAGTGTAGTGTAGTGTAGTGTAGTGTAATATAGTATAGACTAGTTTTATTGTCGTGATAAAATAAGACAGAGTGAGAAAGGTCTACAGAAAATAACTTATAGTTTAATTACAGCTAGTAACAGTTAAAAATTCGATGTGAACAACAAAAATGAACATATAATGTCATACTGAAAAAAAGAAACAAATACAAAACAAAGTCAACGGACAATCGTTATGCATATTCGTGTATTTAACTACATGTAACATAAATAACATCAGTTCAAAGGTTAAGGCATACACAATGAGAATGTTCCTTGAAAAATAACAAATAAACACATTTATCTATGGAGGTCAGAGAGCTAACCGCTGCTACACATTGCTACACACATACGCAGTGAATCATCAATTTTCACTAAATAAACATGAAGATTCAATTCAAGTGTCAAGTCCGTCCTATTGTGTGGCTCTGAAAAATGGAGGTCACATAGATGTGGATTCACAGAAGACTGTTAAGAGTCCCACGACCAGTGAGAACAAATCAACGTATAGCTATTGTTAAAGATGCTAGATTGGGGTCGGAGTGGCTAAGAGGTATGGCATCCGCCTCTAGTTCTAAAGGTACTGGGTTCGGTTCCCAGTACAGGGAATAAATTTGATGGAAATTTTTTTCAGACCCAGTCGGTCCTAATTATGTCATCCTCCCCTTGATCTCCTGTGTAGTGAGATCGGATGTACAGCCTTCTCGGATAAGGGCGAAAAATAGGAAGTCCCGTGTGCAATGTACGCACGTTAAAAATCCCTCGGCAGGTGGAAATCGTAAAGAGTAGACGATATGATTGCTGCCCTGGCAAACTTTACAAAATTAGAATAAACCTACCCCCTCCCCCACAAAAATATTTATAGCAAGTGTGATCCTGACTGCAGACACTGGGATCTTCCTCGGTGCTACAGAGTTCATGCACTGTGCTGAGATCCTCCTTGTGTGATCTAAGCGAGGAGATCGGAGCACTGATATAGTTTTGTGCAATGAAGATGGTCCGTAAAGCCAAACCCACGCTAAGGATGCTAGCACGCGCAAGAAAGTCGTTATAATGTCAGGCTTTTAAAATTAGCAGTTCGCTTTTTGTGGAGAATTCTTAAGAAAAGAAAAGTTGGAACATGTGACATATGACAAAACTGATGGGAAAAAAGTGAATCTCGACGACTAAAGCGTCAGATATAAGATAGCTTTTGTATTCAACACCCTTTGACGACCAACAACAGAGCACAGAATGTCACAGTCCAGTATATATATATATATATATATATATATATATATATATATATATATATATATATATATATATATATATATATATATATATATATATATATATATATATATATATATATATATATATATATATATGTCACAGACTGAGCCATCGTGTTTCCACAACAAAGAATACATAAAGCAACATAGATATCACCATAAAGCAAGAAGTTTAGATCATTACATAACGTAATAGTTTGTATTTGTGCAGATGTGGCATCAGACCCCCATCTTCTGTTAGCCAAAATAAAGTTGAAACTCAAAATATATGTATCTTTGTCTCTTAAATCGAAGCCCATGCTTGTCAGTCAAATCTACGCTGAACCAGTGGAACGAAAAGCCGTGAAGCCTGCGTCGTACAATAAAAGATTAAGTTTGTCTCCTTTATAATTTTCATTTACACTCTTCCTTCTGAGCCAATCAGTGTTACAACCGATAGAGTGTTGAAATAATCTCACCTTAAGAACTCTCCTGTTTAGGGTAAAAACACCAGTTTCATTCTGTCACGCACTTCAGGTCATCTACATAAAATCAATCCCGTGGACTATGTCAGCAAAATCCCTCACATTCTAGATTGTTCTTAAGTGTGATCTATTGGTGACTAAATCATGTTATTGTATAGATAAGTCGGTCACGTGTATTTTGTCTAAGGAATATTCCTGTATAGCTCTGTCATTTCCACGTATGGTATTTTATACTGTGTTTTAATACATCTATCACAGCGTGTCTGATTGGTTGATGCATCAGATCATACACAATGGGGTCCAGGCAGGATAAGGTGTATATTAAAATATTCGCAATCTGTAGGAGAAAATAGAATGCATGATTACATCATAAATCACGTGAGCTGTGAAGAATTTTATGGAATTTAAAAAAAAAAATAGAAAATGTACTTTACCATATTTCTTTTCTCGTACTAAGGTCATTACTCATTTTTTCATCTTTACTTTATAATTTAGCTACGATTATCATCCTTGCGCTAATGTCTAACCTACTGTAAATGGGTACCAGGCTCTGCTCTTGGGTTAGAGAAGGCAAATTCAGCGAGGAAAAAAACTGGTTGCTCCAAATCATAATGCAAATATAGTGTAATGTCTCTAATACTTCACAACACATGGTCACTATCTGCTATGAGACGACCTTTAGCTTTTACAGTTATCATAAGAATATTCAAAGTTACATGTCCATAACGAAGTATTACTAGACTTCTTCACTAAAATATGGCTTCGGACGAAAAAAACAAAACACGAGGATCAAGAGAAAAACATCTTTTGCAGTGGTAGTTGTGTAAAATAAAAGCAGAATATAATGATTACCCGGATGTCCGAGCTGTCGATAAAACTACTGAATCTTCCTGAATTGAACAATCACTTTAATAGCAATAGAGAAGGGAAAAGAAAGAAGATATGAAGACAGTGCATTCTTAACATTACCTCTACTTTGTAGTTTATCATAGTAATTATCAGTTATAATGTATGAGATGCTCTCACGGGCTGACCTTCAAACTCGTGAATACACTGCTTAGACAGCGCAGACTACGCTGGCTTGGCCATGTCCGTCGAATCGAAGACCCAAAAGATATTTTCTACGGACAACTAGCAGTTGGCAAAACAACAGTCGGGCGACCGCAGCTGAGGTTCACAGATGTGTGCAGGAGAGACATGAAGGCCCTGGACATAAATCCAGCAACCTAAGAGGATGAAGCAGCCGCTCGCACCAAGTGGCGATGCTCCTTACTAAGGTGACACCTTAGATTGGGCGAAAAGAAGCCCTAATAACAAGCAGAAGAAAAAAGAACGCGCCGAAAGAAACACCAGATAAAAAACAATTGAGGGACATCACCTCAGGGGCGCATTCCTAAAGTCAGTTATGACTGAAGAGGGCTACTGTACTGAACTACACTATACTTCACTATATTACTCTACACTATACTACACTATACTACTTTACACTACACTACACTACATTACACTACACTTCACTAAACCACACTACACTATACTTCACTACATTACACTATACCACACTACACTATACTTCACAACAGTGCACTACACTATACCACACTACGCTACATTACACTATACCACACTACAGTACACCATACTTCACTACACTACACTATACCCCACCATACTACACTACACCATACTTCACTACACTACACTATACCACACCATACTACACTACACTATACCACACTACACTATATTACACTACATTACACCACACTACACTACACTATACTTCACTATATTACTCTACACTATACTACACTACAAGAAGCAATAAATAATTTGTGTCATCTCTCGGTTAAAATTGGTCTCCAAATAAATGCCTCTAAAACTAAAGCTATGAACTTTTCTAACGAGACCTTTGATATCATCTTGAACGGGGAAAAACTACAGAAAGTTGAAAGTTTCAATTATTTAGGCAGTAAATGACTCAGGATGGTGACACAACAAGAGAAATCCATACTAGAATTGCTTTGGCAGCTAGCGCCTTCAATAGATTATCTAACATTTGGAAATTACGATCATTGAATATACATACCAAGCTTCGTCTGTTTAATTCAAATGTTATCTCAGTGTTAACATACGGCTGTGAGAGTTGGAAAATAATAAAATCATTGGAGAACAAGCTGAATACATTCGAGAACAAATGTCTTAGAAAACTCATGAACATCAGTTGGAAAGAATTCAAGACTAATCGACAAATAAGAGAAGACTCTAGGGAGAAATATGTCTCCGACTATATAAGGAAAAGACGATGGTCATATATCGGTCATGTCCTACGAATGCAAAACAACAGAATACCACTACAGGCGCTCACTTGGGTTCCTGAGGGTAAGCGGAAAAAAGGAAGACCAAAAGAAACACTCAGAAGAACAATAATAAGAGAAGGAAGAACTAAATATGTGCAAGAGCTAAGAGGAGTGGCGTCACAACGAACAACCTGGAGAGCACTGGTTTCTGCCTTATGCGCCGTGTTTGGCGCTTAAAGAATTTATTATTATTATTATTATTATACTACACTATACTACGCTATACTATACAATACTATACTATACTATACTATATTATACTGTCCTGTACTATACTTTATCATATTATACTGTACTATTATTATACTATTCTACACTACAGCCCACTAAACTATACTATACATTGCTGTACTATACTATTATTATACTACACCACACTATACTATACTATATTATACTATACTATACTAAACTATACTATATTATCAATCAATACCCTTTAGCTCCCCGAGGAGCACAGGCCTTCAACAAACACATGCCAAGTCCTCCTGTGCTGTGCAATCCGCTCAAGTACTTTCCATGTTTTCTTCATCATTTTCACCTCCTTATCCTCTTCTCCGTGTGTTTTTTTGTCTACCTCTGCCTCTCTTTCCTTGTGGATCCCAGAACAAGGACTGCCTTGTAATGCTATCAACAGGTTTCCTTAATGTGTGTCCTATCCATCGCCAGCGTCTTCTTCTCAACTCTTGTTCCACTGGCACTTGTCTGGTTCTTGTCATCAATTCCACATTTGTGACTTTGTCATACCATTTCAGTCTTTCTATTCTACGCAAGCACCCGTTTATAAAAGTCTGTAGCTTTTTGGTTGTTGTTTTTGTTGTTCTCCATGTCTCAGAGCCATACAATAGGACTGACTTCATATTTGAGTTGAAGATTCTTATTTTCGTGTTGGATCCGATTTCTCTTGTTCTCCATATATTTCCCAATGCAATGAAATCTCCTCTTGCTTTTTGTATCCTTATTTTGATATCACTGTCTGTCCCTCCAACTTTGTCTATATTACTTTCAAGATATGTGTACGATTCTACATCCTCCAGTGGTGTTTCTTCTAGTTCAACCTTGGTATCATTTCTTGCAGTTATTCTCATAATCTTTGTCTTTTCCCTGTGTATTTTCAGGCCCACTTGTTGTGACCTCTCATCGAGAATTTTCATTTTCTCTTGCATCTGATTATGGTTATGGGACAGAAGAGCCAAATCATCTGCAACATTCAGATCATCAAGCTGTTTAGTCAGATTCCATTTGATTCCATTTCTGTTGGGTGATGTCGATGTTTTCATAACCCAATCTATTGCTAGTAAGAAAAGAAATGGAGACTATACTATTGTTTACTATTATTATACTACACTATTCTACACTAGACTATTCTATACTATACTATTATTATACTACACTACACTACCGTACACTATACTATACTATTCTATAATTATACTATACTACACTACAGTACACTAGACTATACGTACTATAATATTCTATTATTATACTATGGTACACTATACAGTGCTATTATAATACTACACTACACTACTGTGACGAAATCAGTCGTGCAATTTTTATAACCCTCATTCACTCCGGCAGTATCTCTACATTCTTCATTTTTCTCACTCATCGTCCTATTATTTGGCATATGTATTGCCCTTACATTCATTTTTTCTGTGACCACTCCCAGGCGTATTGACGTTCCGCCAGGTGAACTGTGGTATTATCGTAACAATACCCGGTCATTATCACCGGTCAGCGGTAATACGTTTGTCTCTTTGAGTCGCCGGCCACCTTTGATAGGAGGCGATCCTCGTTTGACACAATATGGTCTCGTGCGAGGATGAATAGAAAGCCAATATTGTCCGTCTGAGAAATCAGTCTGGGGGATTCACGCACACACATGTGATAATTAGATTATCGCATCCACTGGCCCCTGTCTGTATCATTATTACAGACAAATCTGTCTGTGTAGACAATCTTGACGGAAGGCGTTTAGATAGGTAATCAGTGCACAGATTTATTTGTTTGCAAAAGATGCCACCTGAAATATTACGACATATTGAAAGAGGTCACGTGATGGAATTTTAAAATGTAGTATTTTAAAACACGCGGTGGAGATTATTAATTTGGTTTGATTAGAGACCCAGAATACACTTTGGTTCTCATTGGCAAGTTTGCCGGGAAGTACAATCTGGGATTTGAACTGAGAATGAGAGATATAATCTAGCGACACCAGAGACACAAATAAAAGACTGCATCGCATCGTCAAATGAGCAAACTCACAGAAGCCAGTGAGACTTCAGACTTAGAATTCCATAATTATAAGTGACAGATCGAGTATTTGGGTAACTTTTGGAACTTACAAGTAAAACCGCATATTTAAATACAAGACTGGAATCTTAAGGGACCAGGACTTTAAATATCAAGACTGGAAACCTAGGAATTGGATCACAGGTCTAAAGAGAATATTTCCAGACCAAGTGATTTGCAGAACACCCGTCATAAGAGGAATCAAAATATTTCCAGACATAGTGATTCGCAGAACACCCGTCATAAGAGGAATTTATCAGGCCAAGTGATTCGAGAGCATATAATCTAAATTGCTCGTGTCCATTCTAACCTGCGAGGAGATTGTAGATTCCCAAATTCTTGGGGTAAGTGTAACATTTATTTTACAAATGTGAATTTGACATGTTTCTTGCTTAAGTGGTTATATATGAGGCTGGCAACTTCAACACATGAAAAAAAGTGTATTCATGAACCACTACAGCAATCGCTGATGATTGTTTCTGGCAAGTCAGGCGGAAAACCGACGGCGGAGGTGACCCCAGACTCCGACTGGAGCAGAAATGAGTGATGATTACGTCACAGGTGCCTGAAGTGTATAGTATCATTGTGTGAGATATATATATAACTTATTAATGTTAGTTCAGTCACAAATCATTGTTTGCGCTGTTCAAGCACATATTTTCCCAGCTAATTCCCAGAAGAATATTGGTGATTTCTATTCACCCTTCCTGAGTTACGCTGTGTATACTCAAGAATTTAAATACTCTGAGAGATTAACAAGGGTGGATGCACAGCGAGACGACGCGCCTGTGAATTTGCAGGCCACAAATGTACTTAGCAGAGGCATTTGTCTTTCTATTTTGTCTAAAAATTCGTGGTTACAAGCTATCAGACGGTTTAAAGTACTAACGTTACTACGGTGCTAGTGAAGAGCATCAACACTGACCGCCTACATTGGATGAGTTATGTGGAGAAGTGCACTCATCACCAAAAGGAAGTGACGGAAACCATGGCGACAGGACTCACCTAGAGTTAAGTTCTTGTAAAAAAGGGCACCAGCAAAACGGACTTTTATCACTCCACTATTAAGTCTCTATGAAGACGCTTACATCTGAAATTTCACCAATCTTTCCATATTTATTTTAACCTGTTAAAAATTTTTTAACTATTAAATTTGTTACATGTTATTTTAAAACTAAACTAAACAAACATAGTTGATTGAGCTATTATATGTATGAAAGCAAACGTATGAGCGACACTATGTAATATATATATATATATATATATATATATATATATATATATATATATATATATATATATATATATATATATATATATATATATATATATATATATATATATATATATATATATATATATCATCATCATCATCATGTAGCATGCCCTTTGCAGAACGTCGCTTTCATCACAGCCCACCTGAAAGACTATCGATCTCTAGCCAGCCCTTCTGCCTCCTCCATTGTCATGTTCAAGGTGCCTTCAATGTCCTGTGTCCACCGTCGTCTTGGTCGGCTCCTGCCTCGCCTTCCAGGTACCATACCCTCCATTACTGCTCTCTCTAAGCCACTATGACGTTTCTTCTTCTTCTTTGATCCATAACCGCCAACCGTCAAAGCAGTCAGCGGCCATCACGCCTGGTGGCGTCTTGTAGGGCAGCAACAAATTGATTCCACTTTGCTCGGTCGGCGGCCATCCTTCATACAGTGCCCCAACTGTGGTTCATTCTTTGCATCTCAGCTTCCACAGTTCTCCGCCAAGTTGTTTTTGGTCGGCCTCTCTTTCGCTTTCCCTCGGGGGTCCATAGCATAACTGTTCTTGCGATGGTATCAGGGTCCTTTCTGAGGACATGGCCAACCCAACTCCAGCGTCTGCCAGCTATGATGGTGTGCATGTCCTCCTGGTTACTCCGAATAAGTAGTTCTTGGTTGCTGATGGTGTTTGGCCAAAAGATTCGGAGAATTTTCCTTAGGCAGATTGTGTGGAAGGAGGACAGTTTCGACATTTCCTTCTCTGTTACTCTCCAACATTCCGCATCATAGAGAAGCACAGAAAGTACACAGCTCTCATACAGTCTTAATTTGGTGTTTGTGCTGTACTGGGAAGACTTCCAAATGTTGTTGAGAACAGCAAAGGCTGTTCTCGCTTTATTCATTCTGTTGTTAATGTCCTTGCTTGTTCCGCCGTCAGGTGTTACTATGCTTCCTAGGTAAGTAAATGTGTCTGTCTGTTCTAACTTCTGGTTCCTTACTGTTATTGGCTCAGGATTGCCCACATTTAGTGTCATGACCTCTGTCTTCTTCAAATTGATGTTCAGGCCAACCTGCTAGCCATACTTATTCAGTCTATCGGTTTTGTCTTGAATGTGTTGGTGTGAATGCGCGAGTAGTGCAATGTCATCTGCATATTCCAAATCTTCCAGTGTAGAAAACGTTGTCCATCTAATTCCTCTTGGACTTCCCTCTGTTGTCTGGCGCATCACCCAATCTATGACTGTCAAAAATAATGTTGTTGATAAGGGGCATCCCTGTCGTACTCCTGTTTTCACTTCGAAAGTTACATTACTCGATCCAACACTGCACGTAAAGTTAGAATAGAGGCTTTTTATAATGGAAACAATGCGGCTTGGAATTCCATAAGCCCTCAGAATTTTCCATAGGCTGTCCCTGTGTATGCTGTCGAAAGCCTTTTCAAAATCAACAAAGTTAATGTACAGCTGTCTCTGCCATTCTGAGCACTGCTCTATAATGTTCCTGAGGGCAAATATATGATCTGCACATCTTCTGTTCTTTCTGAAGCCCGCTTGTTATTTCCTCAGTTTATGGTCAACTGCTTTTGAAATTCTCTGGATGATTATCCTGCCTAGTATTTTGCTGGGAACTGAGAGGAGGGTTATTCCTCTCCAGTTGTTGCAGTCTGCAATGTCGCCCTTCTTGGGCAATTTGACAATTATTCCTTTACTTCACTCTGTTGGTGTTGTCTCAGTTTCCCAGACTTGTGCAAATAGTGGTTCTAATAGTTCTGCTGCTAGTTCAGGGTCTGTCTTAAATAGCTCAGCATTCAGATTGTCGTGACCAGGCGCTTTTCCATTTCTTTAGCCCTTTGATAGCTGTGATAATTTCTTCTTTTCGTGGAATGTCTGTATTTACGTCTAAGTCACTTTCAGCCTCAGGAACATTCAGCTGAGTCTCTGGTGGTTCCTTATTCAGTGTTTCTCTGAAGTGCTCTGCCCATCTTGTTTCCTGCCCCTGTGCTGTGGTGATGAGATTTCCTTGCTTGTCTCTTACTAACGTTATGTTTATGACGTTTAATGTGGTCAAAATATTTCAGTTTCCGGGACATGATATTGTTTATGAGCCAGTTTTCCTCGATGCTCAGGTCGTGTTGGATGTCTATATTTTTCTTCTTCTTGGTCCAAGATATTCTGAGAATTTTTCTGTAACACTTTGCTTCGAAAAATTCGATTCTTAAATGTTTGAGTAATGCTCCATGATTCACATCCATTTGTTGCTACCGGAAAGATGCACGTTCTCAGGAGTTTTAGTTTTATTAATTTGCTGGCGTTGTGCCATAGGCTCTTCATTTTATTTAACCTCTGCATTGCTATGGCCAGTCTCCTTCTGACCTCTTTTGAGCAGTCTCCATTGTTGTTAATTATGGAGCCAAGATATTAAAAATTTGTGACATTTTCAATTTTCTCATCACTGATGGTAATTTTTGGTTGGCATCTTGTTTTATCTGTGGACATTATCTTTGTTTTTTTTTTGTGTGTGTGCGTTCAGAAAAAGGTTCTGATCCTCACTGTGTCTTTTTACAGACAAGATTAACTGTTCTAGTCCCTTGGCACTGTTTGAAAGAATAACTGTGTCATCTGCGTGCCTGAGTTCTGGGATCGCATTTCCACCAATTGTGAACGAATCGCAATGTTCACATTCTTGGTCACTCCGAACATTTCTCATTATATTTTCTGCATAGATGTTAAACAAGTATGGAGAGAGGATGTAACCCTGTCTTACTCCCCTTTTCACCTCAAACCATCCTGATGTTTCTCCCGCTACTCTGACAGCTGCTTGTTGTTCATGGTATAGTGTTTCAATTAGATGGATCAACATATATCGAGCCGCGGTAGCATTGTGGTTAGTGCACTGGCTTCCTAGCTCAGTGGTCTATGGTTCGATCCCCAGATGAGGTGGCATTTTTTTAAGCCGCAAACGGCTCCTGGGTCGACCCAGCCCCAACTGGGTACCAGAGCAACTCTGGGAAGGTTAAGGCGGCCGGCGTGATGCTGACCATATCACTCCCAGTGTGCCGAAAATATGGGCCTAACACCATTTTCCCAGTATGCCACAATGGGCGTGTAACGGGATCCTTTACCTTTATATATATATATATATATATATATATATATATATATATATATATATATATATATATATATATATATATATATATATGGGAGCCGCGCTGGTGTAATGGCTTCGGCGTTGTACTGGCGACCAGGTGTTCATGGTTCAAATCCGGGCGTCAGCGTTTGAAGAAATGTTTACGGCCGGAAATTTGACTGAATAGCCTGAACGGCTCCTGTGATAAACCCTCTGTGGATGGGAAGGAGCGAAGCTCCTGACCGGGTTGGAAGGAAAGTCCTCAGGTTCCCCAGCCTCGCAATGACAGGTCATTGGGCCGAAGGGCTGAAAGCCCAAGTGCTGCTGGTTAAGAAAAAAAAAAAAAAAAAAATATATATATATATATATATATATATATATATATATATATATATATATATATATATATATATATATATATATATATAAACATAATCTAGAGCTATATTTACTTCTATAGAGCTAATTCTTATAAAAAGGTAATTTCGATGGAATTACACCAGCTGGGGGCTTGTACGGGCTAAAAACATTGCTTAAATCTTCATAAAAGACGACGAATCGATATAACTTAACAATTGCTCAGCCAATGCCGCATTGTTCTTGACTTCGAAAATATCTTATGAAAACACTCTTATTACAGAAGCATCATTACCCTTGTATCTACAATTCTGCCAAGAGTAATCCTGTGAGAAGATAGACACCTTTGACGACCCATTTTAGATACTCTTGAGTTTTGGCCACTAGTGGACCACTACTGCAAATCATGGGAGGCAATCCGTGACAACTATACTATACTATACTATATTATACTGTACTATACTATAATGTACTATACTAAACTATGCTATGCTATGTTATGCTGTGCTATCTTTTATTTCCTTCTTTTATTTTATTCACAGCAGTAAAACTAAGAGTCATGGGGACAATCAAGAGCATTCTTCATCACATCCACTTATCTGTGCTTCTCATTTTTTGTACAAGTAAATTATCCCCATAAGAAAAATGATTCTTCAGTGGTTAGAACCAATCCTGACACATGGAAGTAAGCCATAGACTATTAGTAAACAAGAAGAGAAAGCACTTACAGCAGGGGTTGGATACCGGTCGATCCTAGGAGACGATTTGGTAGATTATTGTTTGACGGATGAAAAAAAAAAAGAATTTTTAAGCTAGGAAAATTTCGGCCCAACCCTCTTTCGCATGCATTTAAAACAGCGGGTACCTCCAGGATTGAATGTATTTTTGCCGCGTTCTCATTGAGAACCCGGGAGCTAGCTTGACAAAAGTAACGTTATTTTTGAACTGCATGCACCATCCGCTCTTTTTAAAATTAAGTTAACATTCCATAAATTATATACTACTGGACAAAAGTTAAGGGTCACCATTCAGTTTAGACAAGGTTTATATAATTGATTGGCAAACTGTAAAGACAAGTAAAAATGTCATTAAAACTGAGCTCAGAGAAATATGTATACATGTCAGTGTGCACTAGGTTAATTTTTTTTTAAATGTCCAAAAACTGGGTCACTTTAACCCGCACGTGAAAATTGCCATTGTTGCTGCAAAAACTCGTGCTTTTTGCAACACGCCCCACTAGTTCAAAAGGTGAAAAAGTGAGTTGAATTTGAATGCATGTGGAAAATGATCATCGGTAAAGAGTGTTCACCGTTGGTATGCAATAAATCAGTATGACAAGTGGTCGAAATGATCACTGCATTAGCCATGCCACCAAGGAGAAGTCTCAGCACTGTAGACCGTGGTCGAGCCATGGCATGGATTCAGGATGGTCAATCTGTTCGTCATGTTGCAAAACGTTTAGCAGTGTCCCACTCTACCATTCAGAGACTTCTTGAGAGATTTCAAGCTACCGGACATTTGGAAAATCGACCCTGCTCACGAAGAATTATATAAACCTTGTCTAAACTGAATGGCGACCCTTAACTTTTGTCCAGTAGTATAATTTCGTTTGATTTTATCAAGGTAGTTCATTAGAGAGCTTATTGTTTCTAAAGTAGATCCTCACTATTCCTAGGTTGCCGACTGCTGCACTAGAGGGCACGTAGATGTGATATTACAGAAGAAAGGTTAACATTCATAACGATTGTGCCTATTAGATGGTTAGCTCAACTGGGCTCTTTGTTTGTTTATTTTATACGGATCACTGATAAAGACGGGTGAGTAAAGTTAAGCCGATATGCTTGCCTGGCTCACGTGATACTAGAGGTGGTGCAGAAGTGCGGGGCCAGAGATGATTATGTGTCATGGCGAGTGGACGTATGTGTTTGAGCTCTTTATTGTTGAAGTGTCTATAATGGAGTTATGTTATAACTAATACATCAAGATCTTCGGTGAGATGTATCTAGTTATCTGTATTGACAAGAAGTATATTGCTCAGTGACGAGTGTTTAAAGATATAAATTATATTGAGAACTAAAGGACAGCGTTCCTGACATGAACTGACTGCCTACGGTATATCGTTTACTGCATCTTATCTGCCATGATATGTTGGCATGAACTTGATTGTATGTGGAGCTGCGTGCAGTCCTAAATAAATTTTATATCGTCCATTTCGTCCATTGTGGCTCAATTCATTCAAATTTATATTGGCAAGTCGTCTACTTGTTTACTACCGTAGAAGTGATCTTGGCCACAGTAACCATCCGGTTACCAATTATTAACATTAATAATATAAAAAAACATGTAACAGTTTCTAACGTAGATTCCCCACTATTCCTAGGTTACCGACTGCTGCACTAGAGGGCACATAGATGTGATATTACAGAAGAATGTTTACAAAAATAGCCCGAACCGTTACAAAGAGTAAAGAGGATCACCTGACGAGGTCAATGCGCAAAAGAAGTTTGTTCCTCATGTTAAGAGGAATTTTGTTCCTCATGTTAAAAGGAAATTTGTTCCTCATGTTAAAAGGAAGTTTGTTCCTCATGTTAAAAGGAAGTTTGTTCTTCATGTTAAAAGGAAGTTTGTTCCTCATGTTAATAGGAAGTTTGTTCCTCATGTTAAAAGGAAGTAGTCCACTGTCTTTGGTCAAGTTACGAGAAGAAAAAAGCTGGAATATATCGTGACAACAGGGAAGATTGAAGGAAGATAAGATAGAATATATCGTGACAAGAGGGAAGATTGTAGGAAGATAAGATAGAATATATCGTGACAACAGGGAAGATTGAAGGAAGATAAGATAGAATATATCGTGACAACAGGAAAGACTGAAGGAAGATAAGATAGAATATATCGTGACAACAGGAAAGATTGAAGGAAGATAAGATAGAATATATCGTGACAACAGGGAAGATTGAAGGAAGATAAGATAGAATATATCGTGACAACAGGGAAGATTGAAGGAAATAGAGATAGTGGACGTCAAAGAGGGACGATACTGGAGAGTTTGACATCGTGGCATAGTTAGAAGTCAACAACATAATGGATAAATATTACTCGAGACGGAAAGTTGTGCAGAGACATGATCTCCTACCGCCACCGAGCATAACACATGAAGAAGACAAGAAGAAGAAGAAGAAGAAAAAAGAAAGACAGACAGAAAGAAAGAAAGAAAGAAGAAGACAGAACGAAGATATACCAGCACAAGTAAAGAAGAACAAATGGCGTTTGAGATTATTTATAACTTTCCCTGAAATACTGACCTTATGATGAAAGAGATATTCATCCCTATTAAAAATTGCATGACTTATTGTTAAAATGATGAAAGGCATCCAGCAACCAACAATGGTTCCCAAGATGACAAAAAGTATACACCCTGCTTTCATCTCCGTGCACGTTAGCAGTTTGTTGATGGCACCGTACAGAGCTTGAGAACCTACTTTAAACCCCTGCGCTTCAACTCTCTTAGACAAGCGGCGGATTTCTTCTTCAACAAATATATCCTCCGCATTTAAACTCTCATCACTATTCGCTAGCATAGCCAACGGTGACAATATGATGGAAGATGGAGAATCGGGAAGCTTATCGGTTTCCGAACTTAGAGACTTGCGGTGAGTTAAATCCTGCAAATCATAACGAGTATCGTCTTTCTGAGCAGTGTTGTACTTGAATAATGAACTGATATATGACGTAACATTAGAAGTCATTGTGGCTCTTCTCACGTGGTCGTCTGCCTGGACAGATGGTGAATCGCTGTCAAATGACTCGTCGTCAGTGTATTTTATTGCGAAGATAGTTGACGCCATTAAAAGCGATGCCCTTGTGAAGAGCTCAAGTTGGTGTATATCGATATTGTAACAGTCTTTCACGGATTGCTGCCGTAACTGGTTACTGTAGCTAGTTTCCTGTGAAGTAAAGTAAATGTCAATTCAAACCTATCGTGTGGCTCTGACACATGGAGAATAATAAAAACAACAAACAAAATGCCACAGTCTTATATAAATGGATGTTTTGCATGGAACACAAGGACTGACATGGTATGACAAGATCACTAATGTGGCACTGATGACGAGTTAGACAAGTGCCATTGGAACAAGATGAGATGACGCTGAACAGGACACATTGAAGATACCTGCTGATAGCATTATCAGGTAATCCTTGATCTGGAATCTTCAGAGTACGAGAGGTAGAGGAAAACAAAAGAACACACGGAGAAGAGAACTGGAGACAGACACGAAGCGGATGTAGAAAACGTAGAAAGACCGTGAGCTAATGGCACGGCACAAGAAGACTTCTTCTTCTTCTTCGATCCTTAACCACCGACCGTCAAAGCAGTCAGTGGCCATCACGCCTAGTGGCGTCTTGTAGGGCAACAACAAATTGATTCCACCTTGCACGGTCGGTGGCCATCCTTCGTACAGTGCCCCAACTCCGGTTCACTCCCCGCATCTCAGCCTCCACAGTCCTCCGCCAAGTTGTCCCCGGTCGGCCTCTCTTTCGCCCCCCCCCCCCCCTTCCCCCAGGGGTCCAAAGCATAGCTGTTCTTGTGATGTCAAGAAGACTTAGCATATGTTTATTCAAGGCCTGTGATCCTTGGGGAGTGAAAGGTGAAGAAGAAAAAACAAGAAATTGTCTCGTTATTTATCAGTATGAAACAGCAATGCAAATTTCAATCATTTCGATTTCGGAAACAGAATGGAATCAAAACGATAAGAACTGATGTCTGTCGGAACTTGGTTTTTTTTTCTAGCTTTTTCAAACTTCATTTTGCCTTCATCTACCTGTAATTCTTTTCCATTTTTTTTTTCTTCGTTTTGAGGGGTGTTTTTTTTTTTTAATCAAACCCAGATAAACAAGCCTTAGAAATGACTTGGGAATGTGGTCATACTTTTTTTTCTTGACACGCCCCATTTCATTCTTATCAGTAAACACGGAGTTAGATGATAGCCACTGCCGTGCCTTTCTATTCGATAATCTACGTACCCAATTTCCGGCCGCCTTGATTATAAGGAGGGGAAATAGATAATAATTACCTCTGACCGGAAATCTTATTATGAAATCTACCCATCCGATCACATGTAAGTTTATCAATGATACGGGGTCTACCGACTCTGTAAAGACCCATACCAAGCGAGACAGATTAATAGGTAAGAGTAAACTCCACAGAGTTTATTTCCAGCAATTAACAAACAACAGAATAGAAGACACTACCCGCACAATGGAACAGGCAGAAAGAATGGGCAAAGTTGTGGATAAAATCCCACATATTCTCGGAGTCAAACACTTTTTTTTTTTATCACCGCCAGAAAAGGAGAGATTGAGTGCCATTACATTTGTTCCTAAGATTTTCTATGATCAGAAATGCTAAAGCTTAAAAGGTATTCTTTTCAAATCAAAGATATCAAACTTAAAAAGCCAACGCCTTGTTCAAGAGAATCTCCCATTAAATCACAAAGCTAGGATTTTGTAGATTAAACACATTATCAATAGCCTATAATTGTGATAGACTTGACTTAAACTGATTCAGTCCTTGGGCAAAATTCTATTGGAAAGCGGATTCAACTAGTCCTAAAGGAGTAAATCAAATATGTATATTGACATGAATGAATATGTTTATGCATGTAAGGTTAAGCATGAGGTCGGTAGCCTAAATATGTAAACACCCACTGTAAGAACCAGTGACTGCTTGGAGCGGGCTTCCTGAGATGGGACCAACGGCAGTGGTGGCTCCATGCCCCGCAGGGAGCAGAAAAGGAATCAGTTCTACACTAATGATCTTGTCGTACTACATCAATCCTTCTGTTCCACGCAAGCATATCAGTTCTACACTAATAATCTTGTCATACTACATCAATCCTTCTGTTCCACGCAAGCATATCAGTTCTACACTAATGATCTTGTAATACTACATCAATCCTTCTGTTCCACGCAAGCATATCAGTTCTACACTAATGATCTTGTCAAACTACATCAATACTTGTGTTCCACGCAAGCATCAATTTATAAAAGTCTGTGACTTTTTTGGGTTGTTGTTTTTATTGCGCTTATTGTTTCAGAGCCACACAATAGGTTTGACTTGACACTTACTTTACTCGACAGGCAACAAGCTACAGTAACCATTTACGGTAGCGATCCGTTAAAGATTCTCACAATGTCGATATACGATATCTTGAGCTCTTCACAAAGCGTCAACCATTTTTGCAATCAATTACAGCGAGTACGAAATACTTGACAGCGGATCACCATAATTGTATGATGATATAAAAATGCATTATTATATTTCAAACTAGATTCCAGACTGACCGAATGTTTGTCTATTTATATTCTGATTCATTCCTATTCTCTCCACCTTCTAACCCTCGTTAACCTACCACGGCGCTCTCACTTCTTTTGTTCATTAAATGATTGTCCTACCCGGAATTCACCGATGGGACAGAGAGAGGGGTAGGAGGTCTAAGCTATTTGATTTTCACATCCGGAGACAAAACGTTACGAACGATGTCATCATTTATCTCTCCCTAGTTTCTGGTAGACATTTCTGGAAGTCACTCCCGAAAGACAGTTCTGTAAGACATCCCTAGACGACATACTTGCCGAGAGACCTACACTCAAGCAAACGTGTTCCCAGACGGCACTTGACCTTCTGATGTGTAAGAACAGTCAAAGATTCTACGGAGACCCAGCGCCACTAAAGCAAAGCTTCATATGCACTTCAACGCAGAGAAAGTGCTAAGTGGAAAAGCTAGGCCTATCTTATTTTACCTCTCCTCTCAAAAATACTACGGGATGGAAAATCTTAAAAATTAAGATATACCTTTAAAAATAAAACTTAACTAAACTGCACCATACAGGAATATATATATATATATATATATATATATATATATATATATATATATATATATATATATATATATATATATAGTCGGCGTCTGTGGCCTAATGGATCTGAACGCGGTTTCATAATCCAGATATACCAGGTTCGAAACCTGCTGCATGCGGTTTGGTAGCAGATATTTTTAACAATGGTATAGCGCCGTATCAGAAAGCAATGGCAAACTACTGAATGAAAAAATTGCCTAGAAAAATATAAAAGCTGGGGTTATTGCCACGTCCTGTAAAGGATAAGCAATACTTTTTATATATATATATATATATTTATATATATATATATATATATATATATATATATATATATATATATATATATATATATATATATATAATACAGAGTTGGAATTTATAACCTTTGGTTGTGTGACAGTTCATGTTTGCACCCATACTATCAGTAGTATAGTATGTCCAAACCAGGTCGTTTTCAGGCGGCGGCGCATAACTTTTATATAGCAAAATACTCGATCGATTTCAGGCGGCGGCGTTTGAGGCGGCGGCGCATGACTTTTTATATAGCGATATATTTTAGCCGGGGGACTTCCTCTGACGATCAGACGCATGACTTGTTATATAGCAATAAATTTGTTCGATAATGGCGGGTGTGTTGTTTATACAAAATACTTAGACAATATATATATATACTACTCGTCAAAAGTCAAGGGCCACTTAGAAAAACCTTGGTTGAAACAATAAAACAAATCTGATATAAACGTAATAAGTATCAGTCAAAACGGCATTTATTGAATACCAAATTGACATGTCACGTAAAGAAATGGAAACACACATTCAAACGCAATGAAGCTGTGAAGTGTGTCACCCACCTTTTCAAAAGTCACACAATAGATATTGGACAAATAGACATTTCAAAATCGGGTATGACCACCGTTTGCAGCATGGCATTCAAGACAGCGTAGACACATCGAGTCCACAAGGGTCCGAAGAGTATCCTGAGGAACAGCTTGCCATTCCTGAAGCAGAAATGCAGTCAGCTGTGCAACATCCATTGGCAGGGGGTGATTTGTTGACAATCTTCGACCAAAGACATCCCAGAGGTGCTCAATCGGAGAAAGGTCAGGTGAATGAGCTGGCCACGCCATCCTGATGATCCCATGTTGCTGAATAAACTCATTCACCACACGAGCTCGATGGGGTCGAGCGTTATCATCTTGGAGGATGGCATTACCACCTATGGCGTCCAGAGCAGGCTGAACAATTGGTCTCAATTGGTCTCAAGATTTCGTTCTGATATCTTGGGCCGATCAAGTTGCCTTGGATGATGTAGAGTGGGGTCCTGCCGTGTCTGTAGAAGCCTCCCCAGCCCATGACAGAACCCCTACCATAACGATCCACCTCTCGAATTGTGTCATCAGTAAATCACTCTCCTGGTCGTCTCCAAACTCGAATCCTGCCACCATTGAATGACACAGTGAAGCGAGATTCATCAGTGAAGAGAACTTGACTCCATTGTTGCCTTGTCCATCGGATGTGCTCGCGACACCAAGCAACACGGGCTCTGCGATGAGCAGGAGTAAGAGGGATTCTGACTGCAGTACGTCGAGCAGCCAGTTCAACTTCATGTAAACGTCTGCGAATGGTGCTTTGACTGACATTAACGTTTACAGTTTGTCTCAGCTGACATCTTAGAGTGGAACAAGTCACTGTTCGATGGCGCAGGGCTGACAACAAGAGGTACCGGTCATCATGTCTATTGGTGCATCTAGGGCGACCTGGCCGGTGGCGATCCTCCACACTTCCAGTGGCCTGAAATCTCTCCAAAATTCTTTGGATAGTAGAGTGTGACACTGCAAGCCGTCTAGCAATCTCACGGACAGATAAACCACTTCAACCCACGCTATAGCCTTCAATCTTTGTAAGGTGTTAAGACTTCTTCTCGGTGGCATGGTTTTTGCAAGTGATGAAACTACCCTAAGTCTGCTGATTGTAAAACAAATTAAGAGTGAACTCTGTTCACGAAAAGTTGCAATTGCACGTGGAATGTCAATCAGCACGATTACTTCACCTGTTTGGTTGTACGGAAGTTTGAAAAAACAGATTAAAAATGTGAATTTATGGTCAGCAAACCAAATTGCACGTGATCACCATGGTTGTCGGTGAGTTGTTTTTATGCTTAACGTGCATAGAGGACTGTCAGAGGAAGATATTGCACCAATTTTTACTAAAAACTTCCTTTATTTAATCATTCTATGCGCATATATAAAAGTGTATTGAAAATAATAGGGTGGCCCTTGACTTTTGACGAGTAGTATATATAATATAAAAAAATCGATAATGACGGAAAAATAAAAAATCGATAATTAGTAGGTTACTAAGGGGGTTATTGAAGTGAGTGGGGGTTCTTTGTGCTGGCGTGGGTGACGATGTAGCGGGCAGGGTTAGGTTAGGGGCATTTTTGTGTGATGTTGGGTGTGTTATTTAGACATATATATATATATATATATATATATATATATATATATATATATATATATATATATATATATATATATATATATATATATATATATAAAATCAATAATGACGGAAATATAAAAAATCGATAACGGCGGCTTAGGTTACTAAGCGGTTTTTTGAAGCGAGTGGAGCCTTTTTGTGCTGGCGAGGGTGACGATGTATAGTGGGTGTAGGTTAGGGAGGAATTTTTGTGTGATGTTGTATTGTGTCGTTGTATTGTGTGTTGGTGTGTTTGTTTATACATATATACATACAATATATATAACAAATATAACAAATCGATAATGACGGAAAATATAAAAAAATCGATAATGTTGGATTAGGTTACTAAGAGGGTTTTTGAAGTGAGTGGAGCCTTTGTGTGCTGGCGTGGGTGACGATGTATAGCGGGTGTAGGTTAGTATAGCAAAGGTAATTTTGCTGGGGAGGTTAAGATGTTATTCCTAACAAGAAAGATACTTGTGTCTGTGTTAACTGTGTGAGGTCAAGCATATGTAGGCCCCTGAATCTAAAAAAGATGATGATGATGATGATATATATTATCAGGGAACCTAACGCTACCTCCCTAGATCTCACACAGTCTGTATTTTGTTTCTAGTGGCTGGTGTATGATGTCTCTAGTGTCTAGGGGTAAAATGAAGATGATAGTACATCAACACAATACACTTTAACTCACTATAAGAAAATAAATAAGACTGTGGTTAAAGTTTTCTTTTAAAATTGGAATGTTTTTTTTCTTTGTACAATTTAATCTGCCTGTCCCGCCAACTCTTTTGGACAGGTCTTTGAAAATGAGGAAATATATTTACATATAATGCTTTAACAAAAAAAATATGGACTCTTGGTCCTATGAATGTAATGTTATTATATAGAGTTCCTGTAGGTGTATTCACAGACTAAAACTTTAATAACTGCTAGTAATAGTCATTGGTTGTTTTCGTCATTCCCCATATAATTCAGTTTTATTTTAATAAGAACCAGTTTATTATGCTGAAGTGTCAGATGTCCCAGCTGTTAACGTGTCACCTGGGATTCTTGGTATGACGATAATAAGACAGGATGTCGTTGCAGATATAATAGATCAGCAC
The DNA here is from genome assembly GCA_024509875.1 of Oreohelix idahoensis. Classification (NCBI taxonomy): domain Eukaryota; kingdom Metazoa; phylum Mollusca; class Gastropoda; order Stylommatophora; family Oreohelicidae; genus Oreohelix; species Oreohelix idahoensis. Next base: position 590,746 of record JAMPIV010011640.1, read on the forward strand.
CCACACACAAGCTCCTTCAGGCTATCAGCTGACAGCAACTTTTAAATGGAGACTTTTCACTTTTCACTCACTCATCAGGTTTCCTGTCACCAGATGGTAACAGGAAATAAAAACTGCAATAAAAAGACACCCTGGGGCCTTTTC
>JAMPIV010011641.1:0-26727 GCA_024509875.1 Oreohelix idahoensis
GGAGTCCATTGGAATCGCTGTAACAGACGTTCCGCAGAGCCTCAAGTTACCGTGGTCATCTACCAGCATCTTGCTATAGACCGTCAATAACGCATGTCCCTCTTAGAGATGAGATAATTTGGAGACACCAAAGACTATCATCCAAACCCGTATGCCTTTGCCATCGTTCAAATTTTTTCTAAAAATACCGTCAATTATCTTCCTCATTCCCTTTATGGAGACAAGAGTCCATCCGAAAAATCATGAGCTGCCATTCGGGGCCAATCCGTTTCCTAGAGGTGGTGCCTGATTTGCCCCGCTTGCTACCGGTGAGAGATCCTCCGTTAGCCGAACTGCCTTTCCGAAGATCGGTACTCTGCAGTTCCATGAAACGCAGGGCTAGTTCATGCTGTCTGCGCTTCTCCCTCTCTAGGTCTGCCTCTGTGTCATAACTGCTTCCTGCTTGCCCTCAGAGCTAATCTTCCTCTCTGGGCTTCCCTCTGTGCTATCTTCTCCTGGCCTATTCCCTCTTATGGCTATCTGTCTCCTGGCTTCCCTCTCCTATTGCTGCTGGCTTCCTCTCGCTTTCTCTCCTCTCTGTCCTGTCGGGATCTTCTCTTCTTCTCCGTCTGCCGGTCCTGTTCCCTCATAATGTAACCCTAGTCTCGGCCTCATTCAATACCCCAATGCTTTTAGCTTGGCGTCCATCCCAATGACATGTAATGAAGCTTTGATCTCAATTCATACCGATCTTAACCTACGAGAATCACAAGTTACACACAACAACAGGGAAAATGACAAAAAAGGAACCAGACATAGAATTGATTCCTGTTTACCTATACAAGGAATATGCTTCCCGCAAAGAAACCCGCAACTCAACTAGCACCCAAGTCTGACTAATAACTACTACCTGAAAAAAATTTCAAGTATCCAGCTATTGACCCTAACAAACCCGAATATTACTTTCCTGTCAAGAAAAAAATTCCATTAGCCCATGCCAATTTACTTCTAAGTCATAAACAACCTTACAACCACTATCCCCTTATACTAACTGGAACCTGTGGAAAAAAACTTATAGGATCTGGATCAGTCTTCTAATAGAGCTCAAGTCTAGGGGGATTTTTTTTTGAAAATCTTATTTGCCCCAAACTTGCTACAGAGGCAATCTATGAATCGAGAATTGATCCCAACAAAGAGGATCCCAAGGACGACTCCACCACTTTGTCAAGATCACAGAAGTGAACGTAACAAAGAGGATGATCCCGGACGAGCCCCAACTTTGTCACGAAATGGAGTTTTAAGACTAGAGACGTCTACATATAGTGTGACAAACAATAGTAAGAAGAAAGACCTGAAATGATAGATTCAGATAGAAATATAGTGCAAACGTGAAAGTTTGAGACCATTGGCTCCGAGGTTGAGAACCGAGGTTGATTCTTTCCTCGCCACTTCGGACGTTTAAATTGCTATGGCCTCGAACCACCTCTAACTACCCTATGGGGATAAGGTTCAATTAAGATTCACAAACACCAAGGTACAGACAACATATAGCTACTGTACTAAAGGAAATAACTGATGCCAGCTACAATTTATACAAGTTTATTATACACCTATAAACAACAAACATATGCATGTCCCTTACATCAAGTGCGAGGATGCACTCCTGAAACAAAAGCAAGCACAGTTTAAAAAATGCATCCACCCCAACCCTTCTCCCACAATTGCAACCTGTATGGAGAAAGAAGGTAAGGTTAACTGAAATGAACTACACTGCACTTGATGTCGCCTACACTCCAAACTAGCTGTTCTAAATTCTAACTCTAACTCTAAGTCCACTGATAGCTGGAACGACGGCGAAGTGACTACACAATCTCTGCACAGACTTCGGTTCTACACAGCCTATCCTGGAATCTCCTGAACACAACTAACTGCACCTCTAAACTTCAGCAGCTGTCCTCTGCTATGATTCACCAAAACTAACAGTTCTGCCTATCTGTGCTGACTTCAGTAGAGAGAATGTTTACCCTATCTCTCTCCACTAACTCTGGACTTGATGACTGAGGTTTAACAGACCCCCACTGGATTCTGGACTGGAACTGTAGCTGACTTCTACCACTCTGAAATTACCTGCCCGAGTACCTATAACTGGGCCGTCGGCTTTATTATGGCCGTGAAGAAACGAACACAAAATTACCACACCGCTGGCAGCCTGCCAAATCTGCGTGTGTAACGAGCGTCAGAGCTCAGGATTTATCCACAAAAATCCTATTCGCTGGAAAATGTCTTCCCCTGGTTGGGAAAACGTATTTTCTTCCTCTCCGTCCACTACTGCAACTAACGTAAAACCCTTGCGGTTCTGCGAATGCCCCAACTTTGCCGTGGGAGAAATTTTGTGGTCTCAAAATTCCGCTCTCATTCCCACAAAAAAGCCGGCACCTGCTGTTTAGACAAAAGCAAAAACAACAGCTAAACAAAACGTTAATACTCTATTACAAATAACAATTAACTTCCTGACAAACCCTTAAGTCTTTAACACTTAAGTCTCTCCCCGTCTATAATCAATACAGCTCCCCTACTCTCTCCCGTTATGCACCACCATACAAAATCATGCAAACAAAGTCCGCTCCCCCCACTGAGCTTCCTTCTCTCCCCGAGCCCAAAACGTAAACATTGGCTAACCCAGATCGCCTGTTCTGCCTGACTAACTCCGAGCAACAACCATATTTTCAATGGCCCGTCTGGGCAGACGTACTGTGGCCTACTTCTTACGCTGACACTAATGCCGTAATGTTTAACACAACTAAAACTAGCCTTCTCAAGGAATTCCTAAAATTCCCGTCAATAATAGTAATCACATTCAAAATGAAATACAAAATAATTCCCTTAACATAAATAAATGTCATCTCCATCTTCTGAATACACAGAATAACAAAGCACAATCAATAACCTATAACCCTGTTTACGCTAGCATCTACATGCCGTCAAAAGTTATACATAACCCCTGGTTATCAAATTGAAAACCCCGTAGTTCAACCACGTGTTTGTAATTCTATGACCACGTGCTTATCTCCCCCTCGTCCCTCTGAACGTCGTATCAATAACAATTCCGTAACCAACGCGCCCACGCGCTTCCAAATTATGCCTCTTTCACTCCCGTCCACAGATATATGCGTAACTATATAAATAGCGAGCATCAATACTCTCACTAAAATCACAAATAAAAATACACATACTTAACGCGCTCCCGACTATTCTGTAAATAAATAAAATTCGCAGATGCGAGTTTCTCTCCCGACCGACTTTGCAATAATACAAAGCGGTGATATCTCAACTTTTAAACCATGCCGCTATTCTTTCAACAAGGAATTAAATGGACCTAGTTTCTCATGTCTATCACTCAGATCGAATTGATGGCTCTGGAGTTAAATTAAAACTAAACTGCCCAAAGAAAACTTAAATGATCGGCTAGGACTAGCAAAATTAAATAAAGTCCTCACGCAAAAATTCATGCTTACCAAATCTCGAATGTCCAACTGAAGGCAATCGACTTGACTGGCAACCGGCTTTGGCAATTTTTTCATTAAAAGAGAAAGAAGCTTATGAAATATAGGCCTTTTATAATCAAGACCCCCACGCGCCGACTCATGACGTCATATGCGCGGCGTGGTTCTTAAAGCCAATGGCGCTCTGCATTTCAACTGCAGTTAGCTCTCCGCCAATCAGAACCTTAGATCTTTCTGATGCAACCAGTCCCCGCTAGACAAAGAACCAGGAATTGGTCCTAGCCCTATACTGCGGAAATGAAGCAAAAATGGCCGCAAATAATTTAACTCCCGAAAAATTCGTATATGGCCACGCAATATCTTTAAAAAAAGACAATCTGGTGCCAATCCTGATCTAGCATCTATAATCTTAATCTAGAATAATACTTTCTAATTCCCTACACCCCCATTCTAAACACATAAAGAAGAACCATAAAGCAGATGAGATCAAACTCCCTCGTGATCTCATCTTGAAAAAAACGTAAATAATAGAAGTGAATACCCATTACATCCTTGTGAAACCGCAGCACAGGTAAAAGTCAGTAAGCACCTGACTAAAAACCAGAGGGAGAGAGTTCAACAGGTTCTGGAGGAACATACAGATGTATTAACAGATAAACCAGGCCATACAAATTTGCTACAGTATGACATGAAACTGGTAGACTCAAACCCAATCTGTATGAGAGCCTATTCTATTCCGTTCGCGAAGGAGAAGGCATTGAAGGAAGAAATAGAGTATTTGTTGAAGGAGGGGATTATTTCGCACAGTGAATCATCTTTTAGTTCTAGTGTCGTTTTGTTGAGAAAACCGTCTGGGGAACACAGATTGTGCATAGATTACAGGAAACTGAATGCTGTCACAGAAGGACAAGTGGATCCATTACCAGACACAAAACAGTTATTTGCCAGACTGAACAAGGCAAAATATTTTTCAAAGGTGGATCTTAGTAAAGGCTATTACCAGATCCCAGTGAAGCCTGAAGTGAGACCTTATTTGGCTTTTAGCACTTCGGATGGACATTATGAATTCAATATGCTACCATTCGGACTGAAAAATGCTCCGAGTGTGTTTTCAAGGATGATGCGCAAATTGTTGGAACCCCTGAATAACCCATGTATCACAAATTTCATGGATGATATTCTCGTCGCCACCGAGACATTTGAAGAACACATTGAAGCTCTGGAGATGTTGTTTGATAGACTTCGGGAGGCAAACTTAACTGCTAGGCCCACAAAATGTTGTATTGGATGCAAAGAGTTGGAATTCTTGGGACACACTGTATATCAGGGTAATATGACCCCTGATCCTAAGAACTTGGAAAAACTGCAGAGAGCACCTAGGCCGCAAACAAAAAAGGACGTGCGATCATTCGTGTCGTTATGCGGATTTTATCAGAAATACATCAAGAATTTTAACGCTATATGTGCTCCTCTGACTGATTTGACTCGCAAGGGACTTCCAGATAAAATTATTTGGACTGCACAATGTGAACTAGCATTTCAAGAGTTAAAGGAAAAACTCACTAGCAAGCCTATTCTCAAACTGCCTGATTTGACACAGGACTTTGTCTTAAGAACCGATGCAAGTAATGTAGGACTCGGAGGGGCTTTGTTGCAAAGATCATCTTCACCTGATGGGGAACTTAAACCAGTCGCTTATGCAAGCCGCAAATTGAATAAGGCGGAACAAGGATACTCCACAAGCGAAAAGGAATGTTTAGCATTAATCTGGGCAATAAGAAGTTTCAAATCTATCTGTATGGTAGGACATTTGTGGTGGAGACGGACCATCAGCCTCTCGTGTTCTTGTCTCAGGCTAAGCATGAAAACGCAAGATTGCTGAGGTGGTCTTTATTGCTTCAACCTTATCAGTTTAGTATCCAATATATCCCAGGCAAATTGAATGTCGGTGCAGATTTCCTCAGTCGGCACCCCTGTGATCAAAATTAGAGTAGTGGCAGACGTGAGGAGTAATTTTACCTATGTGTATCGCTGGTTTTGGAACTTGCCATAGGCATGTTTTCAAGTGGGGAGATGTGTAGTGAAATTGACAGAGATACAACGGTAAAATCCCTCCAAAGATAACATTTAAGGATAAAAACATAATGCGTAGGCTGCTGATGTACATGATCGCCTAGACCGCGGGTCATCATCCTCCATAATAATTGACTTGCTAGACAGGAGGGGAACGGCGGATCAAAAAGAAAAAAAAATATGACTGGAAAGGCTAAGGAGACGCAATTGGGGGGGGGGGGGGGGGAACGGAGAAAAGTCACTTTTCCCAAGTTGACATAAAAAGTAAGCAACTCCACAGAAGGGACCCTAGATATGTTACGCCACAGTCATTTATTGGACACTTTTGCGATACCAAGCTTTTGATTTGAATGGAGCGGTAAAACGCAGATGTTAGGAATATTACAAAAATTAAAAAGTAATTTTTTCTTAATATTAATGTTAGGAATATAAAAATTAGCTGGCCGGATGGCCTATTCTGAGCAGTGAACTAAGATGGTCTTAATTTTACAAACGGATAGATAATATTGAAGATAATGACAAAAGACAGTGTAGTTCACATCATCGACAGACTGTGTTGAATAAAAAAGTGTCGCAATTTACACACAAAAACACGACCTTGGACGCAGATGTTCAAATTTACTTAGTATGGAGGAGAGGGTTTTTGAGCGGTAGCTGTGTCTAAATATAACTTTTAACGACAAAATTTTGGAGGGGAGAGAAAGGTTGGTTCAAAAACCAAGCACATTTTTTTTTTAGAAACACAAGTAGAGACGGACAGACTAACAGATAAACATCCATACTTGACTGAAGCATGACTGAAATGACTTTATGGTAGGAAATTTGAAATTTAAAATAAACCGAGGCAGTGATTGGCCACAGACAATCATATCATTAGCGCTCAGACGCGAAAGTGGGGCCATTCTTCAATAGTTGTTCAGTGATAGACACAGATTTTAAAGTGTGGTGATTCCATATGAAAGCAAGTGAAATAAATTTAGGGACGCCATACTATAGCCAGCAGCTCAGCTGAGTTTTGCTAGCAATTCTGTGTTATTTATTCATAATCTGGTAAGATTGAAATTATTTCCTTATATATTTTGAATATTGTTTCATGTTCGAGTGATTTGATACTGCCATATCGAAATCTAGCCTTACAAACAAGTAGGGATTTGCTCTAGACCCCCCGCCCTAGTCAGGGTCTAGGGACCAACAATGTACATAAGCTCCAGCAAGGATTATGCAAGACAGATCAAGTGTTGAGAATAATGATACATATTACCTATCCTCTTTTAGGGTCGAAAACTAATAAATATTTTTTCAGAATCTATGGTCTGGGAGGATCTATCTGATGTAAAACCACCATGGTAACTGTGCTGTTTGGTCAGAGAGATCTGACCTGTCTGTATGATGTGGTTGTTGTGTCACTGTTGTGTCCAGACGTGGGTAGAGAATAGATTTTGACACATGGCCCATACTTTGATTGCAGAGCTGCGAGTTTCTGTCGTCAACAAAGCAGGGTCTATTCAGTTGGTGACTTTACTCGAGTGTATCTGTGCAGTATTTGTGACAGAGACCACCATTATTGCCCGCCAGCACGGAGAGGTGGGACCACCTGATTTCAGCACCAGAGCGACAACTACCAGATGAGTGAGCCTCTGGTCTGCTGGACTTTCACCAACGCCCTTTAGTTACTAAGAACCCCATAAAGATTCCCACCATTTTCTGGACACTGTGTAGTCAATATAGACAGGTGTGATGAGGCCACCCCAACAGCACAAACAGTACTATCCTCCCAAGTAGATGAATACTAGAACATTTTAATAAAACTAACTAGTATAGTACATATATATGTACACTATTGCATTTATGATATACTATTCCATGCATTTCTTTTTTCAAAATCTCTAAATCCTTTTAAATTCTGGTCAACCTAAAAAATTGACACAGAACAAAATAAATGTAATATAATTTTATCAAAATTTTTACACACGTGAGTTAGTTCAGTGTATTTTAACAATTATTAATATTATTAGTCTTGTTACATATCTGTGGGTATATTTATAATCCATTACACCATACTACATAGCATAACCCTAGACACTTTACGTAGCCACATTCATTAAAAAAAAAATTAAGTGTGAGGTCGTAGTGGTAGCAAGAAAGGCCTTCTGACAATTCTCAACTACATTTTACCTCAGGAGCCTTCACAGCTGGCCTCATACAATTACATTTAGTAATATCATCATCATACAATACCATCAAACACCACTACAACAGCACAGACTACGTTGGCTTGGCTATGTCCGCCGCATGGCAAATGGTCGCACCCCTAAAGATATTTTCTAATGACAGCTGGCAGATGACACAAAAACAGCCTGGCAACCGCAGCTAAGGTTCAAAGATGTGTGATGTGTGATTCATGATGTGTGATTCGTGATGTGTGATGTGTGATGCGTGAAAGAGATATATGAAGACACTGGACATAAATCCAGCAGCCTGGGAGGATGAAGCTGCCGATCGCTCCAAGTAGCATTGCTCCCCACTGCGCCACCTCAGATTGAGCGAAAACAGCTCACACAAGCAGAATAGAAATAACACGACTAAAGAAACACTGGGCAAAAGAAAAAAAAAACAGCTGAAGTTTATCAGTTATGGGGAGCATTCCCATATTCAGTTATGACAGGAGGGGGGGGCGGGCGGGGGGGGGGGGGGGGTACTACATTTACGCGATACCAGTGGAACATGAGGTGATGAAAATACTTCTATGTTGTATAGGACATTAAAAATTTAATAAATAAATCTAATTAACAGGCACTCGTTGAACAGAAAGGACGACACCAGACAACGGAAAAGAAATGCAAGTGATAGGCTTACCAGGAATCGAATCAACTACCGTCCAAACGCGCCATTGGTTTACTGTGAAAGTAAATTGTTAAATCATCCACAGACTATTTAGTACCTCAAAAAAGTGCTTCATTGCTGAGGTCATTCTTACGACACCTACAGAACAACTGAATATAGGACTCGTGAACATTTGAAGGAGTGTCGTCGACCAGGGACTGGCGGCTCCTGAGCCGACCCAGCTGCAATGGGTACCTCCGAAATCGGCGAGTATTTGCCTGAATGGCGAGGGACACCTGTCTCTGTACAAGAAATAAAGGGATACTCACGTAAAATCAATGTCAGGTTAGACATAAAGTAATAACCTGAGATTTCGCCTCGAGTATTAGCGGGCGAACGCAAAAAAAAAAAAAGGACTCGTGAACGACCCAGACATTTAAAGACGCATTCTCTAATATAGATTTCGTATCAACAAGTATAAACCACACAGAGGCCGAAGTACTTGTGTCTAGTAATGTGTAGAGAAATATCGCGAGATGGATGTTGAATAGGAAGTAATAGATATAGTTCCCAGAAATGGAGAAGAGAACTTGTGAACTAGTGGTAGATATGGCACAGGACAAGTCGGGTAGCAGAATTACTGGTGTGAAATTCATAATTTATCATAAAGATTCTAGTTTACGTGGCACTTCCAGAGTGTCTTTGCCATTGTTATAACAAGGAAGATAAAGAACACTGGATAGACTGGTTGGATTAAGTCACGGATGGCTGGACACTTAGATTTGTCGTGAAGGAAACCTGAGCCCTGTGAGTAGTAAATGAATTTTTAAAAATAAAGTAATTAACAGGTACTCGTTGGACAGAAAGGAGAATACCAGACTGTCACGAGTGGTGAATAGAGTCTGTCTGCGACCAGACAAAAGTCTGAGTGAAGACTGAGAAGGTAGATGTAAATTTAGTGTAGAATGTGAATGGAGTGAACGGTAGCTGTCAGGAGTAAAGTTATGATGATGTCTATCACTGCCTGCCACTCAGTGACATTGTTTCTATGCTACGCTTCACGCCGCCTCTCTTCTATTGTAACGTTGTACAATGAGTAAGGACTACGTACACATCAAGTGACCTCACATTCCACAATTAACAGTCAGAAGTAGGAAGAGAATTCTGATCCGCTACTATTTATCAATTTATTAAATAATATGGCAGTATTTTATGAAAACAAAAAAACCACACACGTTATCTCTGACCGAGGTCGAAAACCCCATAAGAAAAACAACAACAAATTACACTATTACAAAAAACACTTGGCTCAATCTTTGGTTTACAAATCAAAACCAACCAATACCTGGCCAACCCTTTATGAAATACCGTTTCCACAGAAGTATCTGAAATAAAAAGACACATAAACCCCGTTAACTATTTCTGGTAAGCAACATAGCTCTCCTACACAAAATGGAGAGTAATACTCCGTTTTACTTCAAGCGCGCCAACTACCCCACTTGTCTAATTCCCCCCCCCCCCCCTCCTTCTTTCAGAGTCCCTGTGTTTATTTCCACCTGGTTTAAAATCACGTCGATATGTAGATAGACAGATGATTACCCTTTCCCGTCCTTTATTCTGCCGACGATAGGTGGAAGAAACTGTAAATCCACGGAATGTAGATGTTAGCAGGAATAGTATCCTACTGATAACACAGGTACAATGAAATCCAGGATCCAGGAGGTTGTGCGAGATTGAGCTCAGATTAGGTAATATATCTAAATGACGCAGGCCAGTCAGCATGCGACTGCGCGTTATGGTGAGAAAGGGTCAAATCTGACACCTTTTGCGAGGGTAACTGCATTTGCAATGATGTGTAGCTCTCTGATGTTGATGCAGTTAGAGTATGGGCGCTCCAGATACTAAGTTTTTTTTATGTATAACTGCAAAAAAAGGAAACCACCAGATCTACACGAGGTTGGGAGTTGGTAAGAGGTGGTTGACGAACACATAAGGGCTTGTCGACTACTACGGCCCCTGTGTAAGGCAATACAGGCTGGTGGCCCAATGGTCCCACTAATTTGTCTGACGATATTGGGAAAAAATTTCCTAACTGTGCAGACGCTCTAGTTGTCCTAGGTTTTTCTGACTTCACTCTTAATCAAGGACCCAAGGAGATTTTACCGACCATGGCAAGAAGCGGACTGAAGTGCCTTGCTCGCCGTCAAAGGTCCCCCGGAACTTTTGCCGCCGCGCCGCACCACGAGTCAGGGAACGACTTAACAGATGTGCCGACCCAGCTATAGAGAGAAACATGGACAGATCAAGAATACCTTCCGTTCACCAGCACAAGAGGGAGGGGAGTTAATCTGTGCGACTAAAAGTGACAGGCCAAATTCCCAAAATACAGCTGACAGGAGTCAGAGTAGAGAAAAATGGGAGGGAATAAAAGTCAAGACTAGATTAGGGGCGGTCTTAACCAGACGCGTGCCAGAACTTTCTTAGCATAGTGTCACACAGACATAATAAAAGAAATATAAGTGAAAGGGTTACCGAAAATCGAACTAAGGAACATTGTTAATATTTAGATAATCTTGTGATAGCAATAAAATACAGGAAACCTAAACATACGGGGGTTTGAGGATTGAAGAGAGTTTTATAAAGGATAAAGAAGATGTGGGAAGAATTTAAACTGATGACCGGATACAAGAGAGCTTGGCACGACTTGACTGAAAACCTATGCTCACAGGAAACTACAGTGTACCGATGACGATGAAGTTTCATGATGATAAGAATGATGATCGTAATCATGATGATGATGATTATGAGGATACAACTACGTAAGTAAGTGATCCTTGACTTTTTTAACAGCATAGTACAATAAGGATGCATGAAATCATTTATTGTTCTGAATTTAAACTTATACTGATCTTTATTAAAACATTGATTGATATTAGTTCAAATATGTCCCAGTTTGTGATTAAGGACAACAACAGCAGAAACGGCTCCAAAATCGTATGAGAATATTTATAAAAAGTAATAAAACCGTGTCATAAAAGTTATCATACTTACCCTCAAGAAATGCAAGTGACATTTATTCGTACGCAAGAATGACAAGATTCTCCGTTAATCTAAAACACGCCTGTAGTATAACAGGGCTGAGGTATTAATTTATTAACTTCACTATAAGGTATGGCATTAGTAGCTTCTCTTAGACCGAGGTAACTTTCATGTGACGTGGCAGAGAGAAACAAAGATAAATAGACAGACGGACAGAGAGATAGATAGATAGATAGATAGATAGATAGATAGATAGATAGATAGATAGATAGATAGATAGATAGATAGATAGATAGATAGATAGATAGATAGATAGATAGATTGATTGGGATAGAACAAATATCTCTTGGCTGACACTGGATTGTCTTCCCTGCTCTACAGTGTTGGTCCAACAATGACCAAAATTTAGAGTACGCAATGAGGGTCTTTAAAGGTATCTACCCTCGCTCAAGATAACTCTTGGCAGAGTTGTAAATGGAAAGATGGTGCTTCCTTTTAGGGAGTCGTCATTGGATATTTCAGAGATCAAGCACAACGCTGAATTTATCATAGATATCGTGAACTTGGCATCTGTTTCTGAGCCCCCAACTGAATTATTCAGTAAAATATTAGGTTAGTAGCTCTGTTGTATTTATATTTGAGATAACTGATTCATACGTGCGCACTTCTCTCTGTAATAATTAAATCAACTTTTAACTGATAAATACATGTAACAAATTTAATAATCAATATTGTTAACACGAGTAAATAAATAAGTGAATTTAGAAATTGAAATTGGGATTTTTTTCCCTCACAGAAAATTAAACTGCAGCTGGTTTTTTTTTAATTGTTGATTAGGCGGCGTCTGTGGCCTAATGGATATGAACGCAGTTTCATAATCCAGATGTACCAGGTTCGAAACCTGCTGCAGGCGGTTTGGTAGCAGATCGCTTTGTGTGGATTTTTAACAATGGTATAAGCGCCGTACCGTTCAGAAAGCAATGGCAAACTACTGAATGAACAAAATTGCCTAGAAAAATCACAAACAGCCAATAAAAGCTGGGGTTGATTACCACGTCCTGTAAAGGATAAGCAACTAAATTGATGAGAGTGTCTTTTGCTGGGACCGGGTTAAAATCACTCAACTGACCAGATGTTGGACTGGCTTGCTGACTGCTCCGTCAGCTGTAGGCTTCTGTGGTGAGGGCATGTCCCAGGTGTAGTTGCAGGGGTAACCACTCCTAACGTCAAAACAAGGATCTTCACAACCCGTCAAAGGCAGGCATCTAGCGTAGACCACAAGCCTTTGATTGACAGACTCGTACCAAGCTGGTATAACACACTGGTATATCCAACTTGTACCACAAACTGGTATCTCCAAGTTGTACTACAAACTTTAGAAGAAACAAACGTCTCTGCTAAGTATTGATTTTATGACACTAGTCAGGCGCCTTCGCGCTGTCATTTCCAACGCCCCTTTTTTATCAGTAATGTTACCCTCCACGAGCATAAATCATAGCCAGTGGATTGGATGAAAAATCATCGTTACTCTCAGTTAATTTGATGAAAAATGTGGCTGGACAGCGGAAACGACTTTTGCCCGGTTTACACATGTTTAGATATACATTTAAACTTATTAAAATGTTAACAAAGTAAATATATACACCATGAGGTCATCATCATCCACTCCCTGCTCTTCTTGGACCTGCGCTACCTTTGCTTTTGGCTCCCTTTGAGAGAACCGACATGAAGCAGTCACCAGCGCTTGCTGTAGTGGCTCATGACTATCATTTTCCTTTGCTGAGGTTGCCAGCCTCGTATAAACTTGTACAATCACCAACTAATTAAATATGTCAAATGTACAATATAAAATGATAAAATTATATATGTCACAACTCACCCCGTATCAGGTTAAAATTTACAGAAATCTGGCACAAAGAGACTTCCAAATAATATCAGGTCACAGGTTTTGAGGCCGCCTTACAGGTATTCGAGTATTAATGTAATTATAATCTCACTATTTTCATGTTTGCGGGTTCCAGGAACTTTGTGGTTTTCAGTATTATAGTCAATTTTTTCTTGCTGGTTCATTTCAGTAGATCCTCAATACTTGGTCCATGTGACGGTATTGCCTCTCCTGCTTTGCAGTAATGGTCCAACAGTGGCCAAAACTCAAGAGTATTTACTATGGGCCTTCAAAGGTGTCTACCTTCGCACGAGATTACTCTTGGCAGAGATGTAGATAGAAGAGTAATGACACTTCTATCACAAAGGGAGTCTTCACAAGATATTTAGATAAGCGAAAAGAATGCTGCTTTGGCTGAGCAGGTTAATTCTAGAATCTGCCGACCACTTTTGTGAAGAAGTAAGCAATGATTAATTTTAGCTCGTTAAGCCCCCACCTATGATTTAAGTGGAATTCTTATTATTATGGTATAGCTCTGTTTAGAGTGTGTGTGGTAAACTGACTGAGACAATAATGCAGTACATTTAAAATGATTAAATCGAAGTTAAATTTGTAAAATTAAAAATAACAAAATTTAATAATCACTTAAGTTTTAACAGTTTGAAAATAATTGAATAGTTTAGAAGAAATGTTTCATTATTGATTGATGATAGAATTCTTATGTAGGAAGTTCACTTTGGCAACGTATATTTTGTACTTAGTTGCCAATAGTAGTTTCTGCTCCCGCTGATGGGTTCTTTTTACACTGCTCACGCTCGTCGCTGGTCAAGGTTGTCGGGTGTAGCTCATTTCCCAGAAATGTCAAGGAGAGTCTACAAAGTTGGTCCCTTGTCTTAAAGCGTAGGCCACTGTTCCCGTCTTGATCCAGAGATAGAACATTCTGCTGGAACCACCAATAAGCCAATCCTGGCTCCCAGACTGTTTGCTCAGATGAATAAAAGGCACTGGCAGATGCCTTATTACACGTGTACTTGGGGTCATTAATGTGAACTTTAATTCCCTTTCTGGCTCCGTGTGTTTCGGTTTCCTCAGATATTCCGGTTTTCCTTATTTAAAATGTTAGAAATTTCCTGGGTTGAATTGTAAGTCCTGATGAATACTCCACTAAAATGTGTCCGGTCTGATGAATGGAAATTCTGAAGTCTAACTACTGGCAAGTCTGGTGTCTTTGGCAAGCGTGAATCTCACAGTGTCCTAACCCTGACACGTATCAGGTTATATTCACTGTCCTCCCCCGCTCTGTTTGTTATGGAGGCTAAGAAAAAGCTCCAATCATTTCAAACATGCGGGTTGGGGGAAGTTCATAATATTTCCGACATGGGAACATTTTCAACGTAATGTAGAGGTAATCTCTTACATATATGATAATAACAACATCCGATTGCCGGGCAGGCGAACTCACAGACATATCGGTAACCTCACACGGCAATGAGTGTAAGATGTAGCAAATTATTACTTTCATGTAAAGTAATCTCTTTGTAACAAGGTGTACCGGAAACGATTATGTCATGCTTGACTGTCCAGAATATGTCGCACAGACGATTAATCTCTTATTGAACAAACACACTCTCTTGCTACATAGCCGGGTACGACTCGGAAAAAAATCGCAATGAAAATCAGTACAAAAAGTAACTTACTGCGTATAGTGATAGTGGCACAAAGTCCAATCTTTTAGCAAGACTGAAAAGTGCGTCCTTGGATGCTGGAAAAATGCTTTATTCACTAGCCATATCATAAAATTCCGCTTGATACAGTTAGTTTCAAACTCCTCCCATATAAGGTATTGCTACTACCGCTTTTCAGATGACTCATATATGTAATTTATAACAAACCTTCAGTTTAATTTCTTATCATAAATGTTAACAAACAGGAGTTCACCCGCGGTAAAGTTACCTAATATCCTGCCACACCCAAGGTACTTTTGCAATTTATCTCCAGATTGTCAGTACCAGAAGTATGGGAGCCTTGCCTGGCACACGGGAGAAAACCGCGCCTGTGTTTCTTTAAACTTAGGTAAGGCAGATTTGTCTGTCTGCTTCCAGCTGGGTTTGTTAACGCTATCTCCACCCAGGATAGATCATGTAAAAAGAACAACGCGAAACCTGAGTCATGCGTTCCAATACGAGAGAAAATACTAGAAAGGAAGAAATAATAGACAGCACAGTGTGGAGAATAAGACAGGAAGAACACGATAACATGAATAGCACGGTCATTTCATGACATTGGCTCAGAACATAGCGTCTAGGGACGCTTATAGCGTCGGGAATTATCATCATCATTTCCCTCCTTGCTCCCTATGAAACATGGAGCCTTCACTCTAACTGTCCCATTTGCGGGAAGCCTGCACAAAGCATTCACATGCTCCTGCAGAGTGGACTCTCAAGCGATTTGTTTTACATGGTAAGATTGCCAGCCTCGTGCACAAACTGATATTAGTCGCCTTGTACGGCATGCCTGAGAGAGAGCAAAAGTGCCATTCTTTTTTGGTCACATAAGAGACTACACAAGCACAAAGACAAGATAACTAGAAGGGCTCTGATTATAATATCTATACACATACATTCGCACACAAGCACACTTCGCAAATTGTGCTACCAGAAAATAGATGTCGTAATAGAAACTAATAAAAGTTCTATATATACATTCAATTTAACCATAGGTCCTGGAGCACACTAAACCAACGTAAATGATCAGAAAGTACACATACCTTTCTGACTTCTCTCACAGAATACACTATTACGGATACACCTGCCGAACCAAACTTATCTCAGCACTGTTCTGCTCACATACTTGCAATGAGACACTTCATGACTCACTGAGACTTCAAACATCTACTTCAAACTCTCTGTGCCGAACAACTTACAAATTGTAAAGACGTTTTCTCAGTTTCCCAACTTTCTTGCTAGCTTGCTGTGGTGGTTTTGATGTTATGATTGGTGTTATTGTATTCCTATTGTACTTAGTGAGGTCAGCTGTGAAGGTCCCTGAATATCTAAGGTTAGAGTGAGTTATCAGAGAACCTTTCTGCTATCACCTTAAGATCTCACTCAGACTTATTCTTGACTAGTATGTCTGATAGCTACGTCTAATGTCAAGGGTTATGAACATGTGGTGTGATAGTAATTCAATACTTAAACACACATACACAAACAAATATTTAATTCTAGGATCAACTGAACTAACACTTGGGTTAAAATTTTGATAGTTAATACTTTTTTACAATTTTATTTAGTCCTGAACGAGATATTCTTTGGTTCAGGACTGTCAATTTCAAAATGTAATCAATTTATGAATGTATACATATATATATATATATATATATATATATATATATATATATATATATATATATATATATATATATATATATATATATATATATATATATATATATATATATATATATATATAAAATTTTAATTAACTAAAATGACAATCTGTCCATACACATTATAGAATTTATACTTAAGGTTGTTGATCTAATTTATTCTCACTACACTGTTACTGGAGTGCTGGTCGGGATGTGTTCATCACACCCTGTCTTGATTTATACCTATTCTGTTCAAGTTTATGCTCTTTATTGATTTTTATGTCAAACAGTTTGTTTCTACTTTGGTGGCTTGTTGATGAAGAGTTCCGGACCAGGGCTGTTGTACTTATCTGGCCCGGGACGTTAGTTGATAGTTGAATGTGCGGCCCACTGCCACTGACTTGATCTTTCTGCAGTAATCTTGGCAGCAACTTGGACCAAGACTACAAGTCATACACCACGACAGCAACTTCAACAGAACTGCTGGTTATTTATTCAGGAAGCTGGCACTAGCACAGTGCCAGTACAAACCCTGTAACATGAAAATTGAGGCTTGTCTGAACATAATATCAAATCCACCAATTTTCAATTAATAAGGCATTCAAAATTTAAAAGACTCGGGTCAGCTCTTTCTGACCGACCCAGCACATCCACATCAATAATGTAACAGTTTGTACCAGTTTTCAATTTCCTCTCCTCTACTGACTTATGTACTTACAGTCGTAATATATCTTCATTTCTCAATTCAAACAACACAATTAATAATATAAATAATTGTTAATAATGTCTATCTTACCACAGATTCAAGAAATAAATACAGGAACGATGACTGGCACAGATTCAGCACTGCTGCATGCGTGACTATGAATCTTCTTAATATATTTACTTTAGTATTTATTCAAAATTCACACTCGTACATCGTCCTGACACTGGACAGTTTCTTAGGCAAATGGCGTCCCGCCTATCTAAGTTTTCCCCTATATAAAATGCGTTGGCCAATGAGAATCTAACTACTAAGCTTTTCAATTTGAATTTGAAAAATAAAGTCAAAATTACAGCCCAATTTCAAATGTACGTCGGTCACATTTTGGCATTAAAAGTTAAAAAGAGACTTGCTTTTTGGCCTAACAAGTCTTCCTCTCACTCACTTCTTGACTTTCCACTGCTAAATATATTTTTAATTTTGGGCCATCCCATAATATCTCTCCCTCTTTCTACCCCCCTCAATCAGATTACATGTACCCATGCTTGTCTCATGTCCCCTAACGCGTCCAAAAAGTAACCGTTTGTGAATGCAGAGACGAGCATCTGTTGGTCTGTGTGCACTAACTAATACAGTATTTTGTCAATAACTTTCTTATTATCTGGGGGATTTTGTATTTTTAAACATATTATTTCTCAGGAGAAGATAATCTATCAAACTAACTAAGTTTCATGGCCCTATACCTGGAAATAAAGAATTCCATATATTTTCCATATGAGTTTCAATTTCTAACATTACATAAACACGCCATCTCTTTCCCGCTTTTGCGTTTTTTCAAACGAAACAACAAGTCTGTGACGTCATAAAATGTACCATTTTGCAAGAAAGGAGGGCTGGGTGTGCGGTTACATGCCAAACTGCATGAATATGGAACGAACAAATTTTTGGGTGTAGTGGCGTATTTTTTTTCCTCTGCCGCTACCAATATCGCCCGCGTTTGCCTACAATTTTGCGTGTTTCAACCAACTAGTGTCAAAAGGCGCAGTCTAAAAATACATTGTCCTCTCTCCTCTTTCACTCTTTTGGTCCGAAACAAGGCTTATTCTGTCAAAATTGTTACCAATAGTTCCAAGGACACTGGCAAACGATAGTACCCTTACACTACGTTTCTGTCTTGCTAAAATCAGCGCGACGACTGGCGTGGGGAAAGAAGGCGCGCCACAACCCCACTATTTTTATTTCTACCTTATCTTAACTTTATACTTACAAATAATTTTATCGATGTATCAATATAATTTTATCACACATCTCCCCACTTGAGAACATGCACTGATGCAAGTTCAAAAACAGTGATACACATAGATCAAATTTACTCCTTAGGCCTTGTGAATACTTTGATTGTGATCACAGGGGTGCCTGCTGAGGAAATCTGCACCCACATTCTGTGACCCGGGGATGTATTCAATAGTGAATGAATATGGCTGTAGGAGCAATGACCATCGTAATAAACGAGCATTTTCATGCTTTGCCTGTGATAAGAATACGAGGGGCTGATGATCCGTTTGGACCACGAATGTTCTACCATAGAGATAGATTTGGAACTTATGTATTGCCCAGATTAATGCTAAACATTCTTTTTTGCTTGTTGAGTAGTTTTGCTTCGCTTTGTTCAACTTGCGGCTAGCATAAGCGACTGGGTTCAGTTCCCCATTTTGTGAAGAGGACCTTTGTAACAAAGTGGCCCCCAGGCCCACATTGCTTGCGTCCGTTCTTATCACGAATTCCTGAGTCAAATCAGGCAATTTTAGGATAGGCTTGCTCATGAGTTTCTCTTTTAATTCCTGGTATGCCAATTCACACTGGGCTGACCAAACAATTCTATCAGGATTTCCCTTGCGAGTTAACTCAGTCAGAGGAGCACAAATAGAGTTAAAATTTTTGATATATTTTTGATAAAATCCACACAACGACACAAAAGATCTCACATCTTATCCATAAACTTGGTGATGCATGGGTTATTCAGTGGATCCAACAATTTTCGCATCATCCTAGAAAACACACTCGGAGCATTTTTCAACCCAAACGGCAACATGTTGAATTCATAATGTCCTTCCGAAGTGCTAAACGCTAAATAAGGTCGAACGTCCGGCTTTACTGGAATTTGATAATAGCCTTTGTTAAGATCCACCTTAGAAAAATATTTTGCTTTGTTCAGCCTGGCAAATAGTTGGTTTGTATCCGGTAATGGATCCACCTGATTCTCTGTGACAGCATTCAGTTTCCTGTAATCTATGCACAGTCGATGTTCCCCAGATGGTTTTCGCAACAAAACCACACTAGAGCTATATGGAGATTCACTGTGAGAAATAATCCCTTCTTTCAACAGATACTCAATCTCCTCCTTCAAAGCTTTCTCCTTTGCAAACGGGATAGTATAGGCTCTCATACAGATCTGTGTTGGGTCTACTAGTTTCATATCATATTCCAACAAATTCGTGTGCCCCGGTTTGTCTGTTAACACGTCCGTATGATCAGTCAGAACCTTTTGAACCTGTTCCCTCTGTTTTTTCGTCAAGTGTTTACTGACTTTTACATGTGCAGGGGTCTCACATGTTTTTAGGGGGGTACTCATGAGAGGCGAGTGGTTCATTTTTCATCCCCGTTGCTATCGACAAGGTCATTAAATGTGTTTCTTCCTGGATTCGCCTGTCCAGATACTTCTTTAGAAGGTTAACATGATATATTTTCTCTTTCCCCTTCTTGTCGATTTTATAATTTGTTCTAGACACCTTCTCTAGAACTCTATATGGACCTTGCCATCAAATTTGTAATTTGTTACTGCTGCCGGGTAGTAGAAGTAGCACCTTCTCTCCCACAAATAGTTCTCTATCCTTCGCTTTCTTATTGAAATAAGCAGCATGTTTTTTTCCTGGCTTGTCTCAAATTATCATTAGCAAGTTTCCAGCCAGTTTTAAGACTAGTGGTCAGCTCGTTCACATATTGATATGATGAGGTAACAGTCTCTTCTGCCTTCTCATCTGTCCATGTCCTCAACAAGGTTACATATGGACCTTTAATTTTGCTGACTTATTTTGCATGACACCTGTATGGCCCCTGACATTGGAAGCCTTATAGTGAGGACGTTTCTTCCGTATCATCACTCACAAATCGTCCACTGCCAATTCTTTTCCGGGGTTTTTCTTCCCACTTTAATTTCATTGTGAGAGATCTTCTCTCCCTTTTATTTTCCTCCAGTTCACATAATTCCGACTGAGGGATTGTCGGCTTATTCTGGGGTAAAACCACTTTTTGTACTCGACACAGAGTTGCCATTCTAACACATTCAAGTGAAGACTGTGTGTGAAAAGGGGGTTCCCATTCCACTTTGTCTACATTAGTACAATTATTTTTCACCTTATGTTCAGGCCTAAGTTTGCCCCGTGGCGTTTCTAGGTCCCGATTGTTATTTTCCCCACGTGTGGGTGTTCCCTCATGAAATATGCCGCAGGCTTCTACAAAATTCTCAATAACTATCTTTACGTCTGGCCAATAATATTTTTGAGAAACCTTTTGGCAGATGGTACCTACTTTCTCGTGGTCCCCATCTTTTCCAACATGTAAGCTCCTTATTACATCTGCCCTATATACCTTGGGAAGTACCAACTGTCCGTGACCATTGGATCCAGTTCCAGCCTTCCTATATAACAATTTGTTCTTCATATAATAGTCCCCTTTGCTTGGAGGTGTGTGGCATTTAGGTAATTTTTTTAAAACAAGGCTTGAGTGTCCTGTCCTCAGCCTGTGCCTTCCTCATCTCCTCTGGATGAGTATTTATAGGTTCATCTTCTTCCTTCTTGGACTGTGATCGGGTCTGCACTGTTGCCATGACCACAGATCTCTTGGGATTCCCCAAGAAGACATAACGACACCTCAATATCAGAGGGTAGATGGGTGCGTCTATCACTGCTGCTCTGATTACTCCTTCCATATAGCGAGTTTTCATTGTTATCCTTGCAATGGGAAGTGTCATGAGTGGTATGTCCTTGGTCGCCCCTTGTATCTCCACTGTTTCTGTGGTATACTGATCTGGGTTCACCAAGTGCAAACTCACGACAGAATCAAAATCTAAACCTGTATCATAAAGGCACCTAATGGTGACCCCATTACAGATGGTGACCCCATTACAGACTACATCCTCACACACTGGGGGTGATAAGGTTCATGCTGTCCAGTAGGTTTGTCCTTTACTCCATTGTTCCCCATCTTCATTGCAGCAAATCCAGAAGGTTTCTTAGTACAAACTTTTGTGTCATGCCCTTCCCTCTTACACCATTTACAATATAATCTACCTTGATGAAAAGATTTTCTTTCATCATATTTTCTGTCATTGAACAGTGGGTTTTTAGTTCTATAGTCATTTCGTGACCTATCTAAGTTTTGCTTACCTTTGTTGTCAAATTTATTAGAGTTTTGTGTGGCCTTATAATTTTCTGCATGTTTCTTTTTGGCGCCAGCTATCTCTGCCTGGGCTGCCTGATACCTCTCAGCAACATTAAGTAACTCACCCAACCTCTCTGCACCTTGTTCCATGAGAAACTTTCTCAAGTCTGGAGCCATGGACTCTCTCAATTGCTCAATAAAGATCATTTCTTTAAGATCTTGGGTTTTCCCCAGAGCAGTCGATTTCTCCAAGTAAGTCTCTAAACGTGCAGAGAACTGGTGATAGGTCTCGCCCGTCAGTAGCTTGGCATTTCTATACTTTTTCCTATAAAATTCTCCATTTCTTTCATACCTTAGCAAAAGAGCCTGCTTTAACATGTCATAATTGTCTTGGTCATCCTTGCTCATCTTTGCAAATACTTCATAAGATGTTCCCCTAAGACCCTGGGATAACTTTAAACTCCACCTTTCTTTCTCTAACCCATAGGTGGTGGCTAATACCTCAAACCTGGATAAAAATGATTCAATGTCATCGTCCCTCTCCACAAAATGGTCTAAATGGAACCCCATGGCTGATGAGGAGGCTCCCTGGCTTGCAGCAGAGTCAGAAGTGGATGGGCTAGTACCATTTTCAGGAACATGGCCTTGCAACTCTAACTCTCTTAATCGTAGCTCATGTTCCCTTTGGAGTCTTTTATCTTCTCTCTCTGCCTCCAATCTCTTCTCCTCCATCTGTAATCTCTTCTCCTCCTTTTCAGCCTCAAGTTTCTTCTCCTCCAACTGCAGCCTCTTGATCTCAGCCTCCCTATCAGCTTCTAATTTCCTAAGTTCCCTAGCATCTTCTAATTTCAGTCTTGTTTCTTCAGTTAATCTCTCAGATTCTAATTTTCTTTCATCAGCCAACCTCTTATCTTCTCGTGCAATAAATTTATCAACCTCTGAGGTTACATACTGGACCAGCTCTGGTCCATCCATAGCCATCTCCTTTGCAGCCAGCACAGCAGCAGATCTGAACTTTGCCAAGTCTGCCATAATATCAATTTTAACAATGTTCTAAGGCAAATTTCAAACTCTAATTAATAAGGTATCAACAATGACTAATAACTTAACTAATTACTGGCCGTGACAAATCATCAACTATTTCTCCACCAAAAGTACTTACTTTTTATTTTATTGAATATTATTCATCTCAAGGGACAATAGTTATCCAATTTTAATATTTAATTTATATATAATGCTAATTTTAAATCCCGGGAGCGAGCTACCCAATATATGCTGAGTTGGGAGTTTACCTAATGAAAAGTTCAAATCCCAGACGAGCCTACCAATATATGTGGTGGTTTTGATGTTATGATTTGTGTTATTGTATTCCTATTGTACTGAGTGAGGTCAGCTGTGAAGGTCCCTGAATATCTAAGGTTAGAGTGAGTTATCAGAAAACCTTCCTGCTACCACCTTAAGATCTCACTCAGACTTATTCTTGACTAGTATGTCTGATAGCTACGTCTAATGTCTAGGGTTATGAACATGTGGTGTGATATTAATTCAATACTTGAACACACACACACACACACAAACAAATATTTAATTCTATGATCAACTAAACTAACACTTGGGTTAAAATTTTGATAGTTAATACTTTTTTTTTACAACTTATTTAGTCCTGTGAACGAATTTATACTTAAGGTTGTTGATATTCTCACTCTTTTGTTGGTCGGGATGTGTTCATCACACTGTCTTCACAAGAATTCTATTTAATTTTACCAAGACTACATAGTTCATACACCACGACAGCGACTTCAGCCACCTCCACTGTCACTTAGTTTTATTCAGGAAGCTGGCACTAGCACAGTGCCAGTACAAACCCTGTAACATGAAGATTGAGGCTTGTCTGAACAAATTATCAATTCCACCAAATGCACAATTTATAATACATTTTACAGAAAAGACTAGGGTCAGCTCTTTCTGACCGACCCAGCACATCCACCTCAATAATGTAACAGTTTGTACCAGTTTTAATTTCCTCTCCTCTACTGGCTACAACTTCTCTACAATTATCCATGATCTTTTCCATAAAATAAGATAGGTGACATGATCCTTGATGATAATGTACAAACTCTTTTTGGTCTACACCTCTTGTAGTTTGAAAATATGATGGAGCAACACATAGGCTTTGCATAAGTCTACTAATGACTTATGTACTTACAGCCGTAATATATCTTCATTTCCCAATTCAAACAACACAATTAATAATATAAATAATTGTTAATAATGTCTATCTTACCACAGATTCAAGAAATAAATACAGGAACGATGACTGGCACAGATTCAGCACTGCTGCATGCGTGACTATGAATCTTGTAATGATATTTACTTTAGTATTTATTCAAAATTCACACTCGTACATCGTCCTAACACTGGACAGTTTCTTAGGCAAATGGCGTCCCGCCTATCTAAGTTTTCTATGATATAAAATGCGTTGGCCAATGAGAATCTAACTACTAAGCTTTTCAATTTGAATTTGAAAAATAAAGTCAAAATTACAGCCCAATTTCAAATGTACGTCGGTCACATTTTGGCATTAAAAGTTAAAAACAGACTTGCTTTTTGGCCTAACAAGTCTTCCTCTCACTCACTTCTTGACTTTCCACTGCTAAATATATTTTTAGTTTTGGGCCATCCCATAATATCTCTCCCTCTTTCTCCCCCCCCCCCCCCCTCAATCAGATTACATGTACCCTTGCTTGTCTCATTTCCCCTAACGCGTCCAAAAAGTAACCGTTAGTGAATGCAGGGACGAGCGTCTGTTGGTCTGTCTGCACTAACCAATACAGTATTTTGTCAATAACTTTCTTATTATCTGGGGGATTTTGTATTTTTAAACATATTATTTCTCAGGAGAAGATAATCTATCAAACTAACTAAGTTTCATGGCCTATACCTGGAAATAAAGAATTCCATTTATTTTCCATATGAGTTTCAATTTCTAACATTACATAAACACGCCATCTCTTTCCCGCTTTTGTGTTTTTCAAAACGAAACAACAAGTCTGTGACGTCATAAAATGTACCATTTTGCAAGAAAGGAGGGCTGGGTGTGTGGTTACATGCCAAACTGCATGACTATGGAACGAACAATTTTTGGGTGTAGTGGCGTATTTTTTTCCTCTGCCGCTACCAATATCGCCCGCGTTTGCCTACAATTTTGCGTGTTTCAACCAACTAGTGTCAAAAGGCGCAGTCTAAAAATACATTTTCCTCTCTCCTCATTTTTCCCTCTTTTGGTCCGAAACAAGGCTTATTCTGTCAAAATTGTTACCAATAGTTCCAAGGTCACTGGCAAACGATAGTACCCTTACACTACGTTTCTGTCCTGCAAAATTCAGCGCGACGACTGGCGTGGGAACAGAAGACGCGTCACAACCCAACTATTTTTATTTCTACCTTAACTCTATACTTACAAATAATAATTTTATCGGTGTATCAATGTAATTTTATTACACTTGCTCACTTCTGATTCAACCAATCCTTAACCGAAGACCGAAAAAAACATGTGAGAATGTGCAATGAGAAATATTATACGAGGTGTGTTCAAATGAAACCTGTCCCAGTGGCTTTATAACAAATATATGTAAGGTACATCAGCAGGAGTAGTAGAATTAAATACCGCAATTGTTATGAAGCAAGTACTCACTGGGGTCCTTTAGAAATAGTCACCATAGGCATTCAGACACGCATCCCACTGCTTGGGTAGACGGCGGATGCCGTCCGAGAAAAACGACTTTGGTTGCTTATTGAACCATTTGGTCACCGAGGCCCTGACGTCTGCATCGGAGTCGAATCGTTGTCCCTTTAGAGATTTTTGTAAGGGTCCGAACAAATGAAAGTCACATGGTGACCGATCGGGGCTGTAGGCTGGGTGTGGCAGAACTTCCCACCTTTTCCTTGCTAACGCTTCCTGCACAATGTTCGCAACATGTGGACGAGCATTGTCGTGCAACAGAATCACAACACGCGAAAGCATGCCGGGTCGTTTGTTCTTGATGGCGGTATGCAGGTTGTCTAGTGTGTCTTTGTAGCGGATGGCATTGATGTTCACGCCAGGCTCTTTAAAGTCTACCAATAGAAGCCCTTCATGGTCAAAAAATGCGGTCAGCATAACCTTACCGGCGGAAATCTGTGACTTGAATTTTTTGGACGGATTCCTTATCACATCGGCCATTATTTTAACGGTCTGCAGCACAACCAATGAATACTAGGAGAATGAACACTTACACACTTGTACATTCGTATGTGCTTATTACGTCAGATGTGACATCATCATGCTCCTCCTACGAATGTCCACTTGGCGCAGCACGGTCGGGTTTCATTTGAACACGCCTCGTATATTAATAGGTGTTACACTGTTGTTATAGGTTTAACACACTGCGTACTCCCGGGTTCATAGGCAACGCCAGGGGACAAATTTCAGCACACTGTCACATCAACCTTCATGTGTCATCTAATGACGAGTTGATTACAGCAGTATTACAGTTTATTACGCAGAAACAAGTGATACAACAAAATGTAAATATGCAGGAAACAAGATTACATCTGGCTGATCCACACAAACCAGAGATACAATGAGTGGTGCATATACACAGCTCCACACACGCTCGTATTCCGAAATTCTCTTGGCTCTCACACCACTAGAGCACTGGATCCACTTTCATTCACAAAAAGGCTCGCATCGCACGGAAACGGCTGTTGTCGACAATATTCACTGTTCTTCTCCAAAACCCAACCTTCCACGTCGAGATCTCTCAGCCCGGCTGACTCTCACTAAACTCACTCGCTCCTAACACACACAAAAACAGGTAACAGATATCTCTCTGTCAAAACTCACGCATAAATAGTTCACACCAGTGAACAC